>CM052439.1:9620965-9703152 GCA_028533085.1 Varecia variegata
AAAGATGTGGAAACAACCCAAGTGCCCATCAATACATGAGTGGATTAATAAAATGTGGTATATGTATACCATGGAGTACTACTCAGCTATAAGAAACAATGGTGATATAGCACCTCTTGTATTTTCCTGGATAGAGCTGGAACCCATTCTACTAAGTGAAGTATCCCAAGAATGGAAAAATAAGCACCACATGTACTCATCATCAAATTGGTACTAACTGATCAACATTTAAGTGCACATATAGTAATAACATTCATCGGGTGTTGGGCAGATGGGAGGTGGGGGAAGGGATGGGTGTATACATACCTACATAATGAGTGCGATGTGCACTGTCTGGGGGATGGACACGCTTGAAGCTCTGACTTGGGGCGGGGCGGGGAAGCTCAATATACGTAACCTAAACTTTTGTACCCCCATAATATGCTGAAATAAAAAAAAATGGACAGCATGCAAAAAAAAAAAAAACCATCAAAATGTCCCATTCATGAGGTAGGTATTTTAAAAATTCAAATCAAAATCATAATTGGAACTAGCCAATGATGAGCACACAAGTGCACAGAGGGAAGTAAAACTCAGTAGAAATCAACAAGAGTGGGGAAGGGGAGAGGGGAGGGGGGAGGGGGGGAACCTACCTAATGCGTACTAGGTATAATGAACGCTATTTCGGTGATGGGCACACCTATAGCTGGG
Source organism: Varecia variegata (assembly GCA_028533085.1). NCBI lineage: Eukaryota > Metazoa > Chordata > Mammalia > Primates > Lemuridae > Varecia > Varecia variegata. Next base: position 9,621,656 of record CM052439.1, read on the forward strand.
ACTCAAGCATTACAAAAGCAATCCATGTAACCTAAAACATTTGTACCACCTTATTATTTTGAAATTAAAAAAACAAAAGATGTAACATCTGGGTGACATATGTAAAAGGAAACGGAGAAAGTAATCCAAAAACATAAATCTCTTAGAGAGTGGATATAACATTTGTTTAAACTGTATTAAATAAATTTTTAGCATTAAAAAGCAAAATGGATATATAAAAAAGAACATGTGAAAGAATGATAAAAATTATAGGTAGAAAATTATTATCATTTGAGTCTCCAAAGTTCACCATAAAACATATTTGTACCTGGTCTACTTATCATGTGAACACAAAAATTTACAGCAATATCACATGAGTTAATCACTTCTTACATGCCTCATATCATCCATTTCTCTATATAACATTTTAAAAAAGTAATAAAAATAACCAAAAAAAGAAAAATTATTATAGCCACAGAGACTATCAGATGCCCTCATTTAATCTTAAATAAACATTACAATGTCCCATCAGTTAGGAAAAAAATGCTGTGCCTATAGCAATGAATGTGAGGGCCATATTTAGAAAACCTGAAGCTAAGTGAAATTTATTCATAATCTACTACTTTTGTTTTATGTAATCTCTTTCCTGTCAACCAATCCCAGTCAACAACTGTAAATCTTTAAGATGTGAAACCATTACATTTGGTGTGCTTTTTATACATTATTAAAAATAAGAGTGTACTATATAAATTAATTTGACATAGATTTCCTTAATTTAAAAAAGTTTATATTTTGTTTTAGATTGAAGATTAGAAAATTATCAAATTGACTTTTCTAGTAAAGGAAGAGAGGCTTGGAAAGTAGAGATATCAGTCTTCTAACCCTGAAATGTAAAAAAAATTAGACTTAGAAGTCATGAATGTTATACTACTTCATATCATTTATTCTGTTCCTAAGGTGTCAACAGGTATCTACAAATTCTATCTGGCAAGAGTAAAGGGAAGAGTTGTATCAATGAGTGTACTGCAAGAGCAATTATTGGTTTACTTTCTACAATTTTGGTTCTACTTTTTGCATTACAGAAAGATTCTGAGAGCCCTTATGATTTTATTAGTATCTAATAGTGTTTTTCTGTTTTCCTTGAGAGTCAAAAGTAAATATTAAAAGCAATTTGACTATTCATTTGTACTATCTGCATTTTCCCTCCCTCCCATTTATGTAAAGTAAAATACTGAGGTTAATGTAACTCAGGGGCATGCCCTTTCTCTGAAGAGTTGATGCATGGTTAATAATAGTACATGGGAAGAAATTCGATCCTTGGCTCCCTAAAAGCTATAAAGAGCCTAGATCACTTTGTCATGTACAAGCTTTGTTTTAGAAGCACACAAAGCTCGTTTTTTGGAGTCAGCTGGGGAAGTCTGTGACATATAGCACATAGACTGATTCTAACAGATGGATTTTTCTTGAAATAACTTCATTAGCTAATCATTTCTTTTACATATACTTTTTCTAGCTAATTGGCATAACCGCCAGCTGGAGTTGTTAAGGATCCTCCAAAGAAGCTGATAGGTAGGGAGAAAATCCAATCATCTCACCAATTCTAAGATGAAAATTCCATTAATTTCACCCTAATGATTATGTATTTTAAAAGTAAAATCTTTATTTTTATTTTTTTTCTCTTATTCTCAACACCTTACATGATCTGTGTGAAAAACCAAATCAATCAATCAATCATCTGGAAACAACTTTAAACTTTAATATATTATTTAGACCAGGGTTTCCCAATCTTGGCACTATTGACATTATAGACCAGATAATCCTTTTTTTTTTTTTCTTCATTTTGTGGTGGGCTGTCGTGTCCATTTAGGCTATTAAGCAGCATCCCTGGCCTCTACCCAAAAGATGTCAGTAGCACTTCCAGTTGTGACAACCAGTAATGTCTCTAGACATTGCCAAATACCCCCGGGCGGGGGCAAAACTGCCCTAGTTGAGAGCAGCTGCTCTAGAAATAGGTTGCTCCTAATTTTTAATTCAATTCTGAAAATAATTTAAAAATAATTTTATGTATGTATGTATGTATGTAACTCCGGACATGACTAATATATTAGAAATTGGTGTCTTCCAGTTAGGTAAACAAAATGTTTTCAAGGTAATTATTTAAGTAGCTAATGTTTTTATAAATCTTTCTGGGTAAAGGAAAAAAAAAAGGCATAATTAATAGCTTATAACTACCAAAGAATATTCATTATCTAAGGAATGTCATCATCTTCATCATCAACAAAAGCATTGAGGATTTCTTTTCCTTTAAGGAAAGTCCTCATAGATAAATAACACAGTCTTGTGGAGGGATTATGAGACATAAATGATTATCAGTTTAGGTGCCTAAGGCATTTTTAAATAATAGCAAGTGTACTTTAATGAAATGGACACAGAAAAAACTAATCTGGATATGTTTTGACTTTACTATATACTTGTGAAGTGATGTGGAGCTCTTGAAAGGGCTAGTCATTCAGATAGAGAAACTTCCTGGTCTTTGAAATTCAGTAGTAAAAGTTCACCACCTTGGTGATTTTTCTGTAAATTGTGTATCAATGGATCTAGGAAGAGTACCATCGAAGTAAGATATGAACTACCACAGCTTTTAAAATGAAAGCAATGAATCTTTTCTAGTTTATAGTGAAGGTAAGACCATAACCACCTGAAGAACGCAGAAAGAATCATTTGTTATGTTAAAAAAAAGTCCTAAATTCTGTTGAAATTGCCTTCTTTCCAACAAAGTTTTCTAACACAGATTTTCTCAAGCGATCTTTTAGTATAAGATAAAGATAAATTTTAACACTTAACAATCGGGTTTGAGTGTTTAATTTTTTCCCGCCAAAATCAAGGTATTTACCTAAAAATTCGACCGTGGCCTCTGTCAGACTTTTCAGGGCCACTGTAAGAATTTAGATTTTATACTTGATTTTTTGAAAACTTAGCAAATGTTCTATTGTGCAGATTGTCATGTTTAATTCTTTTAGTTCCCCTTCAGAACACACTATTTGGTATAGCGGGGCAAAAGGAAAATAACGCGAGATTTCAGCTGAAAGGCCTACAGATCACGTACTCCGGGTTTTATCTGTAATAACGGGCTTCATTCCGATTTTAAGCCATAAACTACGCTTTGGGGCTCCCCTCAGCAGGACGTGAGACTTACTCTCTGCGGGTTCCTTGGAGCGCCGGCCGCTGGACGAGGACTTCCTCAGCAGGCTGCGTCCTGAGGTAAAGAGGCTGGTCAGTTCTTCCAGAGGACTGGTGGGTGTTCGGGAGCGAGAGCCGCTCGGGGCCGCCGCCCCGTAAGTATTGACCGAGGCGTTGACCATCTTGGCCCCATCTTGCGACACTGGCCTGGGGGTGGAATGAGGCACTGATGGAGAGCTCCTTGAGAGGCTGCCCGAATGCACAGCGTCGTAGGGGGGTGGCCTTTTGAGGCTCAGGGGCGTCAGGGACCTCCCCATGCTCACCGGGGAGGGAGAGGTGGAATGACTTTTAGGATAGCCGTGCGGAGACTGCGTTCGGTACAGAGTGGAAGGGGGCGGAGGAGACGAGGACAGCACGGAAGTGGCAGAAGCAGGTCCCAGGGCTCCGGTCTGGTCTTTGTCCAGTTTAGCGTGGCCGGGGGTGTGAGACGGCAGAGAGGAGGGAGACGCTCCCGCCGACTGCTTCATGTAAGACACGTTTTCCAACACGGGAAGCTTGGTGACCTCCAGGGGGGTCAGCGGAGACTCGTCGGAGTTGGGGGAGCAGTGCACAGGGGCCGGTGGGAACACCAGCAGTGGGGGTCTGTGAGAAAGCAGGTTGGGGAAGGGCGGGGGGATGTCACAAAGCAAACCCTTAGGAGTACATGGCACTGAGGACTTGGCGAAGTCCAAGTCAGGCACCGTGGGAGTAGCACACTGTGAAGAACAACTGTGATGGTCGAAGTCACATTTGGAATCTTGGCCTAAGTCATCAAAAATGGGGTACTTCATCTCCTCATAGACGGCCTCGCTCTGGTCGTCATCCTCTTTCCGGAAGTCTCTGAGGATGTTCCCCACCATCTCGATGTACACGGGCTCCTCTTCCTCGGGGTCTCCCGCGGGGCTGCCGACGTGGGACAGGGAGGAATCCCGGGTAAGGGATGTCCTCCTGGGCCCGTGCTTTTTGACGTACGTTTCATCGAAAGATGTGCTAAGCTGAGTGTTTGGATTCCGTTTAGGTTTAGGAGGAGGAATCTTCTTGGAATATTCATCACTGTGGGGTCTTGGTTTGGTTGATACTAAAAGAAGAAAAAAAATAGTAAAATAGATGAGTATGAGAAGAAAACTTGAAAAAATAATTTGCACTTGGGTCTACTACTATAACCTTTTGGCCAAAGGGATAGTCTGCTTCTTTTCTGGCTTGAGGCTTAGACTGAAAATCAATGAAACATTTCCCATATGTAGAAAAACATGATGGCAGAATGATAATCTTTCTTATCTTCAAACTAATATTAATGATCCAACACTGATAAATGCATTAAAATCAGGGCTATTCACCCCTCTGCCTTATAATTTCTAAATAGAAACTTTCAGATAAAACATGTTGGATAAGAGCAATCACAAATTTCATAAAAATTAACCCACAAGAATTAAGTGAAAAAGGAACTCCTGAGGAAAAAAAGTTAGAATGTCTGTTAACACAAATAGTCTCCAAAATGCCATAGAGACTAAGCCCTTTTACTGATGTGGCTATTACACATGATCACATCTTGCTTGCATTTAGGATAAAAATTTCCCAGCCTGCTAGACTTAATCTCTGTCTTGGTTCAAATAAATACCTTCTATATAGATGGGTCTGATACTTCAGGGGAAATTGATGTGAAAATCTTATGAGGCTAGACAAGTTAATCTCTAAATCTCCAGGTATTGTTGATTATGGTGTATCTGTCTGTTTTTGTTCATAAGATCTCTTATGATATCCCAAATGCTGTCTTGGAATGAATTTATTAGATATGTTCCACTGACACAGCAAAATGCCCTCGAGAGTTTTAAAAGGGAATAACTCAGGGAATGATATGTAAGCTTCAAGAATAACTTCTGAAAACTCACAACAGATATGTGTACCAACACATCCCATGGCCTGCTGCAAGTCCCCCTTTTTTGACAGAACATAAACTTCTGACACCATACAGTAGGGTGGAACAGGCTGGGAAATATCTGAGACTGAAATGAATTGTTTGGCATGCAGAGATGGTACCTGTGTCTTGTTATTATCTCATTATCTCATTGTGTTGATATATGATTACGGTGATTACCATTATTATGCAATGTGGCAGAATGTAGTTGCTTACAGTAGAAGATAGCATATAGTGTAAGTTGACAGTATAGCTTAGGGTTATAAAACTGTGAGGAAATAACAGGCTTCTCTGTAATTTACAGAGGGGTCTGTAAAGCCCAATTCAGGAAACGTCTGAATCTTTGTTTTTTTCCAACTAGCATAGTTTATGACATAGGATTTCTTCTGAAACTTATTAAAGGAAAGGAAAGTGCTTAAGGATAAATTACTCTAAGCATCAGTCTTGCCTTAGGCATGAAGGAACCAATCAAATGCTCTAGTAGTGACTATTTATGTCACTCTGGTTTCAAACATTCTATGCCATTGTACCCATGATCATATTTTACTCACTATAACCAAACAGCTTTTTGAAGGGAAGGTAGTTAATGTAGGTTGTTGATGTATCTAGACTTTTCCTTTAACCCATACTAGGAAAAACTAGATGTCATTTTCCAGGGAGCTGTAGCAGTGAAGTCTTTCAATGACCAAAGTGAAAAGCCTATAGGCATAATGGAGTGAAAACTACCCAGTCAGTCAGTCATTCTTTAGGAGGGACCCAAATTCCCTGTACCACCCAACTTGGCATAAATTTTATTGGTTTTGAGATCTACTGAGTATATTAATTTTCATATGATTTAAATAAGTCATCAGATTATATAGAAAAATTTGAGCCCTAGTAAAGTAAAACTATAAACCAATGAACAAGATTGACTTACTTAGTACAGGAAGAATTTTGAAGTAGTTAGGACTTGAAAGAACAAAAGTACACCCAGAGTATTCTTCTGAAACTTGTTTCCTGCCATCCTCAACCCTATGAAATCACTCAAGACTAAATAACTCAGGCTCTGGGAAAATATTTGCCACAAATATTGGGTTCTGGGGATTGAATTGTGTGTGGTTGAGGGAATCCTTTGAGGAGTCTGAATAGGGAAGCATTCTCTGAATGGAGGGTTAACCTGAGGCCAGGAATTAGGGTGTATCCGTGAGACGGATAACTTCATCATATGGGAACAAAGATATTTAGAATGAGATTTTCATTTTTCTTCCTCTGAAACTATAATTCACTTTTGTTTTCTTTGACTCTTCACTAAAGCCTCATACTTCAACATAGACTATGGAGAGAAATAACAGTACAAGAATCAAGGCATGTACTGAGTCTCTTTCTAGGTAGCACTGCTGCATTGAGGTGAAGCTATAGTCCAGGTTTCCACAGGCTGAGAGGCTCTCAGTGGTAGATCTGGGAGTACATGGTATTCAAGGAAGGAACAGAATATGAATGACACTGGAGACTGTCTCTCTTTCCCATACAGGTGGCCTTTGGAATGGATAAAACCAATAATTGGGTTATACTCAAAATGTGAGCAAATGGCACTTCATTTTGTTTGAGAAAAGAAACAGAAAAAAATTATATAAAGACCCTCTATATCCATGAAATAATTGAAGAAAGAGAAGTTTCTATTCCAGAACACAACATATTTATGATTAAGGTGAAACAACTATTTATTAAGAAGGAATTTGGACAACGCATTTATACCACAAGAACAATTTCAGTGACACACCATATATAGATATTGCCTGACAAGGGAAAGAGAATATAATACATCACTCTTATGGTGACTATGAGATGATCAAAGTTGACAGTTGTTATTGACTGAATTGTGTCCTCCTCCCCCCACAAAAATTTCATAAATTGAATTCCTAACCTCCAATGTGATGGTATTTGGAGATATATCCTTTGGAAGATAATTAGGTTTAGGTGAGGTTATGAGGGTGAGACCTTCATGATGTGATTACAAGAAGAGACACCAGCGAGCTAGAGCATACACTTTCTCTCTCACTGTCTCTCTCTCTCCCTGCCACATGAGAACATGGAGAGAAAGAAGCATCCCCTCTCTTTCTCTCCCCACCCCCTCTCCCCATGCCATATGAGAACACAGAGAGAAAGCAGCAGTCTACAAGACACATAGAGAGCCCTTACCAGTAATCAACCATGCTAGCACCTTGATCTTGAACTTCTAGCCTCAAGAATTGTGAGAAAATAAAATTCTGTAGTTTAAGCCACCCACTTATTTTGTTACGGCAAAATTAGCTTAGTGACCTAAGACAAGGATATTTATTGAGTCCTGTGGAAAGCCCCTTTACAGTTGAATGATGAACACCCACTTTAATTTCATCCTCTGGCATTGGAATACTTTAACAAGCTTTGTCATTCTAGAATTAATGCGACTGTTTTCCAGCACTGTAAAATTCTCCTGTCCCATGACTTTACCTCCTCACCTCCTGCAACCATGTCACAAAGAGCACATCCCGGACACGTGCCCAGGAGCCAGCTTCCACCACATGCCTGTGATGCTGCATCTTCCTGATCTGACTCTCCAGCCTCTCATTTATGGAAGGCATATGCTACTTCAATCTGACCCATTCTCTGGATGTTTGTTTGCTGTTGTTTGCTTTGCTATACTTACTCCCTGCTCCACGATGCTCTGCTTGTTCAGCCCACAGGCTGAAATAATTCTCCAGCAAGCCTTGCCCAGGGAATCCCCCATTATCTGAGCAAGCTTCCCTCTTTCGTTCTCTCTCTGGTTAAGGGAGCCCAATGCATGTAGATTCAGACAATTCAAGCAATCTCCCTCCGCACCCCCATCCTCCTCCTTAGCATTGATCCAAATTTGAAATGAGGGCATGAGGATATTTAGAGAGTAAAGTGTTATAAATTACAGATGATCAAGATGAATAAACAGATCCATTCCTTCAATATTAAGGAAAGCTTTTTTTCCAAAAAAAAAAAAAAAAAAAATCTGCTTTCCTTTCCACACCCTCCCCCCTTGCAATCTCATCTCTGTGGAAAATCAGAGGAGGAAATAATTTCTTTTCTAATGAAGTGATTTTTCTTTCCATTTTCCATGTGTCATCTGGTTTTACATTAGTGTAAGTATTGAGTAAATAATTTATAGAACAATGAAGACGTGTTTCAACTGTCATACGTGCTGTGTTAAAAGTTTATCTATATAAGGAAAAGTCTGAAATTTCACACAACATTGTCCCATAATTTATTCTACTTTAACCTCACTCTAGAAAATTAAAAATTAAGAAAATTCATTTAAAATGTCACTTTTTATAAAGTACTTAAAAATAGTCTTCAGCTACATACATAGATGCTGAAACACTGCTGCTAAAAGACAATACAATTGTATTGCAAATTTCAACCATATTCAACAATAATAAAAAGGTGATTTTTATCATTCTTGAATAAATTTTAAATTATTTCTAATAAACTGAAAGACAGAAGCAATAATTCTTGTTCAGCTCCAGAACACAAATTTTAATGCTTAAAATAGTATAATGACAGTAGCACTGAATAAGCAGAAAGTGACATTTTTTTAAATGCGATATCTGAACATAAAGGTTATATACATGGCTTTCAGTCAGGCCCTGATGATCTGTCTTTCACAGTTAATTTTGGAAATTCATCACATCCCTTGTCAACCTATCTTTCAGAAATACTTTTTTCTTATTAAAAAAAAAAGTCACATAAAATCACGCTTTAGTATCTGTAGGTGTTCTTGACCCAAGAGGTGAAAAAAGAGATACAGTACGGGTCAGCATTTCCCCTTCTAGAACGACTCTGGCCACAGAATCCCATAATTTAAAGGGTTTTTAGATTATTCAGCCCAAACTGTATATATTACTAGTGGAAAAAAAAGGAATTCCTTACCAATCACATTATTAAAGAGAATCTCAACTACAAGCTTTAGTACTCTTTGAAACAAAGGAAAACAATAGGGTAAAAAGCTATGTAGTTCATTATTTTGTATATGGCATAAAGTATCACTTTAAACAGTCCTCTCAGCCCATGCATGCTAGAATAGTGGAATTATAACTTTGTATATCTAGTTATAGAGAGAAATTTAAACAGTTTGAATTCAAACTGGAAAATGTGGATCCATTGAAGGAAAACAATGTCCACACTATGCAATACTGGAACTGGCTGATTCTAGGTGAGAGACACATTTCCCACTTTCAGCAGAATTGTGCTCACAATAACTTTTTCACAACTCACAATTCCACGGCTTTGAAGGATATTTTTATTTTCACAGTCATAAGCCCCACAATACTATCCACAAAATTGGGTTTTTTTTAAATTAAGGTGTTTTTTAAGGGATGGAAGTTGCAAATGCCCTTGGTCTGTTTACGGTAGAAACAAGAAAGTGTAATAATGTGTACAAAAAAGAGGGGGTTTAGATTTGTAGGAACTGTGTTACAGGCCTGGGTCTAGTTACAATAAAAATGGAGAATTCAGATCAACATTTTGGTGGAACCAAAGTAAGGCATGGAACTGGCTCAACAGTGTGGTTGTGAAGTTCAATGGGACTCAAAGAATCTTGGCTTGATTCTCTGCCAAAGACTTGACCGTGATCCCTTCTCTGCCTCAGTCAAGGTACATAATGTTGGGCATATTACTCTGAAATACAATTTTATTTATACTCACGTTTGCTATATGTACAATAAGAAACTTTAATCTGAACCACTGTTCTTTGAATTACTCATTTCTACCCATTTGTTGTAAAATAAAATTGGAATCTGTACCCAAAATTTTTTTTAAAAATAACTTATAATAGATTAGAAAATATGAGTACATTTCATGGGATAGGAAGGTTGTTTCTTGAAATAATATTTATTTATAAGAACACAGAAAATCCCTAGGTCACACATATTTCTTATAGATTATGATAAAGAATATTTGAAAAATTCTAAACTGGAAAGTTTCTGATTGACAGTCTCCAGTAATGGCTCCAGCAATTCTTTTTCTCCCTATCAGTACAGTGCTGCTATAACAAAAATCTAAAACTTGTGCATCGGCTCTGATACTCGGTGGCAGCAGACACCGAAAAAACAGTGAGACTTTGAGAGGCTAAAAAGCTGGTGAGGAAATTTCTTTTTGGAGGCTAGAGTTTGGAAAAAGAGTGAGCGGTATTATAGATTGGAGGAAAATTGGCAAGATTGTTGCCAGTGGTAATGCAGAAAATGACAACTGCACCTAATAAAATTATGAACCTAACTAAAAAGAGTTCTGAAACAATGTGAAACTGTGAGATGGTTTGTTTTAGCCACATACAATAAAGAATTACAAGAGAGATATTTCTCTCTAAGGAAGGAACTTCATCTGAATAAGAAGTGAAAGAAAATAGTTCCAATGCAGTATTTGCCATTAAGACTTTTCTGAGCAGCAAAAGATTTCAAAGTAAAAAAGGGCCTCAGGGCAAAGGTCAAATCCAGAGCTCTGCCAGTAAAATGTGGCCTCAGGGCAAAAATCAAATCAAGGATGTGGCTATAAAATCCTCTGTTGAGATCTCTGCAAGATTGAGGTGGTTAACCCAGGGCTTTTAAGACTGTCACCAAGTGTGGTGCCACAATGCCCTGACCATAACCCTAAGTAGACAGGAACCAGTTTCAAGACAACATGTGGTTCTGTCTTTCATCTAATGAAATGGAGTATAATCTGATTCATACCACAAAAATTATAAAGGAGGTTTGCCCACTTTGATTAAAAGGGACAGAGACCATTCAAAATTTAAATTAAAAAGACTTTGGGCCACAACAATTTTACAGGCTTGAGGCAGCTGAGAAAACTCACAGGTACAGTTCATTATATACAGACAAGAAAAGATTACTTGGAAAGGAGATTCAAGAGCTCAGAAAGCAAAACCAAGGAGCAGAACTGGGCCCTAATCAAAATGAATTTTCTGCCTTCAGAGTAGGGATAACTGGCCACATGGGTCTAATTGGACTCCTGAATTGCTATGTGCTAGTGACTTCTATGTACCTCCCTTTCTCCAGCCCCCACTTTTTTGAACGAGACTATGCATTACAGTTTTCCTGCCCCTGACCCACCAGGGTATGTTGGGTTTGTGTAGTGCAGATAAATTGTACTTTTAGTTCAAAGCCTTTGCATATGAGGAAGTCCAACCAAGGAACTGTGCCTGAAAAACTGTACCCAAAGAGCCTCATTGTATGTGGGCGTGATTTAGGTGATGAAATCCTGAATTTCAAGCTGTTGTTGTAATGCAATGAAACTTCTGGGCAAGAGAGTAAGAATATTTTGCCTATTGGAAATATTTTGGCTAGAAGGCAAATTGTGGTAGACAAGACTTCAAAGATAGCCACCCTCAATTTTTTTCCTTCTTTTATGCATTCCACCTATCAAGATGTAGCACTATCTTCCTCTCCCTAAATCAAGGTTGGCCTTGTGACTTGCCTTGACCAATAGAATATGGCAGAAAGGACATTTATTTTGAGTCTTGGGCTTAAGAGGACTGGCAACTTTCACATCCTCTATATTGAAAGTCAGTTCCATGTAAGACCCCTCAGAGCAACATGCTATGAAGTTCAACCTAGTCATATGAAGAGGCCATATAGAGGGGACAGATAGGCCAGATATGTGAGTGTGAGCATTCTTCAACCTTCCAACCTATCCCACCTGCCAGCTGAGTACAGACAAGAGGCCCTAACCAATGTCACATAGAGCAGAGGAACCACCCATGTAAGTAAAGTCAACTCACAGAATAATAAGAAATAACAAATTGTTTTTGTTTTACACCACAGAATTTTGGGTTGGTTTATTACACAGCAATAGATAACTAAAAAAAAAATTCCAAGATTAATTTCCTGTGCCTGTGGATATCTCATAGAAAAATGCTATTGTCATTTTCATAGAACTAGGGTACAGATTGTACCCTGAGGATACAGAAAACATTCTTTCAGAACATAGAAATTAAGAAAGTAAGCTTGTCTTCTGAGTATTTTAAAATCACCACAGGATGATTCAGAGAAGAGATATAAAAAGAGATTGCATGCTTTATGGTCAAAAATATGGATTGATATAGACTGAAGGTAGTAACATATGTAAAGGAAGAACAACCAGAGTGGAGGCTGTCAGCCACAGTGAATGCAAAACCAGAAGACTCTCAGAGGAGGCCCTGGTGTTGCCTCACAGCAGGACTTAGGGGGTCTGATCCTCTGTTATATCTCTGTTAGGGAGATGGACTCAGCATGCTAGCAGAGCCTGAAACCACTACATACATCATTCTTATAAGTGATTCTTTTTCTGACTTCAGATTTACCAAGGAGTATTTTAATAATTGATTTTCAAACTGTTATGCATATGTTTCCCATTAGAAACTAGCAATGTGGAATCTTGGTTTCATATACCCATCTCTTTTGAGCTTGGTTATTATGACATCTTGGATACTCTAGACATCTGATGAGATGGAGTTTCTGAGCTTGTAGATTGAGGACAATCCTCAATCTACAACTCACCGCAGTAACACCGTTTTGTAGAAATCTGTCCAGGTAGACAGCCCTCTGTTAACAGTGTTTATCACAAGTTTCTAGTTTGATATTTCCATTCTAGGGAAGTATCTTGTTTCCAAATCACTCTCCTTTTGTTCTGGACATGGGATGCCTGTTAGACATAGCCCACTTGTAGAGAACATGAACTGTGGCTGTGCAGCAGACATTTCCTTGGCTATGCTGCTATAGGCTCTCAGATTCCACTTGCTGTTCCATCCTTTACACAAGTCTGGTAGGAATAGAGAAAAGAACTGGAGGCAATGTATCCATCATGCGGAGGAACTATTCTGCAGGAATGATCCCAGTTGTAGGAGATGCTAAAATATTAGGTTCCATAACCTATTAGATGTGACAAATGGAGCATAAGACAGGAGAAAGATGGCAAACTGTAGGGAATGTGCTTGGCAATCAAATCTGAGTTCCTTCTAATCCTTTCATGTATATACTGAGTGATCTCAAACCATTACTTAACCTTGCTTTCTTCATCTATAAGGAGATATTTATAGTGCTCCTTAGGAAAATCAAATAAGACAATAAATATGTTCATTTAAAACCCTTAGCAGAATGCCTGCCCCTTGGAAGGGCCTCAAAACAGTATACCTATTACTATTTCAGTTTCTCTAATACATCGATTTTATTCCTGCCCCCAGGAATGGTTGTGTCCCTCTGGAGGTTCAGAAACTCATACCCCAAAATACGGTGCTGTGACAGGCTGGACGCCTCAAGGTCTCTCTGACTTTCCCCTCCTCCTGTCTCCCAATCTTCTGTCTCTCCCAAAGCACAGGATGAAGTCATTCTCTGACATTCCGTTATCTGCCTAAAGTCCAAACCCACAGAAGAAGAAAGTAATTACCTCTTCTCTCTTCTCTTTCCTTAACTCATATAGTAAAAAAACAAGACTGAAGTCTGTCAGCACACCTGGACAGACTTTTGTCATAAGCCATTGTCTTCTATTTTGGTCCCATTCAGTATTTCAAAGAGAACAGACTTCATCCCAAGCCATTATATGTTTCCAATCCATTCATTTCCCCTCTAAAAATCATTTACTTCATCTTAAATTGCCACACTTCTGCCATCTCCTTTCCCCTGTGAAGAAGGGTATATTAACATCTGGATCTGATTGGGTTGTTAGGAATCATTCCCCTGGGATTTCCCCAGGCTGTACACATTAAAATAAATTTTGTATGCCCTTTCTCCTATTAATCTGTGTGTTGTCAGCTGGTTTTCAGCGAACCCCCAGGGAGTGAAAGGGGAAGCTTTCCCTCTCAGCCTCTACATCTCCTATATGCAGCTGGCTTCTTTGTGTCACTTGGGTCTAGCATAAATGCCATCTCTTCAAAGAAGTCTTCTATGAGCACCCAGTTGGCACTTATCGCTATTGGATATTTCTCCTTATTTCTTCTTAATTGGTTTATGTGAGCTTATAGGTGCCTGTGTAGGCATTTTCCTTTTCTCCACCTTGACTATGATCTCCATGAGAACAGTGACTTTTTGGTCTGTATTGAGCTTTGCTGAATCATCAGAATAAGTGACTAAAATATCACAAGTTCTTAGTATATATATATAGTATTTGTTCACTATTGACTCAGTTACAGACCTTTGGCATTCTTAGAGTTAGCATTCAGGATTTGAGGTATTCTCTAATAATCCTAAAGAGTCATGAGCAACCCTATAATTTGCCATTTTTTTTAGGCATTATTTGTTTTAAGAAGCAAGATGAAGAGACCAATGAAGAGTAATAACAGTGGCAAAACAAATAAAGTCATGGATGCGAGAGTGGTCAGTGAAGGAATACTCACCATTATCCATGTGAAAAAACTGAGGCAAGTTAAATATTTTACTTGCCAAAAAGGGAAGCCAGAAAAATTAACTGAGAAATTAAACTGCTCCTCTTTCAGCTTCCTTATACTCTAAGGAAAGGTCAAAGGAAGGCATAAAGGAACACAGCAGAGAGAAATCACAAGTTAGATCCTGCAATGGATAAAACACGTAAGGTCTAATGACTTTGTAAGCATTATCCCAGACCATAAATTTGGGATGAAAACAACCATTTCTTGGCAAAAAAAAAAATTATTTATTGATACAAAACTTAATGTAGCAAGGCCATTTGAAACTACACTACTAATGTGTGATGTAGGAAATGTAAATACCCTAAAACTCCTTTACAATTCTCATCCTTCCCATGTATGAAAGTGATGCCATACTGGACACTCTCTGAAGCTATAAAGAACTACTGTGATGAATGCCACGACCATTATGATTTTTATACCTCTAATAGAATGTAAGACCTCCAATCATAACCAAAAATAATTTCCATCCTTTTTTCCCTTAGTATTCTTCATATACTGTTCACTCTGGCCAAATCACTGTGCCCCACACTTTCCAAATATGTACGTGTTCAGACTTTGCTGAGACATTTTCCCCTGCTCTTCCACCATCTTACCCTAAATAAAACCCTTCCAATCCTTTAAGGCCCAACTCAAATGTCACTACTTCTTCCCTTTTCTCTTATTCCTTTTTTCAACTTGGGCTTCACCATTTCTTTCTTATGAACTTCTTTACTGCCTGTCTTGTACTTGGTTATCAGCTTGTCTCTCCTAAAGGCTACAAGCTTTCTGAAGGCAAAATCAACTCATCTTTTTGAATCCCCCAACAAACTTAACACAGTGACTTGCTCCCAATAGGCAATCAATTATTATTATAAATAACTCTTCACTGAACCATAAATTCTGAATGTATAATGATTCAAAGTTTCCAAATCTCTTTCTCATATATCCCTTCAAATTTTCTTTCTTTTTCCCTCCATTTTCAATTTTTTTTAAATGAAAGTTTATCACCCTATGGTTTGTAAGAGTACTTAATCTTAACTATTAGATTTATCTAGGAAAATAAATAAAGTTATATACCATTATTAAAAAGTCAAAAAACAATAGATGCTGGTGTGGCTGCAGAGAGAAAGGAGCGCTTATACACTGTTGGTGGGACTGCAAATTAGTAAAACCTCTATGGAAAATAGTATGGAGGTTCCTCAAAGAAATAAATATAGACCTACCATTTGAACTAGCAATCCCACTGCTGGGTATCTATCCAAAGGAAATGAAGCCATTTTTATCAAAAAGACACCTGCACTTGAATGTTTATCACAGTATAATTCACAATTGCAAAGATGTGGAATCAACCTAAGTGCCCTTCAATTCACAAGTGGATAAAGAAAATGTAGTATATAGATACCATGGTGTACTACTCAGCCATAAAAAAGAATGAAATAATGTTATTTGCAGCCATGTGGATAGAACTAGAGACCATTATCCTAAGTGAAGTATCTCAGAAATGGAAAATAAAATACCATATGTCCTCACTAATAAGTGGGAGCTACTAGATGGGTACACACGGGCAGAAAGCAATATAAACAACATGAGAAACCAAGAAGTGAGGAGGGAAGGAAGGTGGCTGTGGGATAAAAAACTTACTGGGTAATATGAGCACTAATCTGGTGATGGGCACACGAAAAGCTCTGACTTAAGCATCATATCCATGTAAGAGAAACACTTGCACCCCCTTAATTAATATTTTGAAATAAAAATAAATAAATAAAAGCATCCAGTGTCATCAAAGAAGTTAAATATATCTATGTGTGCTTATATATATATATATATATGTGTGTGTGTGTATATACATATATATGTGTATATATATATATACACACACACACAAATATATACCCCCCCACAGTCATGCACCACAACAATGTTTCAGTTAACTATGGCTTCTATACAACAGTGGTCCCATGAGATAATACCATATTTTTTATAGCACCTTTTCTGTGCTGTACAGATTTGTAGCCTAGGAGCAATAAACTATACCATATAGCCTAGGTATGTAGTAGGTTATACCATCTAGGTTTGGGTTAGTACACTCCATGATGTTCACACAATGACAAAATAAGCTAAGGGCACATTTCTCAGAAAGTATCCCCATTGTTAAATGACACATGACTGTATACACACACACACACACACACACACACACAGAAACATACATACACACACATTACTATAGGTTTCCTAAACCAAGCTCTCTGAGTGGTTTTATCTCTATATATTAATCATCTCTACCTGGTGATCAATCAAATACTAGGAAGTCCAAGCCACAGAAAACAATATATATGTTTAAAACTTAAGGATAGCTGAGTTATTAAACCACTGGTAATAACTCTTCTTGGTTTGCCCAAATATTTTGAAGCCATCAGCAAGTTTTCTTTATAAGTTCACAGTAGCTATGTCCTATAGCATCTCTACCTGCAGTGAAAGGAAGTTACCAAATAAGTTGGTTTCCTAAGTCTTAAGCAAAAAATATTGTGATAACATAAAAGTGCCTGTGGAAAATGCATGATGCTGAGCACCCAATAGAAGCTCAGTTAATTTGGATTCGACCCAGGAGGCTATTACGTTAAGGAAAAGTAAGTTGGGAGAAAAATCCGATTAACGATTGGAACATTTCTCCTGTCCCTGGGGCAGTCAACTCTGTAGAAGCTGAATCCCTGCAGTTCCACAGATGCAGTCTACTGAGGATTATCCTTTGTAAGTCTGTCCTGGTTGTGATATAAAGATAGAAATATTTGTGATCTTTTTAAGTCTCTGAGATCACAGAGGGAGCAGCATGGAATTACAGAACCATAAAACATTTCATTCAACCTTATTGAAGTTGTGTTGATGTGTGCTAACATCTCCTGTTAATGAAAGTGTAACTTCAATAATAATAGTAATAATGATAATAATGAATAATAATAATAGCTACCATTTATCAAATGCTTTATTTATATCAGGTAATGTGCTTTTGGGGGATTATTTCATGTAATATTCACAACATCCCTATGAGGTGTAGATACCATTATAAACTCCATTTTACAGACATTGAAGTTTAGTTTTAGAAAAATTGAATTCCTTGCCCCACTGGCAGAAACTGGCTATGAAGGCAGGCGATCTGAATCTAGTTATCATATGGTCAAAAACTTATTGCCTATATAGATGATAGTACATATTTGTTTTACAAACACACAGTTAAGGACATTTTAACCATTTAAAAAAAAATATTTCCAAAACTCTCCCATGAGTCAAATTAGCCCGAATTCTAATCCTGATTTCATAGTTGTGTGACCTTTGGAAAGTCAATTCTCACCTTTTTAAGCCTCATTAAGCTTAACTCTTAAATGGATGTAGTGATACTTATTCACAGGATGTTGTGAAAATTTAAAAAGATACTATAACTAAGTATTTGACATACTCCTTGGGACCAAAAAAAGGGCTTAAAAAGTAGAACCAGTATCATTATCAATTATTATGGCTACATATAGAAAAATCTGTCTGACTACATTGGAAGCTAAGAGCACATATGTTTTCACACATATTTCACATTTATTTAGCACAGAGCTATAAAAATGAATGGTGCCAATACCAAAGAACCTACCAGCTCTGGGAAATTGTAAAATGAGTGATTACCCAAATAAATACAGAGTTTATGTTTATTGAACTATGAGATCAATATGTCAGTTTTCTTCTATATTAGGTTTATGTCCCATATATGTCCATGTAACAGAAGTGAATTTACTTTGAAAAAAATATAAGCTTTTTAAAAAATATATATAGGCATTGAAATTTTCTGGACATTACCATTTTAGTGTTAGCATTCTTAGTTTTATTATCAGCTTAAATTTTTTTTTAAAAAAGATGACTTTCCTTGGGTGAGTTTTAACTGAAAATGCAATTAAAATTAAAACAAGAGAGACAGTGAAGGATGTAAATTAGACCATATATATGGCCATGCAGAAAATTCAATAGATTAACACCTTTTATCCAAACACCCTCTTTTCCAAACCATAGATATACCCCTCAGGTTTTGCAAAATGATATTTGTGGGTTATTTCCTATGCTTCTCAAATTTAGGAAATGTGTGACTAGATTATAAAAAAAAGAGAAAGAGAATATTTCCAAAAAATGAGGTGGCTCATTGCAAGGACATCCTAAAGTCTTCTGCCATATACATGTAATGAACATATAGATTATTTTATATTTATGCAATTCAGCTTTTGATATTACAGGTACTCCATCATCTCTGTGTGGCTTACCTCCATTGTTGAAGAGTTTGGTTGGAAAAGAGAAAGGATTTCCTTTTATTTGTGCATAATTTTTATTTAGCCCCAGTGATGTAATACTTCTTTAGTGGGTCTTTTATGTAAGTTCTATTTACCTTTCTCTATATTCAAATAAGGAAAATGGTTCCATCTAAGACAGAATAACTTGATCCAGGTCAGAACTTTACTGACCATAGGGATCAGACACTGGTACTTTTTGGTTCTGAGCTCATAGGTTTTGCTGAAAACAAAACACAAACTGAAGTGTGTGCATTAGAGAATAGGAAGGTGTAAGTTTTGACTGTTGAACCCAAGGCCTCAGATCAGTTTTGCTCTTTGTCTTCTCATAGTATTTAGCAGTTCTGTTTAATCCATAGTAATTTCAGAGAAAAGTAATATCTCAGAGCCAGGGCCCTGAAGAAGCAGGCCCATAGTTGGCCACACCAAGGTAACACCCCAGGGGAGACCTCAGCCTTCCTTGCCTCGCTACTTGTGAATCTAGTGTTTATTATTCAAATAGTTATGACAACTGCAGAGGTTGTTACTTGGTTTTAGTTTTAGATTTATTTTCCTTTTTTTATAGTAAATGTCACCAAGAGAACATAAATTATGAGTCTAAAATGTAAGAAAGGAGGGGGATATTACACTTTACCCAGTCTGTATTATTCTTAGATTTCTGTCCTCAAGTTGTTGCCTGTGAGACTTTTCCAACCCTTAGGTCATACCTTACACATCTAACTCAACCTCAGCCCGGAATCTTAACCTAAAAGTTAAACTTTAATTCCTAGATATTTTGAGCAATGATAGTGGGAATTTAGAGACATGATTCTAAGCCAAATCTGAAAGTATATTTTCAAACTCAAATTTCAGTTTGTATGTGTATGTATGTACATATGTATGTATATGTATATATCCACATATGTATGTGTATGTATACACACATGTATATGCATGTGTATATATGCATGAATATGTGTTTGTGTGTATCTGTCTCTCTCCCATATATACCAAGAAATGCCCTACTTTGTGATCATTTATATATAAAGTTGTGAATACTATAATCAATTAGCTCTGACTATATCACTAAGCCAGTCCTTCACCTCTGCCCAAAACCTGGCAATACCTTCCCAAAATTATTAGAATAAACAAAGTCTTCCATGACCTGGCTCCCAACTTTCTCTAGCCACGTCTTACAGTGCTCACCCCTTTGATAACTCCCTGCAACCAGAGGCTTTTTTATTTCCAGTGATTCAGACCAAAAAAGAGATTCTCTCACTCAGAGCTTTGTTGTCCAATGCACCCTAAACCTGAGATGGCTTTTCCAACACCCTTCATTCCCCTACCTCCCTTCCTACTTAACTTTTAGGTCTTGGTTAAATGTTCACTCAGGGACCTCTTCTGGGAAGGTCAATCTGAGAATAATCTCCCCTGTTACCCTTTCCTTTTTTCTTGCCACCATTCCTAGGTGCATGCTTATTTGTGTTACTGTTTATTCAATGTCCTTCTCCTCCCCTAGACAGGGAGATTGTGTTTGTCTTCCTTACCTCTAGAGCCATGGCTCCTAGTACAGCACCTACTTTAGAACAAAATTAGAATCTTTTGCAAAGTTACAGATAAAAAGATGCAAACCTTCACACTGTTCATTCCTTCTAAACACCCTTTATTAATTTCATTTCAGAAATATTTTGCAAGGAATAGATAAGTGGGTACACCTGGTCTCAACATTAGACATCGTATCCATAGAGAAAGAATGAATTGTAGTGTGAGAAGCTGCAAAGGCTTGTCACCATTCAAATGAAAGAAAAGATACAAAGTACACCCAAGCTAAGCAGGCAGTATAAGTACTGACAAAACAACTACAAAGTACTGGAAATGTACAACTAGAGAGATCCAACATAAGAGGAAGTTAATCTTAACAGGTACAAGGTTTGGGGTAGTATCCGGGGTTGCCCAGCAGGTACAAACTATACAGAACAGGTACACAAGGTAATTGGGAATAGCATTGCCGCTTCCATTCCCTCCACTCGGAATGTTCTAAGCTAATTTGCTCCTGCAACGCTTTTCAAACAGCACAAAAACCCAAACAGGGAAGACAAAGTGTTCTCAGCCAATAGGAATTTTGGTGTTACCTTGGCGATAAGGTCCTTTGCAATCAAACCCATGTCCTAAAATTCTCCTACAATCACCCGAAAGTACATAGCACTTAGATAGAAGAATGAGAGCTTTCCCAGGGCATACCCCAGCAAGCTGTTTGAAACAGTCACAGAAATTCTTAAAGTCATGGAGATAATTGAGTCATAGAACACATACGGCAAATGCCCTTAGAATGAGCCAGAAGCCACATGCCCTGGATTTCTAGAATATTTCTATGTATTTCTGTGAACAGATTCCAATGGGAAGAATTGTTTTTCCTCATTTATGTATCATTTGTCATACGCCCACACAAAGCAATAGCAGAGACTGTTCTTTCCCCCAGTGAATTTACCATTTAAAGGGGAAACAAAACACATATAATTTCTAACTATTTACCAGCAAGTGAGACTCACAACTGACAAAACAAGTAGGAAAAGCACCAGTGGATCCAAATTGCTGCTCCCACTCCCTCCTACCCCCTCTGTCTTCCAGATTTCTAGCGAGCTTTTCTTAACATTTTAATCCTTTAGCTAAGTTCCAGTCACGTCCAGAACTTTTCAAAAGACAGGAAGCCAGACATTAGTGGAATGATTTCTTTTTCATCATAAATTCATTGCCATGAACCGAAGCAAACAGATGAAAAGATGTGGCCCCTAACTCCAAAACCCGATTCAGATAAGCAGACAAGCAGACAATTAAACGTTTAATGTCAAAATAACACAATACATACAACAGTAGAATGATATATGCAGGCTACTAAAATAAAATAATCGTTTTATTAAAAAATACTGATTTTTCCATTGCAACTATCTAGGTGAATTGTTATTCCTCTGCACTCCAGCTAAAGCCCTCTATTTTACCCATAATAGCACTATCCCAATAAAGTATAACTGCCTCTATACTTGTCTGTTTCTTCCCCTGGAACGCTCGCTCTGTGAGAGCTCTGCCTGTCTTCATTTCCTGTGTATAACCACTGTCTCGCTGGGGCTCTGAAACATAGCAGGAACTTTAAAATATGAGTTGGATAGATGAATGCAATGATTCAAAATATGAGATGCGTGGAGTCCCTGCTGCCTCGTATCATGCCCTGTATCGACTAACCCTTGTCCATCTTTCCAGCTTCATCTTCTGTGCCTCTCCTCCAGGTTCACTCTGCTCCAGCCACACTAGCCTCCTTCCCGTTCCTAATTGCCAAGCATGTTCTGATCTCAGGCCTTTATTGTTGCTCTTCCCTCTGTCTGGAATGTTCTTCTCCCAGATATCTGCATGTCTTTCTCCACTACTTCTTTCAATTCTGCTCAAATATCACCTCATCACCAAGGGTTTCCCCTTGACCACCTTATCCAAAATAGTCATTCCCCTGTCTGTCCTCCTCCCCACCAATGACTCATTTATTTATCTTCATAACATTCATCTCTATTGCTGTCATATTTGTTTATATATATTGGTTTATTGCTGCCTCTCCCCATTGGAACATAAACTCCATGATGATAGAGACTTCTTTTTAAGCACAGTTATATCCTCTAGGCCTGCAGCAGTGCCAGTCATCGACTACTTGCTCAAGAAATATTTGTTGAATTTATAAATTAATGAGAAGCCACAAAAAAAAAAAGAAAGAAAGAAAGACAGTTTTGGGGAAGGTGTGCCTTGCCTGCCTCTCTTCCCTCTCTGACTTCTACAGCTAATCTATTTAAAAAGCTAAGATAAAATGTGTGGACCATATAAGAAAAAGAAAAAGTAAGAAAGAAAATTCAAATGGATCAAACAAAAAACAACTAAGATTAAAATCATTTTCCCTGTTCCTTTGTCCACAAAAACCCATATAGTTTTGCTGAGCCAAGTTACACATGTAAAATTCTGAACACATCACAAATATCCTTCCAGTTCCTGCTTGCTCCACAGAGTTTCTGTTCCAATTGAACAATTACACCCTCTAAAAATATACCCAATCATCTGGATGCAAATGTGGTATTTTATTGGTAGAAAGATACCACTCAATTTACCAGAGCCTATCCAAATTTTGCTATGATTATGGCTTTTTGAAGAAAACCATGCTGTTTTGGTGGGCAATTTAGCATCATATATCAAATTCCTTGGAAAGTGCATTGCT
Source organism: Varecia variegata (assembly GCA_028533085.1). Classification (NCBI taxonomy): domain Eukaryota; kingdom Metazoa; phylum Chordata; class Mammalia; order Primates; family Lemuridae; genus Varecia; species Varecia variegata. The sequence goes on from CM052439.1 coordinate 9,644,692, forward strand.
TTTGCCTGGAAGATTGGACTTGTAGGCATGGCTCCCAAGAAAATATTCAGTCATGTATGAAAAGATATGTTCAAGGCTCTATATCATAGTGTTGTTTCTCTCAAAATAAGTTAGAAACAACATAAATATCTGACAAGAGTATTGTGTATCTAAATTATGAGGTATTTATAATATATATAATAAAGTAATCTGCAATGAAAATAATGTTGCGATATATGCCTACTGACATAGAAAAATGGTTATGATTTAGAAAACTACATCTTTGTAAGGTGTGTATAAATATGTAAGTGCATAACCTAGATGGATATCGAAAAAAATTTTTCTATGACTTGAGGAAGGGGGTGGGTAATGGATGTTATTTATCATTTTTACATATGTATATATTATGATCCTCATGTCATAATGAGACTTAAAATATTATAAGTGATTATAATATTATGAAATTGGGGAGGAGAGAAAATAAAATATGCCCCTTACAATTTGCATCCTACATTCTCAATGGGGGTAATATCTTCCCCAGTGGGGTGAAAATTTGTTCTGGGGGAGGGGCAAGATATTTTATTCTTTTCATGTATAAAACACAGATACATATGTAGCACATAAGGAGATATACAGTATATAATTGGTATTAAAATTTCATGGAAGGGTGATTAGGAAAAGTATATCTTAAAAAACTCCTTATAGGAGTAATAATGGAAAAAAAAAGGTTGGGCATTGCCAATTCATTTCAGTCCAAATATTTTAATCTTATGTTTGTGTGTCTTTTTGGAGATTTTAAAGTTCCTTTCATTTATTTTGCACATAATTATTCCTCCTCACTTCTAATACATGCATGTTTAAATCCAACCACAGGCCCTCAGGAGAGGTCGCTACATAAATTCATGAGGAGTTTCTGAAACGAAGTAAAGGGGTAAGGTTACTGGATCACTAACAGCAAAAATCTTCAGCTTAGGAGAGAGTTAACTCCAACATCCAGTAAGCTACTTTACACGTCTCAAAAACAATCCTTAGAAATATTTCTGCTTTTTCTAATTGAGGTCAGACAATGGGAAGCTTTCCCTAATCCCCAGACATAGTGCCTTTTTTTTTTTTTTTTGGCATTTGTACAATGCCTTCATTTAAGACCTTCCTTAAAAGCATCTTCTCAGTGATAAATGGGCAATAGAGTTGGCAAGACTATTCTCTACTGACACTTATATTTCAGAAAGTCAGGATTATGATTAGAGAAGTACAATATCAAAGACAAGGCCCAAATCAGTCCCCAGAGCAAGAGAAGCTGAAATTAGAATTATTACCAGAGTTTCCTCCCAGTAACAATTTGGAATCCATCAAAAGGACAGAAGGGGATGATTCTAAAACAGAGAGAGAAAAAAGACCGCCTCCACCTCCCAACACAAGAAAAACAATTTCTCCAGGTTGTCATAAAACATCCTCAAGGGGTGACTCAAATTCCAGTTACAAAAACCAAACAAGCTGGAGCTTTTTGGTAGCATGTCACAAAGAGTACTTACTCAGGCCTGAGATGAATTGAGTTCTTACTTGAAAACTGAGTAATATCACAGTGCTAAGAAAACATTTTTGTTCTTTTTGCCCATTGCCAGGAATCAGGTTAGTCTCATTAAAAATGGCTCTATCTGGTGATGCTTCCCACGTTAGTGGAAGATACAGTCATAAATTTAAAGACAAGCTATGGTAGACAGCACAATGGCACTCCCCAAAGATGTCCATGTCCTAACCCTGGAACTTGCCAATACATTACAAAGCAAAGGGGACTTTGGAGATGTGATGAAGATTAAGAACTTTGAGATGAGGAGGTTAGCCTGGATTATCCAGAGAAGTCCAGTCGAATCACAGGAATCTTTAAAACAGAGAACCTGTCTCCCCTGGCTATTGTTAGAAAAAGAGATTGGACGATGGAAGCAGGGTCAGAGAACTGTGACATGAGAACTTGACCAATCATTGCTGGGTTTTGAAAATGAAGGAAGGGGTCATAAACCAAGGAGTGGCCTTAAGAAGCTGGGAAAGTCAAGGAAAGGGATTCTCCCCATAGCCTCCCACAAGGAATACCGGCCTGCTGACACCTTGATTTCAGCTCAGTGAGACACACGTTAGACAGAATTACCAGGCAATAAATGTGTTGTTTAAAGCCACAAGTTTGTGATATACAAACTTACACAGCAGCAAAAGGAAACTTTTGCAAAAGGAAGCCAAGGATAGAAATCTCAAGTGCTCATTTTGTTACCTCCATTGCTAGTTCTTAACCATAATCCAAAATACCCTGAATGTTAGGTGGAGAAGCCAGGCCTCCCCCCACAGTTAGATCATGCCCTTCGGGGTCACACCATGGGACCAAAACCTTTAGTACTCATCCCTATTGGGTACAATGAACCCTATTCTGGTGACATACACACCAGAAGCCCTGACTTAGCATTATACAAGGTCTCCATGTAACAAAAACATTTTTACCCTCTTAATATTTTGGAATGAAAACAAATTAAAAAATAAAAACTGTCAGTACCCAAAGCAATACCAAGACAGGGCAGGAAAACCGGAGTAAGGAAGAAATATTTCTTAGGATCCTTATTCATTTATTCCTAGATCTTTTAAATTAGTACTATAATGCATTAGGCAACATTATTCAACTTTATTTGCTCAATTGTGGCCTTGTTAGAAAAACAAAGGCCCTTCAAACAATGTGATTCCACCTAATTTTAAAATAACTGGGCAAATTGTAGACCCTGGCAATCAGCCCAGTCTATTCCACTTAGCCCTTTTTGTATTCACCTGACAACTTAAACATGATAAATGGATGCCAGAAAGAAAAAAAAGAAAAGGAGAAGCTTAACAAGTTCTTTGGTATGGCGACCCTGATTAGAATTATATATTTGATTATAAATGCATGGCTGTTTTATTCTCAGCTCAATTATTGAGAAAGGTCCTCCCTGACACCATCCTCCATATGGTTGTACTTCCCCATTTCCAGTTATGCACAACATTAGCACTGTCTAAAATTGTATTTACATTTTGGCTCATATATTTATGTTTGCCACTAAAATATAAGGTCCCTGACATTGGAGATATTCTTGAAAATCTTATTCATGTTACATGCCCATTTAGTAAAAGAACGTTTAATGCATAGTAGGCAGGCATTAAATAATTTTGAAAGGATGGATGGATGGATGGGTGGGTGGATGGATGGAACAGAGAAAAAATAAGATATTTAATGCCCAGAAGGTAAAGAAGTCTTTGTAGAACTGGTGTGATTTTATAAACCTTCAATGGGTGCCTATTAATTAGATGGAGACAGCAAACATTCCAGGTGACATTCTCCATCCTACCCAAAATGCAGAGAGGAGAATGACTAATTCCTGGAGCATAGGAAGTAGCCTGAAAATAGTAGACCACAAAGGAAGTACTGGACAGAAGAAAAGCTGAGTTTGTTGCTTATTAAGTGTCAAACAGCCTTTCCAGGAAGTGAGAATAAGTTAAAGAGAGGAAAGCATCCCTCACTTCAGCAGATCTGCCATTCTCAGGTGAAGCCATTTGAAATGCCATAGCGAACTCCAGTTCTGTGTTTGACTCTGCTCAAAGTCTGTGTGTGAGTGTTGGGGTTGTGTGTGGGGGGAGCATAATTGGTCATTAGATATTCACTCCCCCATCACACCACGTAAGCCATGGGAGACATAGTCTCTCTTCCTTTGTTTTTGTTGAGTTTGTCCATATGACTTGTTTGGTGAAATTAGTGCAGACCTAGTCTATTCTATATATAAGAGAAAGGATTTAGATATTTGTGGTTTGGCTTGTCCTCTTTCAATCATGCTTATGAGAAAAGCATGTCCCAAGTGCTGTTGCTGCTTAGTCATCGCAGAACAAGAGACATTTGAATTAGACCTGAACCTGACCAATGATGTGAAGTTTAGCACAGCCAAAGACATTGACGTGAGTCAGCCATTGTATTCTTCTGGTTGGTATGCATTATTGTTACAGTAAACCTCACTAATAGAGCCAGCCAGTGGGGGTGCATGTTGCAGGAAAGCTAGGTCATGAAATGTAGCAGAATGGGATATTTAACAATCCATCCAAATGCATTCTTCCCGTACCATAGTGTAGAGCTGTCCCTAGGAATTAGCTGCTGAGAAGAGACTGCACAACCTACTGCACCCAGGTACAGCCACACGACAGCTCTGATCAATGGAATAAGATTGGAAGTGGCATGTGTCACTTGAGGTGATTCAAATGGCCAAGGTGATTAAGAAGCCATTTCTTTCCCTTCAACTATATGGACACTGATAAGTGAGGAGCCCTATGAACAGCAGAGCCATAACACCAAAGAAGTCTGGATGCCAAAATTACCACATGGGGGAAAACCACCCCAGATCAAACACACCCATGTTTGGGCTACTACATGTGCAATTATGAAATTTCTATTTTGTTAAGCCACTAAAATTTAGTTTGCAGCAGCTAGTAGTAACCAATGTAATATGTTCAGCATGTAACAAAGTTGCATGTATTACAGACTTATTAAAGTATATGCACAGAATGAGAAAATGTTTATGTTCACTTAAGAGAATGTTCCTCAGAAGAGAATGTTCACTTAAAGAAACAAAGCTGGTTTTCTAACAGGGTGACATTCTAAATACGTTCCTATGAACACATGTAACCAATATTTAGGTGTCCCAGCTGGTGAGGCTCCATCAGTGAAAAGATTCCTGCCTTCATAGAGTGTATATTCTACTAGGATTCAGACAATAAACAATCACAATAAATAAGTTGGAAGGTAATGACTGCTACAGAAACAACAGAGCAGAGCAAGGACTGTTGGATGTGGTGTCAGGATTTGTGGGGATGGAGGGGAGCAACTTTAACCACTGCTTAGATGGTCACTGTGTACGCTGAGTGGAATGGCGGGGCGGAGGGGCACCTTCAACCGGTACCTTCCACCTGTATTCCTCACCAGCTCCCAAGGTGATTCTGGAAACACTAGGACTCTTATTGTCCTCATCTCAGCTCGAAATGAGCCAGACTGATGTTTTTATTAGATGGAGGAAGAGGAGAAGAGTTAATCAGACTTAGATGAGTTTGCAATGCAGTGGTCCCCTGTGGACAGGATGAAGACATCCTTCCGGAAAGCCTATCCGGCATTCATTGGCACACAGACCAGATCTGTTAGTTACACATTTACCATTAATAACTGGGGATAGATCATAATTCTGGAGGTTCTGGTGACCTCTAAATATCAAGTATGTTACTATTAATCTAAAACTATTACTAAGAGATTTTAATAGCATAGGATCTTTGGTTGTGATGTCAAATCTAAAAAGACCAGTCCCAGGACAGGGAAAAGAGGATTCTTCTGATTAGCCCAAGTTACCTACATGTAATTTGAAAAAGGGAAAGAAAAGAAAAGAAAAACTTAAACCAGGTGCACAAAATATATTTTTAAAACATAAGAAACAAAATGCCTGTTTCTCCCCCTCCTACCTCAGACTATATTTATTTCAGCTGCTCACATCTCCTTCCAAATGGTTGGTCAAAACATCAATCCTTCTGGAATAAGCTTGAACATGACTATTTCGGTCTACAAATTATCTTCGAAAAGTCATTCCAAAAGTATTAGCATATTTTGTATTGAAAATAAATAAAGATGAAAAATGGTGAAGGAAAACTGGAAAATGCTTCCAGTTTCTGTATGCTGCTATGATGTTGCATTTAGAAAGCTGTGATTATTTCACAAATGCTGCTCAAAATTCCCATGATCTGTGCATTCACTGTTATCAACATATTTTCTTTTCTTTTTCAAAATAAATGTTATTGTGTATATTTAGGGTATACAACATATGTAGTAAAGTGGTTATTATAGTGGAACAAGTTAACATGTCTATCATCTCACATAGTTGCCCATCCCCTTTTCCCATGGCAAGAGCAGCTATAATCTACTCATTTAGCAAAAATCTTGAATACAATACACATTATTATCTGTAGTCCTCATGCTGTACAATCTATCTTTCACCTTGTTCATCCTACATATCTGCTAGTTCGGTATTATTTGACCTACATCATTTTCTCCCTACTCCACCTCAATCCTGGTAACCGCTGTTTTATTCTCTCCGTATATAATATAAGAAAAATGTTATCTGATGACACTTTTATAGATGTTTTTGGATTGGGAAATTTTTCTATAATGCAAATAGTTTGTATTAAGGTCATAGGAAGAAATAAGAAAAAAAAGTTGGACTTGGGTTACTTTAAAATATATTTTGTTTATCTTATTGTTTTTATTGCACTGAAAAATGAAAAATCTGGCAGACAAAAGGATTAGTAACAGAAGTAAGGGACCAGATTATTATGGGTCAGTGAAATATCTATTTTTTTTTTATTTTTGGGAAACATTTCTTTTATCTTTTCTTTTTTAATCCTTGATTAAAGTTGATCCACTTCTTCACCTCAGCGTAAGTGAAGAATAGAAGGTATGTACACTCTTTGATAGTGGGACTTTTAAAAAATGGTTATGTTCATGAAAATGAAAAGGATGGTTATAACAAACTGTGCTGGTTATTAAGGTTTTGCTTCTCAGCTTCGATCCCACCCTTCCACGTTCAGCCTTGTGATTCTGGGGTTGGAACTCTACAAACCACGTTTGTGCTTTGCCAGGTGTTCCCTGTTAGATTGTTCCTGTAGGAGGCGCTAGAGGAAGGCAGCATAGTTGAAAGAGGGAGGGACTTGTTTCTTCCTGTTTTCCTTCTTGCTTTTCACCACAGGGGTGGCATTTGGTTACAGTTTCCAGGATCTTCTAGCAATCCCAGAACCAGCTTCCTTATGCTGTGCAGGCAGCAGCCGCCAGGCAGTGACCTCTCCTCAGAGCTTCACACGCCTGGCTGTTAGGGCCCTTCCTCCAAGCTTCTAGGGTTTAATGATCTCCTCCCTTTGCTCCCAAAGGTATTTCCCAGCCTGTTCAGGTTGTTATAACAAAGTACCATAGATCGGATGGCTTGTAAACAACATAAATTTATTACTCACAATTCTTGAGGCTGGAGGTCCAAGATCAGGGTACCAACTTGGTCAGTCTGGCAAGGGCTCTCTTCCTGGTTTGTGGGCTGCTGCCTTCTCCTTGTGTCCTCACATGGTGGAGAGCAAAGGGATAGAGAAGGCTCTAATCCCATTTATGAGAGCTCCACCTCCCAAAGGCCCCACCTCCTAATATTACCACGTTGTGAGTAAGGATTTCAACGTTTGAATGGGGGGAGCGGACAAAAACATTTAGCCCACACAGGATGGTAGTCACTTCCTGAAGTTACTACTCCTGGATTCCCTCCAGGTCCTCTTTTTGCCTTTTCAGTCTTTCCACATCTGTTGAATTCATTCTTTATATGAAATTCCCTATGTTTAAATAGCAAGTAAAGTGTATAGATTTTATGTTTGTGACTGGACATGGACTAATATTGGGAGTAAGGAAAATTTGAAAATCTGAGGGAATTTTGGGCAATCTATTAAATTGGGCAAATGAGGCAAAATTATAAGAAAAATGAATGAAAACTAAAGAAGCAATAAACGCCTACATAATAGATGGACTACTTTATAAATTTCTCAACCTTTAAAATGTTTGAGGCCAAGGACAGTGTCTGATAGCTTTTCAACCTCTGAGGCCTTATTATATTATTGGCCGGTACATAATAAACATCTAAATTTATTATGATGGGCTGATCTATTCTTAAAGGATACAAAAAAAGGGTAGATATTACATACAGTGTCACTTTTATGCTGTCCACATTCTTTCTCCCAAATAGAGTTAGACAATTATAAATGACCTCGCCAATCTGTCTGCTTCCTGTATGCAATGGAGAGCAGCTGAAGAATATTACACAAAATTGCAATAATAGAAGATTGATGCCCATTATCTATTACAGATATGAATACAGCTCATTGCAGGCACTCAGCACTGCCTCAAAATATTATCACATTTTTCAGATTCCCATGACAATATTACTCTTTATATTTCTTTCCAAACTAACTTTTAACAGATAACACTGTTTTGTTTAAGAAGATAGAAGAAGCCTGTGATAGCTACTTGATAGTGATAGTGATAGGTGATAGTGGACCCAAATGAACTTCACCTTCTGATATGCATGACCTTATAGAGTCTCTTTCACATTGACTCTGCCTTTGGCCTTATGACCTGCTTGGCCATTAGCAAGTGTGAAGCAAACAGAGGTATGATAAATACTTGCATATCAGGTGTGGCCTCTTGGAAATGCTTGCTCTTAGAAGCCAGCTGCCATACTGTAGCGATAGATTACTGAATCCTGAAAGGCCACATGAGGGAAGATGCCAGGGTTTGAAAGACCTTTTCCACCCTAGCTCCCAGCTGAACATGGTAGCATGAGAGACCTCAGCTATACCCCATGGAGCAGAACTACCCGGCTGAATCTAGTCAAACCTAGAGTAATGAGATCAGTAACAAGCTTTCAGATGGCTGTCCTTGAGATGTTTGTCAGATGTTTAAGTGGAGAGGGAAAGTAGACAATTGGATATAGTTCTCTGGAGGACTGCAATAGAGACACAGGTTTAGTTGCTGTTATTATAGAATAAAGATGATTTTTTAGCCGTTGAGTTAGGTAAAATAGCCTGAGCATAGAATGCTGAAGATCAGAGGGTCTAGAAACAACCCATGTGGAACTCAGGCTCACTCAGGTGCAAGAGGGGAAGCCAAAAAAGGAAATGGAGAAAATATACTAAGTCAGGAGAAAACATGAAGAATTTTAAAAGCCAGGAGAAAAGAATAACAAAGGCATTCTTTGAGAATTCACTGGAGAATCATTCTCAAGCCACAAAATTATGGGGTGGTTTGTTATGTGGCTATAGATAACTGGAACACCACTAGAGAGAAATTTCTTCTTAGTGTCATCACCGTATCAAGAAAAAACCAGAATTTACATCCAATTCCTTATTTTCTCTTCTTTGAGAGGGAAAAGCCCCAGTCCCATCAAAGTTCATGAAGGCCTTTCTCATTCTTTGTCATCTTGTCAGGCACTTTCTCTTTTGGTTTTTCCTGTCTCTCCTTCATCAGTCGTTCCCTCTCTTCGGGATCTTTCTCATCACCATACTAACACGTCCTCATTCCTTTCATAATTCACACAAGACTGCATATACCTGCATTACCCTGATCCCTCATCTCCTTCCAGCTACCACCACATTTCTCTGCTGTTTTTTATAGCTAACCTTCTCAAAGAATTATGTTTGCTTTCTCTCCACTTTGTTAAAACTCATTTTCTCTTCAGCACTGCCCCCATTCCAGTTTGACTTCTGCCTCCACCACTTCCCAGGTTCTTTTGGCCCTAATCACCAATGACCTGTATATTGCCAGATCTAATAGGTTCATCTAAACCTGGTTAAGCTGTCAATGATCTGTCACCATTGATTAGTATATCTTAGTGGCCTCTTTTCTCCTGGCTTCTAAAATTCTTCATGCTTTCTCCTAACTTGCTACATTTTCTGAATTTCCTTTCTTGGCTTCCCCTCTTGCACCTGAGTGAGCCTGAGTTCCACATGGGTTGTTTCTAGACCTTCCGATCTTCTGCATTCTCTGCTGAGGCAACTTTATCTAATTCAGTGGCTAACAATCATCTTTATTCTAACAGCAACCAAGTCTGTGTCTCTACTGTAGTCCTCCAGAGAACTATGTCTAATTGTTTACTTTCCCTCTCCACTTAAGCATCTGACAAACATCTCAAGCACAGCCATCTGAAAGCTCCTTACTGACCTTTTCCATCTTGGTAATGACTCCATCATGTATTCATTTGCTCAGCCTAGCATCATAAGATCTATGCTTGATTCTCTTATTCTTTCATAAAGACTTTAATTGAGCGCTTACTAGCACCAAACACATTTGATCAATATGATTCTTGTCCTACAGGAGTTCACTATTTAGAGTTGAAAACAGACATGCAGATGAATAATTACAATACAACTCAAAAATGTTATAGTAAAGACAAGGTAAAGTATGTCTATAAACAAGCAGATAGGATTTAAGTCTTATTCTAGGAAGTAGAAAAAACTATTTGAAATAGCTGATTTCTCAGAAATTTTGCTCTCATTACAGAAACCTTTCAGTACCTCTTTTGGCTATTTGCTTCAAGGTAACCAAACAAGTTAGTTCAAAATTACCCTTTAGGATAAGGAGTTCTCAGGTTTGAAATAAATGTTTTCAGAAGCATTTTCCAATGTAGAAACATTTCTTTTCAAATTGTACATTCTTGTTGTAGCACTAGTTTATTTCCTTCCTTATCAGATGTCTTCAAGTTATTTTTCCCTCAGTGTTTCTACAGAATATGGCTATAAAACCCATCTCACTTACTTCTCTCTGCATTCTTGTTTTGCTCCCATCTAGCATAATTTTAGAGTTTCAGGAAATTTGACATCCCCAGTAAACCTCCTACTCTCTGGAAACACATGAACATTATGTAATTGAACAGTAGGGTACATTGATTAATACTCAGACATTTTTATTTTAAGTACTTACATTTGGTGACAACTTGAGTATTAATACAAGTATATGCATATTTTACATGTCATGTTTCATTCAGGAAGTACTAGAAGATTAAGGTCCAGAAAGAATTTGTCATATCTAGGATAATGCTCTCTGGGCATGCAAGAGCTAAGAGAAAATAATTATGCTTCGTATTTTAAAAGTATTAAGAAAATGTGGCTTTTATTGTGCCTGTAGGGGTGGGAAATGCCACAAATAATATTGGATATTGCAAAGCATTTTTCTCTAGTTCAATAAATACTCCAGCAGAGTAAGCAATTACTGGTAACAGACCTTAGTTGGTATATAATGGTGAAAAGTAGTTTGCAAGAATTGACTACTATTAGGTAACTTATCTCTGATTAGTAGATTTAATATTAATTCTTGCAGCTTTATTTCTAAATAAATAAAGGTTAATTTTAATATAAATTTATTTAACATCGCTTGCTGAAGGAAATTTAGTAGGGACATAAAGAGGAGGAAGACCTTTAAAAATACATAGCTTAAAGAAGATGGCCAGGCAGCAATGTCAGCAATGCCAAGGGTGGTGACACGCTAAGGAAGGGAGTACAGAGAAAAGAATGTTCAATTTCAGAAAAATACATTCATGGGAAGAAATAGTAAGTCTTCACTCCAGGAAGTTTTGAGGTAGGAATGTGAAGGAGGGAGGAATTTCCCAAAGGCCAGGGGGAAGTAGACCAGCATTTCATACAGGTGATACTGGGAGTAATGGCAAGGGGCAGGAAGAAGGGAACAGCATAGGCTCAGAACTCTGTGCCCCCTGTCCTGTGGCAGAGCCTTGGGAGAGCAGGCGGAGTGGAGGGAAGGCCTGGCCTTTTGGCAGCAGCTGGAGAGGGCTTGGGGGCTCATCTAGAGGGTGGCCTTTATCTCAGACAAGCTCTACACTAGATTTGTGCTTGAGAAATATGAAATTTAAATATAACCCTTTGCATTTATTTATTTGATGAAATAGTTCTTGTTGCTATATTTATAATTTAAGTATCTGTGTATCTCTTATTGAAACTCATTGGTGGCTTACAATCTTTCAGGTCGCCAGAAAAAAATGTAAATGTAATCAACAGCAAACATTTAATGAGTCTTAATCTATACAGAGTGCTAGAATCCTTTTCTTACAGAAAAGATTTTACAGATAAGACATATATATCCCACATACATCTATATCTATATCTGTATCTCTCTCTGTATCTATCCCCAGTAAGGAAGGAATGGAGGTGAGATTATGAGTAGCTGCTTCAACAGAAAGGGTAGGACTTTTCTCACTAATTATTACCAGTTCCACTGCCCCTTCCTTGGTCTAAGCAACCATCCTCTCTCTCCTGTATTCCTGCAGTAGCCTCCCGACTGGTCTTTCTGATTCTATATCTGACGCCTATCCCAGTTTGTCCTCAGCAGGCACTACAGTGGTTCTTTTCAAATAGATCATGCCACTCTTCTACTCAAACCCCTGCAATGGCTCCCTTGGAGTAAATCCCAAAGCCCTAGGATGGCCTATAAGGAAAGCTACAGGGTCTCACCTTTTTCCTCTCAGATCTCATTTCCTGGTCTTGTCTTTTTCATCCAAAATGCTCCCCCAATACTGACCTTGCTATTTTTGCTATGCACCCTCCTGCCTCTGGGCTTCTGCAGCAACTGTTTTCTCCACTTGGAACCCTGTACTTCAAGATATCCACATAAGTCATCCTGTATCTCCTTACTGTCTATTCACATTATCAATTGATTGCCTCTCAGTTCCCATCCTATTTTCTTTTCCTCCTTGTACAAGACATCTAGGCCCTTTAAGTATTTTCTCCTGGGCTAGCTGGTCCAATGCTAAGCTTTGTCAGTAGGAGACACTAGACAGACATTGAAACAGAAAAGAGTTTTGCTTCCTGGTTCCAGCATCTCACTAGCCAAGCTCCTTCAGTGCAAGCAGCTAAATGGCTAAAAGTGCCATTTAGCTCCCAAAACACCCAAAAGCCATCAGCTGCCTGCTGACCTTGTGCCATCATGTAGTGGAATGTCCCTGGTGAGAAACTCCTGGATCTCAGCCTGAGTTGGAGGCTGCTCTATCTCAACCCTAGGCATTAGTGGCTGTTCTTTTATCTTCCATTCCTATATTCTTTGCAGCTTGCTTTACTTTTGACTAGCTGATTTCCTATTACTCCAATCCCATTATGGTTAATGATTCTTTGTAGTAAACATTCCCTGTTCAAATCAGTATATGGTTTCTCTCTCCCAAAACAGTGTTAGCTCAAATATCAGCATGAAGTCTTTTATGTTCTCTCTACTTAAAGTTTCCTTCTGGATGTCTTTACCTTGTTCTGGATTTTTCCTTCTTCTATTGCACAGATCATCTTCCAATATGCTAGCCAATGTATGCACTTATAATGTTTAGTATTTATTAACTGTTTATTTCTACAAGAATATAAACACCTTGAGGGTAAGCATCTTTTTCACGTTTCTTCATGGATATATCTGAAACTTGTAGAACAGTCCCTGGAACATAATAGGTGCACAATAAATATTTGTTAAAGGAATAATAACATTGATCACAAGCAGCTGTCTCTCTGAAGAATGCCTATATTGGCCCATAACGGGAGGGTTTATCTTGTTTTCAGTGGCTACATTCAGCATTTCCATATCCTTTGGGGAATGAGAGAGATGTTAATCCTTCCATTTGCCGTAGATTGTACATTACAGAAGCTGCTTATCACCGTATAAGCAGCAATTAAGACGCAATCTTTTCCTCTACCATCATATAAGAATGTTGTCTCAACATCTCCAAATTCATTTAGCCACTTTAACCAAAGCAAGAACTCTTATTCAGTTGTTTTTTGAATGTGACAATTATTTTTTACATTTAATGTACTGTATTCCCTGCCAAGTCTATTTTCACATATGGCTAGAATAAAGATTTCCAGACATTAAAATCTAAATTTTGGTTAGAAACATAAGAGAACATGCCAGCTAAGAAACAGATGCATATAGCTCTGGCTTCCATGATCTGAAGGCACATAGACAGAGCCTGCATTTCCCTTTCTTTTCCAAAGATTATATAGCATGTAAATAACCCTAGCCAACTTACCCAGACATAGTTAGGGATAGAAAATAAAACTAAAATATATCAAAACAGGTGAGGTCTAATTTTTATTTCTCTTGCTACCATTTAACATATGGGAGCAGTCTCTTTTTACTATATAGAAGTGAGTTTTCTAATTTGAATTTTATCTCTGTATACTCTTGGCTTTCTACTAAAGATAGTCTAGCCTTGGTATCACATAGACATAGAAAACTGTATAAAATAAAATAAGCATCTGAACTCCCCAAATAAAGATTATGTAATATGAAGAGTAGAATTTGGTTATTTGGATCTACAAGAATATAACTCAGTTTGGTTAGCCATATTTTTTGGAGATATAACAGCATTTTCATTCAGTAGCAATACACTTTTTCATTTTAAGCATTTTTATAAGAAATATTTCTAAAATACATGACATCCTTATTTTCAATAGTTTAAGACCCTTCCTTTGAGAAACTGTCTCTAACTCTTCTAGTTTGGGGTAGGAGCCCTTGATCTCTGCTCAACATACTTTGTAGTTTCCCTTCCAAAGCACTGATCCTACTTCAATAGGAATACTTGTTTAATTGTCTGTAGCTCTTGCTGGGTTGTAATTACTTTTAAGAAAAATAATCCATGTATCCTGTTTCTCTATTACCCAGCATAGTGTCTGGCACATAGTGTTAATAGACGTTCAGTAAATACCTGTTGGTTAATGACATTCTCAGGGGCATCACTACAAACACTGAAGCCACACAGGGCAGATCGTAATCAAGGCCTTCTGAGTGCGGGTAATCTTTGACTTGACACTAAGTGTATAAATTCTTTTAACTTTGTTTAATATTGTTTAATATCAGGTAGCTGTCATTTCTGTTCCTCTTCCCATATTTATTCACTACCTCTAATATACTATGGGGTTAGAGTCCGTAAACCAAATTTATACTGAGTAGAAATAAGTGAAAAAGAAAGAGAAAGAAAAGAAAGAGAAAGAAAGATAGGAAGGAAGGAAGGAAACGAAAGAAAGGGAGGAAGGAAGGAAAGAAGGAAGGGAAGAAGAAATGAAATAAAGACACTAAAATTCAAAAGCCTTAGGGTGAGAAGAAGGAGTTTGAATTCCCTAAGTTATTTTTTATTCTTCTTGGTTTTTAGCCATTCTGGTTAGATGAAGCTGTCAGAAAATAGAGGTTTCCAAAGGGTAATGTCTTCCCATGTTCTGTTCCATATAGTCAATTTAATGCATATTAATAGTGAAAAATAAATTTTAAAAAAAGGTAGTCTTAAATCGCTGCCCTCTCACTTAACAAGAAACATCACAGAAAGCAACTCATATAATAGAAACTCTTAGTACAGACATAGGGCTATAAAATCAAAGTACTCTTTATGCGAAAAGTGTATGCTTCATTGAGGTCAATTAAAGGCAAGATTTATGCACACATGCAGTCACTTTGCCTTAAAAAATGGCTTTACACACTGTTCTCTAAGGTAGGGTGAAGAACTGCTTGAAAGCTGGCTGCCTATAAAATGAAAAAAGATAATTAATCTGGAAGAATATACCTGTCCTCTAAAAATATGATAGAAATGGCTAAGTGAAACCCTGAAATGTATAAGCATAGAAAGATTAAAATTAATATCCAAAAGTCGTTAAAAAAAAAAAGAAATCTCAGCTCTATTCTGCATCTTAATTGAGAAACTATTTTTTACCCTTATCTGAATGGCACAAACTGACCATTCTTTGATTTATATCATTCAGATAAACTAAAAGGTGCACAGTGCCAACAGCACATCACAATCTGTCAATGGTATTCTTTGTTACCACCCCTAATTAATTTGTGTACCTACCCAGATTCAGAAATGCAAAACAACAGAAGAAATACAAGGTTTTACAAACGTAAATGCAAGCAAAGCAATCTCGTCTTTTAAATCATTCAGAAGGGTTACTGTATTGTAAACGAAGCTGGGCCTGAGGTGATCGATGGAGGGACGATTCACTTACACTCTGAGGATCATGAATCACTGTGCTTTTCCTCTAAGCTCTCCAGTGCCTGAACTTTTTTTCTACATTAAAGATGCCTGAAAGTGCATTAACTCTTCCTAGCAATTAGTCTCTGGGAAGACTTATTTATGAAAATGCAATTATTCAAAATATTCCCATTCAGCATTACCAATTAAGCCCTACTCTGTGGTAGGCATGGAAGGTACAAAGACAAAAAGACAAGGTCCATGTCTTTAAAGGGTGCTTTACACTCATTACGATCCAAAAAATGTAGGTGAATATTTAGAATAAACTATAATGCCATTATACACAAAGCATAGTTCAGTCACAGAAAAATGTGCTTACATTTTACCTTACAGAGAAGGTAGCAGTTGACCTGGGACCTTGAAGGATGTGTGGAAATTTGATGTAGAGACTAATTTGGAGAAGACATTCCAGAAAAAGAATTTCACAAGCAAGGGCACAGAGGCAGGAATAAGCGTGGCTTGTTTAGAGGAAATCAGGTCATCTGAGTCCACTGCGAGAGGCACTGATGGCAGGGATGTGGCTCTGCAGGAAGGCAGGGCAGACAATAAATGCAGTGCTAGTGAGTTCACTTTTATCAGGTAAAAGATGAACAGGATAATGACCTGATCAGATGAAATCACAAGCAGAACAGTGCTATGATTAGATGCACATGTGAGAAAATCCTCTCCGGAAGTAGTAGGGATGATGGGTGTGTGTAGGTGAGGCTGCAGGAAAGAAGACCAGTTAGGTGCCCATGCAATTATCCAGGGGGGAAATGACAATGGCCTTAGATAGAAGCGTAAAGTGCAAATGGACGGAGGGATTCAGATGGGAGAGGGGCAGAATTGTGTAGATTCAATCACTGACAGAGATTAGGGTAAGGGAAGGAGTGCCATCTGGTAGACCTCCCTTTCACATTTCTAACTTGGGTGTCAAGATAGGAAACAGAGAGGAAACACCTGGGACAGTGTAGACGTGGTGAGTTTATCACACTCTCTGTGATATCTGCAGACAGATGTGGATCCAGAGATTCAGTCAGACATCTGTAGAGTAAGTAGAATGAATGACTTATTATTCAACAAGGATAAGAATGAGAAGATGGGAGAGCCTATGACAGAGACCAGACATATCATCATTTAAAAATCAGGCAGACTAAGAAGTACCCTCAAAGAAGATGAAGAATGTAGTAAGAGGAAGAAAACCAGTAGATGGCCAGGCATAAAAAACCATGGAGCAGATTTAAGAAATATGGGAGTTTATAATCTAAAATACTGAAGAGAAATACCAAAGGACAGGGATAGAAAAACACCACTGGGATGGGAACCAAGAGTCAATTCAATAGCATGGTAAGGCATTGGATAGCAGTGAATTTTGGATATGGAACAAATGAGGCTTGAGGCAGAGGACAAGCATGTGCAGGCAGAAAGTCTTTTAGTAGCCAGCAAACAAGAAAGGAGGGATGCAGAATGGTGGTTAGAAGGAGCCACCTGGTCAGGGATATAGTCTGAAATGAGTTAATCCCATTTCCAACACGCCTTGGAAGAAATTCACCCATTAGAGTGATTCCTTCCCATTATGGTCAAATCTATGAGATGGAGAGTAGAGGTATACAGGAAATGAGTTCACTTTCTTTAAATAAAAAATACATTTTAATGGTTTGGTAAAGTATCCAATGCTTTATGTAATCAAATGGGAAAAAATATTTTTATCAGAAATACTCTCACAAAAGCTCTTAACTGGGGTTGGAAAGATGGGAACAGAGCCAGGGTAACTCCCAGGGGGCAGGCTTATGTAACAAGTACAGGCCGGCTCTGAGCTGCCTTCGAAGGATGGTGGCCTCAGTTCTCTCCAGGACTTAGGGACCAGATTGAAGTCTTGTGAAATGGAGGAGAGAAGAGGGCTTTGTAAAGAAAACAGGTGAACAAGGTGGAAGTAATTTAAGAAAGGCAGGTTATGAACTCCTTTTTTCCATTTTCTTTACAAAATCTTGGTAATTCAACAATTTAGTATATTACTCCCTAATGCTTTAGTATCAATGCAAAGAAGAGATCAATCTTTATCTAAGTTTGGGGCTAGACAAAAACAGAGACCATGGGGAAAGTTGCAACGAGGGTTACAGTTAGTACTCTGTCCTCTCTCCACTGCATTCAAAGACACATGCTTTCTGATGTCCATTTTCCCATTATTGGAAATTGCAATTAAGGAGTTTTGCAATTGAGGAGTTGCATAACGTGGGAATATGCATAACATGTAGTCTCATATTTACTTGTCACCAAAATGCTACTGATCAGGCAGAGATCAGAAAGGTTCATAGCACAAACTACCACCACCAATCCCTACGATCCAGGAGTTCTGAAGAAATCCACAGGCCCAAGCACATGAGGAGCTTTGCATCACCTGTCCCACAACTATATGGTGTTTTAGGGACAAGTGACCATGTTGGGTCAAGCTAGCACACTGGGTCAACAAGAGAGCACACCAGCTAGTAAAGATAGCAGTGAGGATCAAATAGACTGATGTATACTACAATTTTAGTATTTGCACCATTTCAGTGTCAGTATTTTACTTGAATCTGCATGTTCTAGAAGTTCTTTGGTCTGGGGGCTTCTGGCCTAAGGAGGGTGTTTTCTCATGGCTTCCAGGAAAGGCTGAAGCTAAAAGAAATGAGATTTTTCTACTTTCAACCCAATCAAATAATGAAGTGCCTACACTTTGCAGAAGGGATGACTTTCATTATATAAAAACAAAGGAAAAAGAGAGAAATTGGTAAGGGGGTTATATTTTGCCCTGTTTATTTGCCAATTATTAATATTTAGATTGTCTTGTGATATTTCTACTATCCTAAGGCATTTTTAGTTTACATTTTGTATTACTAATTAACTTTCCACAAGTTGACTTTTGAAGTATCCAACTAGATAGTTGGGTAGTTCCTAGGAAAGCAATATAGGCCAATTCTCCTCTGAATCACCTTGAGACATCAGAATTCTAGGTTGGCCACAGATTCTTGTCCATTGGGGTTTATACCCTGTATAATTCTCTTTCTCTGAGTGTAGGCAGGCCTGTGAATATGATGGCATTTCACTCCCTTGATTAGGTTATGATATATGGAAGAAGGTGAAGGGATTTTCCAGTTGTAATTATTGTTCCTAATCAGTTGACTCTGAGTTAATAGAAAGGGAGATTATCCTAAGTAAGTCTGTGCTGTTCAGGTGAGCTCTTCCAAACAAGTTCCAGGCTTTTCCTGAAGGGACAGAATCAGTGTATGAGAGACTCTCCTGCTCTTCCTGAAGAAGCAACTGTAAAAAAATGAATTCTGCCAACAACTGCAAAACCTTGGGACAGAACTCTGAGCCTTAAATGAGACTCCAGCCACTGCTGGCACCCTAGCTTACAGCCTTGGGAAACCCTGAGAAGACTTCTGACCAAAGGAGACTGTGAGATAATAAAGGTGTGTTGTTTTAAGCCACTACATTTTTGGTAATTTGTTACACAGTAATAAAGCACTGCCCCAAATCAATGCCTGATCACAATAGACACTCAGAAACTTTGGGCTTGTTGTCTTTCACGGAAGACTCCATCTGTGTCAACAACCTGGGTAATGAGTCATCGTATGAATCTAAGACACTGAACAAATTAGGCCAATGCCAGATTCTTCACAGAAAGATGTTGGGTGAGACCATTAGAGACAGAGTAGTTATCTGGACAAGACAACAACCATGGCTGAGAGAAAGATGCATTGCTTGATGATTTGACTTGCAAACTGTTTCATTCATGAGCCTCAGGGCACATTTAGAAAGAGATCACACGCCGTAGATGTACAACTCCATCGCCATCTGAGCAGTGCCTGGTTTGACAGATGGGTTTTACACTAGAAAGCCTGGCAGCTTCTGATTCTGCCAACCTGGGAAGAGAAATCCAGGAATGTGGGCCTTCAGCGATAAGCTCCTACATCCCCTCCTCAGAACAAACAGAGATACACTCTACAGTACCATCCAATGCCAAAACAATGGAGATTTTGAGAGCTTTCCTTCCCTTCTCTTTTGTGTTTTATGAGCATAGTGCTAAACAGTGTTGTCAGTACTTAAAGGCACACTGTGAATTGTAAGTGCCACTTGTTATGTGAACAAAGGCACTAGGAAGGCAAGTTGCAGTCATCCAGATGAGTGAGTTTGAAAGCCACCAGAAAAACCACTGCTGAGCCCTTTAAGCTAACAAAAAACTGTTGGTGAGAAAGGAAAGAAAGATCCTTTCAGGAAAAGAGTCAAATAAATTCTAAAAAATCTAGGAAGATATTCAAGAGGCCACATATATGTCAGTATTTTCTGAGGCTCCATCACCTCATTTATTTTCAAGGTCTAGCCAGGAAAGCTTGGGAAGTGATGCCATTGTCTTCACCACCCTCCACTGTCTGAGAATGCAGCCCAGCTCTGAGAGAGGAAGGGAAGCAAGGTTATTGAGCATCTGCTATTTGCCAGACACTAAACCAGATGTTTTGCTAACTCGCTTTTTTCTGTCTAACAACTTTATAAGATGGATTACTTTTCTATTGCTGCTTAACAAGTTATCACAAGTTTAGCAGCTTCAAAATCAATGTTCTTTATTAGCTCACACTTCTGTAGATCAGAAGTGATCAGCCAGAACCGAAAAGGATGAGTTCCCTGCTCAGGGTCCCACAAGCTGAAATTAAGGCGGCAGCTAGGCTGAATCCTCAACTGGAGGTTTTGGGGGAAAATCCACTTTGAAGCTCATTCACTGTTGGCAGAATTCAGTTCTTTGCAGTTATAAAACCAGTTATAAAACTTTCCCTGCTTTCTTTCTGACTCTCAGCCAGGGGGCTGCTCACTTCCTTGCCACGCAGTCCCCTCTGCCTTCAGGCTAGCGACTGTGCATCAGGTCCAAGGACGATACAGGACAACTACACCAGGGAGTGGGAAATCTCAGGTATCTTAGAATTCTGTCTACCTCATAAGGCCAGTATTGCTATTACCATTGGACATCTGAGGAAACTGAGGCTGAGGAAGAGAAAGAGTGCTAATGTTGACAGCACTGGTGTGAAACCAAAGTCTATTTGCCTCTAAAGCCCTGTTTTTCTATTATGTCATCCTGAGTTGTAAAGGGAACAGTCTTTCAAAAAATATTATGACCTTCTTTTTTTTTTTTATTTCACCATATCAAAGGGGTATACATGTTTAGGTTATGTATATTGCCTTTGTCCTACCCGAGTCAGAGCTTCAAGCGTGTCCATCCCCCAGACGGTGAGCACCGCACCCATTAGGTCTGTATATACCCATCCCTTCCTCCCCCATTGTGACCTTCTTTATAAGTGTCAGAGGTCTGGGCTAGTAACTGAAAAAGCAAAATCAAGTATGTGGCTGGCCCTGACTAGTGCTGACTTAGGTTCCCAACTGGGATTCTGATCCGGGAAACCTGTAAGTTCCCCAAGATAATAAGCATAGTCACTTGCTTCTACTCCTCTTTCCTCAACTGCCCCGGTTGCTTCTGAAGTTTTACATTGGTGGAAAATGAGATTTGGGCACCTTTAAATTGCCAATCTCAAACAGCCAAAGATCAACAAATATTCTTTGTAGGAAAAACCACATTATTAAAATGTGTCAAACATATTTCTTCCCTAGCTAAACAACTAATCACATGAGAGAAACACACATGGTTGTCACGCCAGATTTTCTGGTTTCTAGAAATCATTCCTTTAAATCATTGCTTGCTCTGTGACCTGGATAGAGGAAAATAGGCTGAGTTGAAGAGTTAGAAGCAAAATTTTTTTTTGTAAGCAAATGAGAGGAATGACAATTTCTGTTCTCTTCATCACTAGAGCTGATCCTTAGTACAGTAGACTAGACAATCAAAGTATTTGCTGAAAAAATGGAGGCATGAAAAACAACACTATTGAACACTTTACATTACCCTACTTGGTGATCTTTATAAAAGGTTTTGTTTTTGTGTTTGTTTTCAAGGCAGTGACCTTATAGTGAACTTCACCTTCATTTGGTTCTGGTTTAACAACACATTCCAAGTTTTTAAGGACAATCACGATTCCAAATATTCCATCAGATTTTCCAATTTTGGGTTCAAAAGATATGACCCTACTATACATGTCTAAAAGATAAAATCAGAAAGCAGGAGAATCATCCCAATTCAAAAGTATTTCCTCATTGTTTTGTAAAGAGTCAGTCATGAAATAATATCATAAATTAAGGGTTGAAAATGACTTAAAGAAGAGGTCATAACAAATGGAAATTAAGAATGCTTAGCTGTTTCTTTTTAAGACTTTGAAGTGTAGAGATACTTGAAATTTAATAAAAACATGTTTTCTTTATTATACTAAATATTATATTAATACCATAATATTAGTAAAATAATATTACACCTGGGCAATATTTCCCTGTTTATTTTTTTTTTATTTTCCCCTCATTTATTTATTAATTTTGTGACAAAAAAGTGTATATATTCATTATATAAAACATGTTGTTTTGAAATATGTATACTTTGTAGAATGGGTAAATTGAGCTAGTTAACACATGAATTACCTCACATATTTATAATTTTTTATGATGAGAACAGTTAAAATCTACTCTCTTAATGATTTTCAAGATTAAAATATATTATTATTAACTATAGTCACCATGTTGTACAATAGATGTTTTGAACTGATTCCTTCTGTCTAATTAAAATTTTGTATCCTTTGACCTCTCCCCAATCCCCACCCGCCTACCCCATCCCCTGGTAAATATCATTCTATTCTCTACTTCTGTGAGTTCAACTTTTTACACTTCACGTATAAGGGAAATCAAGCTGTATTTGTCTTTCTGTGCCCAGCTTATTTCACTTAACATAGTGTCCTCCAGGCTCACCCTTGTTGCCATGAAAGACAGGATTTCTTTTCTTTCCATGGCTGAATAGTATTTCCTTGTGTACATACCATGTTTTCTTTATCCATTCATTCATCCATGGATGGACACTTAGGTTGGTCCATAGCTTAGCTATTGTGAATAGTGCTTCAATGAACGTGGAGTGCAGATTTCTCTTCAACATGTTGGTTTCATTTTCTTTGGATATATACCCAACACTGGGATTGATGGGTCCTATGGTAATTCTATTTTTAATTTCTTGCTCCATACTGTTTTCCACAGTGGCTGTACTAATTTACCTTCCTATCAACTCTGTGCAAGGGTTTGCTTTTCTCCACATCTTCTCCAGCACTTATCTTTCATCTTTTTTATAATAGCCATGTGTAAAATGTTTAAGGCTCTAGCATGTGGAGTGAGTATATGTATTTTTTTCTTTTCCTCTCTTTTTTGTTTTTAATATATGTGCTTCACCAACCCAAACTTTCATGTTATTCAGACCTATTAATAGGTGGGAATTACACACTTAAAATAGTATGAACTTCTATTTTTGTAGCAGTTTCTTTTTACCATGCACAGCCATTGACATTAGTTTACTGGGTTGTCATAAAGCTGGTGAGGGGGGCAGGATATGATCGGCCTGTTAGTTCTTTGTAATCATTTTAAAGGTAAAGAAACAGTCTTATTGGATCATTTGCCTAAAGTCAAGGTTTGCCTGTTGATCCTAAGTACAGTCTCTTCTGTCCAAGCTGCATAGCATTTCTAACAAGGACATTATTGAGGAATGGGGATGACTGACATGAGGTCGCCTCTACTGCTGGATCACACACGAGACACAGCTCAGTCTTCCTGGTGAACAGCCTTTAGTTCATTTAGTCCTTCCTCAGAATAAGCAGGTACCACACAAAAGCAACAGAAAAGGGTAATTAAAATACTAACAGTATACTGATTGCCAGTTTATGCTTGCCACTATATAAATTTTTAAAGATGTTGCTATTGTAGAAGATCCTAAAATAGTGTAGTAAATGCATATTTTTAATGTGACAAAATTACAATTTTAAACACTAAATTATACTTTTCTTGGTATATGATTTTTTGTGTGTGTTCGAGGTTTTTTTTCCCCCTGCCCTAAAAAGCCATTTTGCTACAAGTCCAGTTCTTTTTACTTTTATCCACAGGGAAGTCATAATCCCCTACTTAAATAGAAGCTTGTTACCATGGAAATCATTCTAATGCCACTGAATCAATATTTTGATTTTGCTGGCATTTAACGTAAAAAGAAAAGACAGGCTAAGATTTATAAAAGTCACTTTTTATCTTTGTTATAATGTTGATAGCTAGAAAAATTGTAAAGAAAACATATGCTTGATAATGAACTCCAGTGAACATACAATTATATAGAACTGACAGTTCATAAAAGAACAATCTACATATTTATATAATTTTGGCTTTGAATACACACATATGCACGTGTGCATTTGGAGTCAAGATTTTTTCCCCATCTCTGAACTGAGCCTTGATTATACACTGCTATTATTGAAGTCATAACTTGGTAGAAGAAATTTGAATATATCCAGTTTTGCAATTGCCTTTTTATTAAGTGTTCTACAGAGAAAGTAAAATTCTCATAGAGAATCACTTTTCCAATAGAAGTCTGCCATTTCTGTACCATATCCTAACAACTTATGCAGTCCACTCAACACCCTCAAAGATCCACTACACCTGAGGGTGTTTCAGTCTGTCCTGAGAGCTCCTTTTGGAGAAGAAATGTTGGGTTTGCACTTCGTGTTTAATGCGCCTCACCACCCATCAAGTATTTTTCCAAGTCTAACAAGCCTTTGCTGCTGTAATTTAGTCATTTTCTCTTCTTCTGTCTTCAGAAGAAATAAAGATTAGAGAGCTACTGTCTTCTGTTTGATAACTAGCCATTAGGAACCCTAGATCCTTAGATGGTGAAAAGATCTGAGAATTATGAGCCTCTCCACCTCAGGAACTAGTTACCTGAAGCATCCCAAATGAGTGGGGATCTCTTCTATTTTTAAGATAATTGAATTGTCAGTCACATTTTTCTTCTGTGCGACAGTAGTCGTGATTTTTCCCATGCTTTCACTCTAAGTACCCCAGCTCCCCATCCCGTAAGGGGGCTCTTCTGAGGTGCATATTTTACACTCTTTGCAGGAATGTTCCTGACAGCGTGACACTGCTGGATAACACATCCCTTACTGGCTGCTTTCCTTGCCTGGCTTCTGTCTCCTCTCCCTTTGGGTGGTTCTTTTATTCCCCCTCATTCTTGAATCATTCCAGGTTGCATTCAGGCCTTCGTCATCCAGAGAACACTGTCTTAAATCAGTGATCTTTTTTCATAAACAATCTAATATAATTGATTATGTAGTTTTCTGGACTTCTGGACACAAGATCACAGAAAATAAAAAGAAATGAAAATACCAAGTATCAATATCAGAGGAAACTTGAGAATATTTAAAATTTACAAAAGGCAGGTCTCTGGGGCTCTTTAGTGTATTGTAAAGTTAAATGCCTACATTATTTCTAAAAGCATCAATGTTTTACAAGTTGAAGGACATAGTGATAACCCTGAACCATGAGACAAAGAATCAAATATTTACTATACTCTAGGAAGGCAGAGGAACAATAAAGAGATTTATATAAATATACATACAAACACACACACACACACACACCCACACACACACAAATGTCCTTTGTGGTACTATTCATTATAGCTAAACAAATTAGAACCAACCCAAACATTCATCAAGATAATGATTAAATAAATTACTATGTTGTGTATTTCTCTCTGTAAAAATGATGTTTTTTGACAAATTGAATGCCGTGAAAAATAATCACAATACAACAAGTGAAAATACTAAACACAAGACTCTATGAACTCTGATTTCAATTTTGCAAATATGCATATGTTATTAACGTGTACTCTCATATACATAAATATACACATGATATATTTTTGCATATATATATATACATATAGTGGAAAAACTGAAACTAAGAGGAGATATTCTTTATTGAATTGAGGGATTGGTTCCATCTCCAGGCATTTATTTGTATTATTTAATATGCAGTGAAGCTAATGTTTTTTGCTGAAGGCACCTGACACCACTAAGGGAGAAAGGAGAGCTGAGGGTGAAGGCAGAGAGACAGTACACACCTCATGGGCACCTCATCTCATGGACTTCACTTGAGCTTCTCTGGAAAGATTAGGCCAGAATACCAGGGAGCTTTCGTGAGGGACTGGGGAGGCCACGTGACAAAGAACTTTGCCTAGTTGAGGAAAGAACCATGTTGCTCCCACTCTGCTGCAAAGCATTTTGAAACCTGGTACCATAGGGGCTCAGGGAAGCTTGCCATGGAAGAGAGACAGCAGAGAAGGAGAAAGACTGTGGGATCTGGTGAACTCTGCCCTCAGACTGGTTGCTGGCAGCATTGGGAACCTTGGGGTGTTTTCCACAACAGATATATAAAAGTCTGAATGGGCTTGTGCAACAAATTGAATGTTTGTATCTCCTAAAATTAAAATTTTGGAAACTTAAACCTAAAGTGGTGATATCTGGAGGTGAAGTCTTTAGCAGGTAATAAGGGCATTGGTGGCACCTTCATGAATGGGATTAGTGTCCCTATAAGAAGTCGGCAGTCTGCAATGCAGAAAAGGGCCCCAACCAGAGCCTGACCATGCTGGTGTCCTGATCTTGGACTTCCAGACTCCAAAACTGTAAGATATAAGTTTCTATTGTTAATAAGCCACCCCGTCAATGGTACTTTGTTATAGCTGCCCCAACTAAGACAGCTTATACCAAAGCCCATTAAAGACTCCTCTCCCACCAAAGAGTTCTTAGGAAAAACTCAGGAAAGCTGAGACCTTACTTTTTCAAGTAAGGGCTAAAGAGCTGGTAAGATCTGATGTTGATGTGACCTAATTTATATTCATAGACCAGCCAGGGGGCTGGGATATATTTGATTTGTGTATTTCATAGCTGAGAAAAAAAACAGGTAAAGGTAGAAGTAGGAGCTATAAAGTGAAGACTTAGATATACACTATGCACACAGATACACATACATACATAAATTCATATTCACTCGAAGAGAATATACCGAAATATTAAAAATGATTATTTCTAAAAGATAAGATTGCAAGCTTTTTCCTCTTTATATTTTCCTGCATCAAAATGCTCCCTTAACAACAAATAATAATACTTTTAATTGGACAAATAGTATTAATAAAAGCAAGAAAATATAAATTTTAGATCTATTTCTACGCAAAATAATTTTCAAATGATTTGAAGCTTTAAGAGGGTAAGAAAACTCATATACTGTCTTCCCTTTCTGATGATACAAATGAAATACATTCTTTTGGATGTCATTTGACAACACAGCAACAAATACCCTTCCCCTTGATTCTTCTTTTCTAGGACGTAGGGTGACGGAGGCAATATTATGTGACCCAGTGAGGAAGGCAGACGCTCATTGGAATGCTGACCTGAACTCGGTCTGAAAGGCATTTCTGGGGAAGTGGGCATGGTGAGTTTTACCTTCCGTCCTCTCCAGGGGTTTCCCGCCCTTACTGGCTGCTGTGCTGTCCACCGTCTCCGAGGAGGTGCTCAGCTTGGTGCTGGGGTCCCGCTTGGGTTTGGGTGGTGGTTGCCTCCTGGAGCCACAGCTGCTGTCGTCATCTGTGCCCCCAACCGAGTGCAGGGACTGTGATCTCACGGAAAAGCCACTGGAGCAGGGATGGGGCAGTCTGTCCTGAGGAGCAGGCATTGTCATGAATCCCATGCGAAAGTGTTTGCCCACGTAGCTTCCTTCGTGGCCTCGCCCTACTTCTCCACCTATGCTGTAAAAGAAAGCAGACCAAAAGCCAGGTAGATAAAATGAGCCAGGAGATGCAAGATCATAGACGCCAGCATGTTCATAATCGGTGAAATTTCAAGTTTTCACTTTAAACATACCCTGTAAAAGGGTTGTTTTTTAAAACAATTTCAAGTAGAATGAAAACATTCTATACTTTTACGTTAAAGTATAAAAGGAAAGCAAATGCCATTTGATTATAATCAGAAATGTCAAAGATTTATCATTTATTTCTGAATATCTTGATATCCAGATAAGCACACTTTATCTTCAATCACTTTACTTTCAGGTAAATCTTATCAGTGGCTTAAAAAGTAAACAAAGATTATGTGACAATAACTCATAGGGTTCTTTTGACATGTGACTGAGTCCAAGTGGTCAGCATTTGATACTCTTCTTCTCTACTTCATCAAAACCATCCCTGCTTTTATCTGCTTAATATGTTGGGGAAAATGAAACAGACAAATAACAGCAATAAAAATTCTGTTACCAAACACCAGAAAGAAAGAGTGACTGAGAGAGAGAAAGAAGAGAGGATAGTAGAGCTGAAGGAAGGGAAGGAAGGGAGGAGAGAGGAAAGGAGGGAGCTAAGGAGGGAGGAAAGGAGGGAGGGAAAATACTTGCTTAAATTGGTGAAGGAATTATCAACTTCTCTCAGTTCTCCAGAGACCTTCAGTTACATTAGCAGCAGTTCTACTAATAAGCTGGCCACACAGAATAAAATATTAACAACAACATCTAGTAAAGAGGTGGTAATTTAAATATTATCTAATCCTGAGATAGTTCTCAATATTTCATAAGTATTCAGGGTATGCAGAGTTTCCAAATTTAAGGTTCTTAAGTTTTACATAGGAAAGTTTGAACAAAAATTTAAAGATAAAAGAAATCTCTCTCAGTTTGAAGTTCAACTAATCATATAGGAAATGACTCTTTGGCATCTCTCTATGCTAATAAATAGTAGAGACTTTTTTATGAAGGACAAAAAATGTGAATGTGAATTTTTAAAAGAGAGATTTGTCTCAGGATTTATCCATCTATGAAGTTCATTCACGAATAGAGTAAACAAAAAGAAACGTCATTACAAAATATTTGACTGATTTTTCTTAGACATGTGTGAATGATAAAAAAAAAAGCTGAATTTTAGAAGCTTGTTGAGTCTACCTTTCCAGACACATAAATTTATTTAGAACTTTTTTTAACCTTAAATTTAGCTGGCTCTGCCTTCATAGCATGATAGAATTCAAGGTGAGGTTTTCCAATTTTCTTTATTATATCTTTCATATCATTATGATGTTTGTCATAATTTTAACATTTCAGTAGGAACAATAATGAGAAATGAGATTTGTTTTCCCTCTTCACCTAAAGACTTATGACAATTGCATATCCATTGAGCATAAAGCCAAAAAGAATTTGACAAGAATATTAGACTCTGATTCTAGCATTAATTCCAATGATAACTTGCCATTCAACCAAAAAATATTTTATATGTATTTTATTTTTTTCTGAATATTTTTAGTAGATATTTAGACACTAAGTACTGTGCACCATCTTTGCAATAAAAGAGGCTGGCATTTCAATGCATTAACCAGAGCAGCGATATCCAGGGGCATGAATGGAGTCAAAGTGACAGTTCAGTGGAAGTTTGTGTATCATTGCAGTAAGCATCCTAAGTCTGTGCAGTATTTTCATGCATTTTATTTTCTGTGCTGTTTTTTTAAAGAACATCAATCAAGACAAAAACTAGAAGCTTACTCAAATAGAGTGGTTTGTGAAAAATCATTAAGAATTTAAGGAAGAATAGAGGTGGTGGAGGTGAGGGGCAGTCTTGATGGTATGGGAAGGTTTGTCTTCAGTTTGTGATGGTGGTGGTCTCAGTCTTTCTCATAGAAGATAAGATATTTGATGTCATCTAACTTAGCCTTAAATTATTCTTCATCCCCATGTCTTTTGCTGATTTCTGTTGTATCATTGCACAAAAGGAGCCTTAAGCATTTATTTAGACAGTCATCTCATTCCCAGTAACACAGCCACCTGAGGAGATTTATACATGTGTTAATGCACACAGGCATTTATGGAGAGTTACTAGAAATAATTATATCAGCAATTTCTCTGTTACTTTTGACCTAAATAGGGCCTGTACCTTTTCCCAGACAGATAATTATCTCTGCTGCCTGGTTTCAGAATTATCTTTTTGTCACCACAAAACAATTTCATCTAACTCTGTTTTTTGTTCATGTATGTACTTTTACACACACAAACACTTCTTCCAAGAGAAATTCAATGTGTGCTTCAAACAAGAGCAGGTACAGGTGCAAGTTTAGTTTGACCAGGCTGTGAATGCAGGCTGAGGAAATGGGGCTAAGAATGCATTGGGTACAGGGGCCATTGCTCAAGTCAAGGCTAAGGATAAGCAGTCCAAGTGATGGCACATCTAGGTTCAATAGACCAGGAAAGATGATTAGTCCAGAGCAAACTGAAGATTGTGGAATGTATATGCAACCAGTTTCTGAATTTTCTGTAGGAACCTGGGGAGTTTTTAAGAGATGCACATTCCTGGACCTCATACTAAGGGCAACAACTGAAATCACACCTGTTGAATCAGAATCTCTGTTGGTACAGCCAGCGAGTTTGTGTTTTTAAAACTCTACCTGGATGTTTCTGATATAGCCAATCCAGAACCCCCACAAAACATTAAGAATAATAGAGCCATTAATGAGCAAACATCTGTTAGTTAGAAGCAGTCAGGAAGATGCAAATATCAGGCAAAATATCATAGATAAGGAAACGTACAATATATTAGTCAGATCTTGTTAGGTTATCCTGCAATAACCAACAATGCCTAATCCCTAGTGTTTTATAATGACATAGGTTTATTTCTTGCTTGTATTAATTGGATTGGCTGTGCTTCTGCTGTGGCTCTGGTCCCCATATCTTCTTCATCCCAGGACCTAGCCTATATTGGGACACATTTTCCCGATAGAGACAGAAGAGCACCGACTGAATCACACAATGTCTCTTATGGCTTCTGCTCAGATGTGGTATAAAATCTTTTGTTCACATTCCACTAACTAAAACCAGTCATATGACCAACTTTGATGTCAATAGGGTGGAAACATATTCTACTCCAACAGGAAAGTACTGCAAGTTATTTGAGAATATGTAGGGATGCATATTCCTCTTGTAAGTAGGAGACCAAATACCTGGTGTGGCAGCTGTGGAGGTGTGTGACTGGCATCTCTCTTCAAGAGAGAACTCGCCATAAGTAATGAAGTTAGCTGATGAGATAATCAATGTTCCATTGAGTCCTATCCCTATAATTCCAGGCTCTACAGAGTTTAAGATCCTGGTCCCCAAAAGGACTCTTTCTAGAAGACACAGCAAGGGTCCTATTGAATAACAGTCTATAGCTGCCCCTTGGGCAACTCGAACTTCCTTTGTGTATTGAATAGCAGACAAGAAGAGGAGTCACCATTGTGGAAGAGATCGTTGATCCAGATTGGCAGGAGGCCATGGGGCTGCTTTTACAAGACAGGGCAAAGAGAAATGTGTGTGGAACCAAAGTGATCCCCATGGGTACTTCTTGATACTCTCTTGCCCAGTTGTGACTATGAAAGGTCACATGCAGCAATCTTAGCCCAATAAGAGTATAATTACCAGAGGTTCCAACTTCTCCTGAAAGAAGGATTAGTTTCACCACCAATTAAGCCACTGAGACAAGCAGAGGTGTTACTGGGGGTAAGGTGAACTTGAAATGAATGGTGGAGGGGGCAGAAAATGAGGATCACTAGCAGCTCCTATGCAAACCGTAGTGATAAAGGCTATAGTTTATTGCACTAATTGCACCCTTCTAAATTTCCCCTTGGGAGGATCCAGATGGAAACCATGAAAGAGCTGTCCCTAAATCTGCAGGAGAAGGACATCAGGTGAGTCTAAGGAGTAAATTGTGGCAGCCATGGAGGTGAGTGACTCAGATCTCCCTCAAGAGAGAACCTTCTCTGAGGAGAGCAGTTAGCTGACAGCCACCAGCTACAGAGTCTTCGAAATCCAGTGTAGCATTTTGGTCAAGGCTTCACTGTCCCTGCGCAGCTTCTAGCCAATAGATGAGCACCAGGATATAGTATAGACCTGGCTACTCCTGCCCCATGTAGGGGGATCTTTGCATCTGGCTTCCCCTACTGGACTGGTCCAGACTTTCCCATCGCTATACCACAGTCTGAGGCTCTTCCTATCTGATTGCTTTCCCTTTCCCCCTTCCTTTCACAGGTGCCAGACCTGCACTGTGACCCTAGGCTTGTCCTGCCTGTCCCTGTTTCTTCCTTCTTCACCTCTCACAGGGGTTCTCAGTAACTCCCTCACACTTCTAACTCCTTCTTGGTGTCTGCTTCCTAGAGGACCTGAACTGACACACTTGGAAATAATCATACACCCTATGACATTCAGAAACCAAAGAAGCATGGAAGAGAAAGCCTCAAAACAAATGTGAGACCCCAGAAATAAAAAATGCCTGTGAAAATAGGTCATTCTTCTGCTTTAGACTAAGCATTTAAATGGTGCTTGGGGAGTTAGAAACTAACTCCACTATAGGAATACTTGGCTTGAAGTGAAAGTTATGTGGGCTAAAGAAAGAAGAGTCTTTTTGCAATAAGACTCCAACACTCAAGATAGATTAAGCCTGACACATCTCATGTTATAAAAATAAAAACAAGTTTCATAATCCTGAATTTAAACAAGTATGCTTTTTCTTACACAATGAAGGCAGTGTTGTAGGATCTAGTTGTTTATTGGTTAGTTTTTCTATCATAAAACATGAAGAATAAAGTATTCTTTAAATCAAGAGGAGGTTATTTTTCCAGAAGCAATTGATAAAATATTTGTAAACTCCTCCAAACAAGTTATTTTCTAACCAATAGGCCTGGACATTTGTGCACTGGAATCATTAAGTTACATATAGGCCCTACCCTCACATCCATCATTTAGCATCTGTATAACATTAGCTACTGAATCCCTAGGGCCATTTACTTATTAAATAGTAGCATTGGCCCCATCAAATTGTTATCAATTTACCTGAGATACTGCATATGGAGCACTTAGCACACAGTCTAATACATATTATGCCATCAATAATTTTAGCTTTAAAATTTCTACTTTAAGTCCTGCCTTACTGAATTTTGTTTAGAGGATCATCATTTGCATTGTAAGGCCATGTCTGTAAAGCATGGCATATGGCACCACATAACCTCAAAAATCTTCACAAAAAGAAAGCCAAAATAAAATCCTGCATTTAACTCAAAGTATCAAGAAAATTTAGGCAAATGCAGCCCTCATGTTCTTAACTTTCTTAAATGCTTGCTTCAGTTTTTGAAAGCACCTATTGATTAGGGCAGATATATCATAGAAAGGTCCAAAACAAGAACTTCAAAACAGCTCTGACAGTGCTAATCAACAGAGATTATTACTTGTCTTGCTGTCTTCTTTAAAATCCCTCAGCATTAATGTTGTGTGTTTCCTTCTGAGAACTGCTGCCTTTCAAAGATGAAAACACAACCCCTGAGAAAGGCGAGCTACAGAGGTGAGATGTCATTTTAAAAGTGACAGGGGTGTTACTTCTGTGTGCAACTTGGAAGCAAACATGCCAATATTTTGTACTAGAGTCTTTTGGGAGGACCACTGGAAAAAATAGAATCCCACTCCATATATACATATGCATATTTATATAGACCCTCTTTCAAGCACATCTAGAAAGCTGGGATGCAAACTGAAGGGTTACCTAAGAGTTTGCTTTCTTGAATATTTGCTTTCTGGAGTGATTCTGTGGAGCTGAGCTCAAAAATCCATCTCTGACACTGATTCATAATCTGTATATTTCTACCTTTGCTGACTTTGAACCATCTGGGATTTTTTTCTGTTGATTTTTCAAAAAGATGTATTTATCTGGTATTAGGGAAAGGGCACATTCAACTGTAAAGGAAACGGGGAACATCTGAAAGGGAAATGGAGGCAGCCCCAGCTGTAAAGGAGAGGATGAAATTTACCTGTGGGCAAGTTGACCCTTGACGTCTGTCATAATAACTATTGGAATATTTCATGTAGGCATTTCACTATGAATGAGTAGAAGGGAATCAATATTTAGACTTTTTTATTAAAAGAATGACTTAAAAAGTTAATATTTGATGCTGCCTCTGTCTTGCCTTTTCTATGGATGCTCACGACCTAATACCCACCGTGTGCTGCCCATTGGGAACTGGTCCAGCCCACCCTACCCAAGGGATCCCTGCCCCCGAATTTTGGCCTTTTCCCAGTATCATTTCCAGCTAGACTGATCTATGCTCATGGAAATTAGGCAAAGAAAGAACCAAGAAACTAGTGTGTTACACCTTTTCCTATTTTAACAGGTAATACGCCTCAACTCAAAGTCAGACTTTTAAGAGAGAGGCATAGTTAGGTATATCTGCCTCAATTTTCAACAGATGGAACCTGTTATACAATTAATCACATTTACACACTCACCGCAGCCCTTTTGGGCCTTGATGACTGAAAGTGACGGGTCACATCCACTCACTTCCAGCTTTACTAAAGCAGGTATTCACAGCTATAATCACTAGCACATATTTGTCTTATGAAGAAAAAAATGAAGAAAGGAAGTAAGTTCACTCTGGAGATAGCCAAATGGAGGGCTTAGTCAGAGAATTTTGTGGACATATGTCATTTTCACTTCCCAGGGATTCATTGTCCCTTCTCCTAGCAATGGGAATTTCTGTGAGGAGACCAACTTGTTTTCCTCTCAGTCCAGCATGTCATTCAACCCCTGTCCACCATGACTAACTTCGGGACTGGCAAATGCCTTAGTCGGTTCAATCAGAGTGAACCCAGGACACTGTGTGCAGTTGCACTGGCTAGCAGCCCAGACCTATGAAGGAAGATTAGTGGGACCAGGTCTTGAGGCATCGTAAAAGACCTGATCTAGTTATGCCTGCCACTAGATCAGTCCCAGGACTATTCAGGTATGTCAAATACACTGCTATTTACCAACATAAATACCATTTTGTGGAAGGCAATTACAGTTGGGTTTTCTGATAGTTGTATTGGGAAAATTCCTAAATTAACTAGTATAATGCTGTGCAGACAGCAGTTGCTAAATAAAAGCTATTGGCTAATTTATGTCAGAAAATGCAACTGGTGTCAGGGATAGAGTAGAGATGACACAAAGCAGGAAATGAATGCATCCTACTTATTTATTGTTTAGTAAAAATCCTTCCCATTTAACACTATTAACAAAATAATTAACTGCCCTATATGTTCATGCCATATCTTAATATATTTTTAAATCATGCAATATACTTTGATGTGCAAATTTGGCTCCAGTAAAATTCAACTGTGTTCATATTTTCTCCCAAATTGTTCACTCACCATTACCCTTAATGTCTTCCCTGAGTCTCACTTGCTCATTCAAAGCCATAATCTGTGATTTCTTGCCTGAGGCTCAAGCATTCATTTTCACTACTTCATATCCTCAATGATTTCTATTTTCTACTTTTATGCTCCTAATATCTTAACTCTTCTGGATTTTTTTTTCAGACATCAATTTCCTGTGTCTGGCTCTTTATTGATGCTTCTTAGATATTAAGGTCACGTGTTAAAAATGGAATTTTTTTACACACCTTTTTATTAAGAGCTGTAGCAAACTATTATAGTAAATAAATAAATAAATAATAAATAAATAAAACAAGAAGGAAAAAACTGTCCCAAGAAGAGAGGACTCAGTTTCTGTTAGCTCCACATGTTATATCTAAAACTGATATATTTTAAATATCAAATATGTTATTTCTTCTTGCTAGGAGGTTTCACCTCTGCCCCAAATATGTAACCAACTTGTTTACTAGCTATCTAATTATAGGTCAGGGATATACACTTTGTGAACCTTGATTATCTTTCTCTTCATAATGAGAGAAATACTTTTCAGGCTTGTTATAATAAAGTAAAAGGAGATAAACATTTTAAAATCACCCAGCAAGGGGGCTGATACAAGTAGAGGTGCTATAGACTGAGTGTTTATGTACCCTCCAAAATTCGTATGCTGAAACCTAATCCCCAATGTAAGGATATTTGGAGGCGGGGCCTTTGGGAGGGGATTAGATCATGAGGGCCAAGCCCTCATGAATAGGATTAGGGTCCTTATAAAAGAGACCCCAGAGGGCTCCTTCATCTCTTCTACTGTGTGAGGTCACAGAAAGAAGATGGTTACCTATGAACTAGGAAGCAGCACCTCACCGGACACTGAGTCTGTCGGCACCTTAATCTTGGACTTCCCAGCTTCCAGAACTGTGTGAAATAAATGTCTGTTGTTTATAAGACACCCAGTCTGTGGTATTTCGTTTTAGTAGCCTGAATGGACTAAGACAAGAGGCTAGAAAAATATTAATTTACCTTCTCTTCCTTCCTGGCTTACCATGTAACTCTGTATCAGTTTTTATCTTTCTATCCCCAGCTATGAAATAGGTATTTTAACAATAAATTTCTACCCCAGAACACCATGAAGAAAAATATACTCTAACAATATAAATGCATTTTGCTTATTTTTGTAAGAGGGCTTTGACAGTATTGTCATGCAATATACTTACAAATTAAAATAGGAGGAAAAAAAGGAAAAGTGAAGGAAAAGGAATGAAAATAATTTGTCCTCTCTGCTGTAATTACCAGTTGGATATAACATAGAGTTGGGAAAATCTATTGAATGGATTTATGGTTATTAATATTTCTATCAAACTTCATGATAATTCAACATTTTTATGACAGAGCTTAGGGTAATCATGGTTAGGGAGTTATGATTGAAAAACAAACACGTCATTATTTATCACAAATTGCTATCACTAACAGTTTGAGGTTAATATTGCTGCCTATTAATTTGGTGCTTAGTCATAATAATAAAATAAGGAGGTTAGAGAGGGGAGTAGAGAGATTTTTTTAACATGTATCAGAGTTCCTTTTATTCATTTCTGAGTTTCTAAAGAAACAGGACAGAAATATATTGCTTATTAAAGAAAGCTAGGACAAATTCTATGGAACATCTTTAAGAGACTTATTTTTACTTAAAACATGACAAGTGCTTTTAAGATTAACATATGTTATTATCTATGGTACTTTGGAATCTAAAATTAAAATATTCCTCATTTCTATACATAAATAAGATTTCCCTACTCCTTAAAGTGTCATGGCTTAAAGAAGAGAGGTTATATGGAAAATAACTCAAATCATAATATTCAGATTCAGCTTAGAATACAGTTTACAGAAGTTCACATCGTGGGAGATCTTTTCCAAAAATTCAACCAAAGAAGGGGAAGTTCTGGAAAATATATTTTATTTGTGTCTTCAAAACTGACATAAGCTTTGAATATGGTTTGAGAACATGCCAAGTTTTTAGAAATGAGTTTAGCTAACCATATGTGGCCCGTTTTTTTCAATCTAGAAGTAGAAGCTAAAAATAGAGAATGTTAACATATAATGGCCTTGAACTTCCTGAGCAGAAGGGGCTAACTTAGTGCCAGTTTAAAGTATAATAATTGGTTTAGCTTTATGAAGGTATAATTTTTTAGTAGGAAGAAACAACTGTCTGTGTTGAGGAATTTAATGTATTTTATTCACTATTTATTCACAAAATGTCCAAGTGCCTACTCTTTTTCAGGCAGCGTGCAAAACAGAGTGGTTAGAGTCCTCGGGGAAGCACAGGCTATTGGACCAGTATGATTTCAGCACCACGTGGTCAGATGTTCTCTCAGAGGAAGTACCAGGCAGGTGCAATGGAAGAACCAGGGCCGGGGCCCTAACCACTGCCTAGGGTCTGGGAAGTCCCATGGGAGGAAGTGGCTTTTCAGCTGATGCAGAATGTGAGTAAGCCTTCATCAGATGAGGGAAAGAAGTGGGGAATTTGTGTGCAGATAATCAGGATCTAGAGAAATTGAGAAATTACAGAGATATTTGGGCAGAACTCGATCAGACCTTGCTTGCCTTGTATTTCCAATGGCTAGAACAGCACTTGGCTCAAAGGGGGCCACAATAAGTATTAATTAAATAAATTAATGTATACATGTATGTTTGGGAATAGTGCAAGAATAATTCACAGGTTTCTTAAGCAACAGGATGAATGATGCTGTTATTTAATGATATTCTTCTTTATTTCCCCCTTTACTTCAGTTTTGCCATTTTCTCAATTTATGTTGAAAGAGAAAGGGAAAAATCTGTGAATACTCATACACTATTAATTTTTGTCCTTGTTATATGAAAGCAGAGATCAGCTTCATCCCCCCTTCCCCCCATCTCTCCTGTCCTGCTTTGGTTTAGATGCTCATCACTTCTTGGCTAAATTATGCAATTGCATCTTAGCCAATCTTTCTCCCCAGTGCCTCAAGATTTATCCTTCTAAATGCAGATTTGCTCATGTCACTCTCTAAATTAAAACTTTTGATAGCTTTTCCATTTCTTTTGACTTAAAATCCAAACTTTTATGTGATATTCATGGTCTTTTAAGATCTGGATCCTATGCCAGGTCTCATCAGGGACATTTTCCCTTCTTGACCTTAAAAATCCTCTATTATAACACATTCCTGCCTTAACATTGCCAAGGACTCTATGTTCCTCCATGTCATAGTATCTCCTTTATCACACCTTCAGTTGTGTTCTCCTCCACTGGTCTGCGAGCCCCTTGAGGGTACAGACCATGAATTGTTTGTAGCAAGTGGAAAGTGGATATGGGTAATGGAAGAGAGGGAAAGACACAACCTATTAAAAATTGCATAATAGTTTCAGAATCCTTCTCTTTTTTGAATTCTTTTGAGTTAGGAATTTTCAAACTATCATTGAAAAGAAAACTGCACTGACACTATGAGACTTAGGTATGATTAGCCGATAATTATTTTCACTGTCAAAACAAAACAAAAAAATTCATATGTTCAAATGCTGTTTTCAGACATCCCAATTTGACAAATTGAACATAAAGTTCTAAATCAATTACAAGCCAGTTCTGTGACCCCAGGCACACTGCTAATTCTGTTAGTTTTGTTTTCTTCACCTTAAAATAGAGGCTACAAATATCTACCTGTCATACTGTTTTATAGATTATACATGCCTGAGACAACACAGTAGGACCCTCTAAACTAATCTTCATTTTACAAATCCCTGGATTAGATTTCATTCTCCTTAAACTTTGTAAAACACCTTGATCAATAGTTGGGGCATTCTGAATACCAGGGCCAAGAGGCCGCTGTCTGGCCTGCCCACACACTTATACTCTGAAGACTGAATTATGTGCTTATGAGAATCAGCTTTGTTTACTGTCAAACCTTAAGGCAGTTTGGAGATGGACCCTGGAGGGAGGACACATTTTCCCAGTGGTCATAACATATAAAGCAATGCCCTGGATTCAGGAAAGAGCCAAATAATTCAAAAAAGCAGCGGATGCCATGCTATTCAGTACTATTTCAGAATATTTTCTCTTCTGAAAAGTTTCCTATCAGTAATAAGATACCTAGAGACTTTCCCAGTCTATGACACAGCATTAGATACTGACACTACCATCAAATGCTTCCTTTATTGCTATCATTTTGTGTACAAAACTAGCAAAATATGTACATACCTCATTTTACAGAATCTGTATTCTCCATAGTATTTGGCAGAAAGGGATTGGTATGACCCAAAGCTATTTCTGGCATGAAATTTCACAGCCAGAAAAAAATGAGTTTTCTTGGAATCTGTAAAGCTCCCAAGTCTATTGCCATCCATTCATTGACCTTCTAGCAGAGAGATGGTATGGTTTGCCAAACACAACTGAGGACTAGAATAAAAAAGTTTTAATGTCAGTTCTGTTTTAAATGTAAGACATTCAGCCTTTCCAAACATTTGTAGTATGCACTCCTTCAGATAATAGGGTTTTTTTTAAGAATAAATTCTTAAAATTTAATGGAATGATGCTCTGAATTTCTTTACAACAAAAGGAGATATCAAAGATTTTATAGAAAGTACCTGGAGATTTAGAGTATTTGAGCACAGTGAAAGGCTTCTAATAAAATATTCGGCTCAGGTCTCAGAAATACTCTGCAGTTTAAACAGAGCCATGGAGATGAAAGGGAAAAATGCACCTCAGAAAGATCAGGAAATCCTAGACATGCATTTATAGAATCATTGTGAAAAAGGAACTATCAAAGATGAGAAATACACCACTGTTCTATCTTCCATATCAAACCCAAAATAATCCAATGTCTTTCTAAATAATGAATGCAACTTAAGGTTATCCTTCTTAAGAATTAAGATAATACTGTGGTTACAAATGGTACACACACCATAATGACTGGAAGCTTTAAGACACCTTATAGTTGCAATAAATCTAAGCCCAGCCACTCAGCACAGCAACTCAAAGCTGATTACACCCTGATTGCTGCCTTCCAATGAGAGATCCCTGTGTCTTTCTCCTCTCCATCTCTGAATTTCTTTACATCATTAGCTATATTTTTTCCCTCTGATTTTCTGATCCAATTTCTCTGACCAGGATTTTTCTACATATACTATTATTCCTCTTTATTCTCCATTGTTTTTTCTCTATTGCTTATTCTTTCAGAATCCAAAATGTTTCAGGCTTTCATTTCTTTAAGAATTCTTGCCCTCAAACACTTGTGAGCTCCTACTTCATCTTTTTAATTCTTTCTCTCTTCATTTCTTTATCTTTTCCTTTCTCCCTCCCTTTCTCCTTCCCTTCTGCTCTCCTTTTCTTCCTCCTCTCTCATTCATTTGTTAAATCACTCATTCATATTTAATTAACAGACATTTATTGAGCATCTCTTCTGTGCTCAATACATTGCTAGCTGCTGGGGATGCACCTTTAAACAAGATGTTAAAGTCTCAAAGGGCACTCACACCTCCTTATCACTGTTGTACCCTGGCTTCTACCACCAGTCTACTGAAATAGTTTTCTTAAAAGTCACCTTTTCCTATGCTAATTGCATAATCTATAATTTTTTTTCTCTATCTAGATTCTTCTCAATACCTTTAGAGCTATTTTCTTTCCTCTACACTACAGTTTCTTTCCAGAATGCCCCATTTTCCTTGACTTCTTGAATACCTCTTCCATTTAACTTTCAACTATTCCTGCTTTCTTCTTTGGTTTGAACTTCCTTTATACTATTTGTAACTTTTTGCCTTATATTATAGCTATTACATACAAACTTGAGATTATAAAATTTTTGAAGATGAGGATGAAATTTTGCACATTCCATTATCTCCCATGGCACCTAATATACTCTTAGAGCATAAAAAGTAACATGTAAATATTTGGGGATTAAAATTAAATTCAGAACTACATTTAAAAGAATATATAGTTAATTATTTTATTTCTAGGTATATATTAAATTAAAATGTTACAACTGTTTAGAATTTTGCTTCAATATAATAAGTCTGGAAGACCAAAATTTTTTAAAATAGGACTTTGGTTTGGAAGGAAGTGAAATATACAGAATAAATACATTATGTCATCCAGAAATTCCCAACCTCTAAAGAGAACTGTGCTCAGTATCCACAATTGAATAGTCAAGCCACTCTTTTTTCCAGGAAGTACCTGCAAAGTGGAAAAACTCTATAATCTGTGTATCTATAGAAAAAGACACTATAGATTACACACACACACACACACACACACACACACACATCCATACTGCACACAGAAATTTTTTCCAACCTAGTTAGGAAATTCTGTTTCTAGCTATGCTCCTAAATCATTGTGGGACCACTAGCAAATTCATTTCCAAATAGATTCATTCATCTATCAAGTGGGATAGTAATACCTTACCCAGTAATCCCTCAGGATACTTGTGGGATTAAAATGAGAATGTAAATCAAGGTCCAGTTTTATTCATGAAGCTTTTTCCTACTTAACAACAGAGCACTTACTTCACAAATCTTTCTACCTTAGAAAACTGATAAAGCTGAGAACTGTCCTCTCTGGCATTTCTGAAGTCCATTTAAAAATAAAATCATGCCTATAGTTCTGAAAACTCAACTTCCATCCCTCATTCATAGAATCAGAGTGACAAATAAATGTGAATCACTAGAGATACTACTTAAGAACCAAATACTCATGCATGGATGCATTAGTTACTCTAAATGGAGTAGCCAACGTGCTGTCTTTATGCACAACAGGTCACAGATCTGCTTAATGCACCCAAATGTAATAATGTGATAGACTGAAGTATAGATGTCAAGATTGCCTACACAGATGCCAGAAGCTTGGCTCCCTGTTTTTCTAGAATCGCTTTCCGGGAACAATGCACTTTCCCTGATTGGTTTCCTTCAGACAAAATAATTGAATCTAATGCTCTCTGTCAATGCAAGCACTTTGGATTATCTGCGTCATGTTGTAGCCCTAAGGGGCTTCGGGGTCCAGTGTTAAAATCTGCCTTTGATCAAACCTCATCTTCTCCTACACATCTTTATTCATAACAAATTAAAAGCTATTATCACAACATATTAGCAACAGTTTTAATGCCCACAATGCATCTAAAAATAAAACAATTTGCCTGTTATAATAGATGTAGTATCTTAGTTGGCCTCATTATAATATTTACCATCTATTATCTGTTGGACATGACAGCACAATGAACCAGCACTGTACAATGGAGAAAGATACACACCCCTCAGGGTTTGGAATTTAATTGCGAGCACATTTAAATTTAAGATCTACCTTATTAAAATAAAACATTTCTATATATATCTAAGGGGACAAGGAAAATGTGACTTCATGGCTTTCTTATTGAAAAGGGAGCTTTTTATTTAGTAAAGCATGGTTCAACTTAAGAAGAAAAATTAATTTAATGATACTTTGGCAAAGGTTTGTAGTGAGTTTTTGTTTTTGTTTTTTCCATTTATAACTGTCATTTGTGGGCATCTGTTTCAGTTTTCTCTTAAAGCGTTTGCAAACCTTGGAAAATATAGGATTTGAATTGGGTAGGAATCATGAAAAGAGATTTTCATTGCAATCCATTTAGTTTAAAAAAAGGAGCATAAAAAATTAGTTGTAGGCTAATTTAGGAATACATAAGACACAGTGTTAAATATATACACATTCCCTGGCCATGCATTTTCTTCAAATCTTCTCCTCAAAGATTTTTTTTTTCTTCTTGTCTCAGCCACCACATTCATGGTCATAACCTGTACCTTTTGGTTACCAATAATTTCACTCCCTCCATATCCCCAATTTTAAGCATCTGTATCATTGACTACCAACACTTGTCTTTTCAGCTCACTTCCTCTGTTTGTTCAACCTCAACTCTCCTTTGACCCTCTTATGGAACTTCCTATCCTTGGTCCTGCAGTCTTCTCTGTATTCTGCAATTGCTGTAAATCTTGTCTTTCTGTATGTAGTTTAAATTTCATGATCAATCATTATCATCACTCCCTGGCATACGCCTTCAACACTCTTGTCCTTGTATTAAAGTATTAATGTGATGAGCACAGATATGTCAAATGAAGAGGTCAAGATCAGTTAATTCAAGGTCACAGCAGGTGAGACTGTCACCATCACATGCACAGATGACCTCAACAACAGACCAGATTTGGTTTACAACCCTACTCTTCTCTTTTATCTGCTATAGCATTACTAGGTCAGTCCACAGAAGATCCATTTAGAGAGAGCATTTCTTTGCTCGAACACCCACCAACACCATTTGATCTTTAAAATATTTCATAATGTGACAATATTATACATGTTTAATCTGCTGCTATACTCACAAATATTCATTCCTTGCTAATGACTCCCATAAAAAACATAGATACCCGATTGATTAATGCATACCTGATTAATTAACTAATTAAACCCATAATTACTGAAGACTTACCTGTCCTAAATAGTGTGCTAGGTCCTAGTCATTCAACAGAAACAAGACATTTATTTCCCCAAACATAAATACTGGAGGTAGAGCCAAGTGATTAAGATTAATGCTACAAAGAAAATAGAGTGATATGAAAGAGAAAAATAGGCAACACTTCCTTTAGATGAGGAGAATGGGTGAATAATGAATTATCCAGGTAGCAAATGTCCTTTCCATTTCTTTAAATCTTGCCATGTAAGTTCCAGAGTCAATTCTTCCTCAGGTAGAGTTCAATCTGTTCTCACTAATAGCTGTTCTCTAAACTTCTCTACTTCCTAAACCCTCAGAAGAACAAATAGAATACATTTTTCTCCAAATTCATTTCATAATTTTAATATTTTGTTCCCAAATAAAGTAAAAGTCCTTGGGGTTGAAAGGGAATCAGTGTGGCTTCTTATGCTTGTTTTTAACTCCTGTAGGTCTCAACATAGTTTTGAGCACTTAGAAAAGGAGTTTAGTAGAATAATTGACCAATTAATATTTCCTTGTAAATTATAAAAATAAGCACTTGTGTAAACTTTATGCACTGGAGTTACATAAGTACTATTAATTCAACATGATAATCAAATAACATATTTTGGGTTTTTTTTTTTTTTTTGCCAAATTTAAACAGTTTGAGTAAAGTTAATGCATTGTTTTTGGTTAGTATTACTAGTTTTAACTTATAATAGGATAAGAAACACAAACATAAGCTGTAGTTTTCTCGCATCTTATATTTAACATTCTTGTGAAATCTAAGCAAACAAGATCTTTCCACAAGGATGGAGGTGAAAATGCAACAGCATTGTATACACAAGCTGTGAGCAGTCATCAATTTACTTTACCTCTTCGTCCCTTTCCACTTGAATACCTAAAGTATCATTGACATATGAGTAAATCACATTTCTATAGACAATACCACCAAGTTCAGAAAAACACAGAAACACCAAATCATACCTTAAGATGACAAACATACGTAGAAGGCCTATATGCAAATCATCTCCTTAAAACTCTCTCATACACTCTAGGGCCTAATTTTCTAGGAGGAAAGAAATTTCATATCTTGATATCTTGTGTCTTCTTTTAAAAGCCAGGAAGCAGGCTCTGGAGCAGAAATGAATGGCTAATTGGGACAATAAGGTGAACCCAGCAGAACTGTTGGTCACCTCGGAGTAAAGCATTAGTGACCGAATCTACACAATGAACTGGGTTTGATGTGATTAAATGCATCATGGCAACTGATTCATTCTTGCCTTATTAAGTCATCATCAGAGTCAAGCAAAGTAATACTTCCCTTTTCCCTGCAGAGATAGCGAGGCTATTCACAGTAAATCAGGTGACAGAAAT
This sequence comes from Varecia variegata, assembly GCA_028533085.1. Taxonomy (NCBI): domain Eukaryota; kingdom Metazoa; phylum Chordata; class Mammalia; order Primates; family Lemuridae; genus Varecia; species Varecia variegata. The sequence goes on from CM052439.1 coordinate 9,689,243, forward strand.
TTTGGTTCACATCCAGTTTTGTGGGGAGACAGTCATTGAGTAATTTGTCTAGCTCAATGAATGACAGTGATCTATGTGTCACATTAGGGGAACTGCCAGTGTTCCCACCAACTTGGATTTATAAAATGTTTTTCTTCTTAAGACTGCTGAATGCTGCCATACATTTCATGCGACATGTTGCTACAGACACATTCCCATTTTACAAATTAAATAACTGAGTAATAAAGAAGGTGTACTAGTGAGAAGAGTGTAGAGTTAGAGGTGAGATCAAAGATGTAACTGGAAATCTGGGCTCGGCTCATGGTCATTCGTAAGGACTTTACTTTGAGTGGCTTGGGAAGTCACTGGGGAGTGTTTTCAGCTGTGTGCTGAAGCTGGATCACACGGGTTTAGCAGAGCCACTTGTGCACGTCTTCCTAACTCCAACGTGACTTCACGTTGGTAGCTTAAAATCAACCACTGTGGAAATATTTACACCACAGAAATCAGCAAATGCCACTAATCAAATGTTTCCCTTTTTCTCAATAAAGGTAATTAAACTTTTCACTGGTTTTGAACAAAATAGTGACATGGCCTGAACTAAGTTCCAAGTAAATAACAGGAGTGGAGAGTGAGGACAGAGGCAGAGAAATCAATTAGGAGGCTAAAGCACTAAGCCAGGCGAGAGCCTCCAGTGACTCAGACTAGGGAGGCAGCAATGGAGACACCCAGAGGAGTTTCTTTGTAACTCTCCAGTCAGAAATGCAACTCTAACTGGTTTTTCGGGAAAAGTATAGAAATCCACACATTGGTGTAGACTTTCCCATTTTTATTTACGTTGGTCACACTGTGCACTTATATCACATAAACATGACTATGAGCAAATTTCACTCAGCAGCTCCCAGTTCATGATCCTGCACCAGCTCATTCTTCTCACTGAGACAGGGAATGGGGACATCACTATTTGCTAATGTGGGCTGTGGGAATGCATTTTAAACATACATTTTAAATAATATAAAAGTTGCTGTAGAAAATGTTATTTCAGCAGAGCCTACTTTACTCTGTACTAAACAAACTATGACAGAATACACCATGGAAACAATACCCAGATTATCAGAGCCCTTTACACTTATACAAAATACATTTATTCCTCATATGACATTTTTATCACAATGTCCTTGTGAATATGCACTATAGCATGATTATACACATTTAATGAAGGGAGAAACATGCCATAATCTGTAAGTAGGCTGGTAGGGTCAATTTGGAATGTTTCATGACTAGAACAATCTGCTTCTTTCTACCATGCTGCATCCTTTACATTTGAACTGAGAATTAGTGACCCTAGATCCTTTATTTAGTGAGTAGACACAATGCAAGGGTTAAATTATTCCTGATAATAATGATAGTGATGATAAAATTATAATCATCTATGTTTAAGTCACTATCCTATACACGAATTATCCCCAAACAGTCCCATGAATTAGGGATTATTATTACCCCTGCTATGAGAATGGAAAGATGAATTTTAAGGAGCCTTGAGGCTAACTAACTTATCCAAGATCTTACAGCCTGGAAATGAGTTGGTTTTGAGCCAGGTCTGCCTATCCCCAGAGCTGTGCACAGTCCTGGGTGGCACATGGGAATTTTTAAAAAGAATAAAAATTCTATTCTAAGTAGAGAATCTTAGAACACAAATGTAGTTCTTGACCATATGGCTTGGTTAGAACAGTGTTGCCCCTGATGGCCCTGACACAGATGCTTCTAGTAATCAATGGGCAAAGGGATAGCCACTATGACAAATGGGCAGATGAGGCTTTGCTTTTCCAATCACACACCAGCCCCAAGGGCTATGGAGCAGCCCACATATGAGGGGCACATGGACCCTCTCCTGGCCTCAAGTTCCCAGGGCCATGTCTGTGCCCCTGACCTGTTCCACCCAGGCCCTAAACTCAGCCCACACCCCTTTGGTCTCTACTACCACTTCCTCCTTTATACCTGTTCATTATCTCCTGCTTCCACAGCCAGGTAGGGTATAAGTTTCCAATCTTTTACTACTGAAGAATGTGCAACCAATGCATAATGAAAATAAAGTACTATAAATGGTTAAACCATGAGCTTTTACAGCCTGGAAAATCTTATTGCTCTACAGAAAGTATCATACAATCAATGACTTTTGTAGAAAGGACGAGCCTTTCCGAGATCATATCCAATCTGGAAATGTCTCCTGCCAAAAGTCAAGGCTGCAAGCATCTCTCATGACTTGAAATGTCACAAACTGTAGAATAAAGACCCCCAGTCCAACCCACTAGAGAGAAGCCATCTGTAGCAGACAGTTTTGCAACACATATGTTGGAGGAGGGGGAACTTACTAAGCTCTTTCCAAAGACAAATAATTGTAATAAAAACCATAGAAATACATTTGATGAAGAGTCTATATTTAAGTCTGAATTTCAAGAAATTGCTGAGAGATTGCAAATTCACAGACACAAATTATCTGATTTAAAATTCACAATAAAGGAAAGAAAACATTTCAACTCTCTTCTTGAGTGAGATGATAGTATTCAACACAAAATATGATTTGTGAATAATACAAGATGTTAGGACCCAGAAGCCTAGGGAAGCATATATAGTTTGACCAGCAAGGGGACACTTCCTCTCACCACAACCAGACTAAGGAATTCACTAACTCCTTAAAGAGCAAATTGTTCAAAATTTCGTTGTTGCATCATATTTCATAGGATGTGTCATTTGTTGCTTACATAATTATAAACTATATACATTACCCCTTATATTGTGTAGTTAAATCTTTTTTTATGTTGCTTTTGGGGACAGGGTCTCGTTCTGTCACCCAGATAGAGTGCAGTGGCACAATCATAGCTCACTGTAACTTTGAATTCCTGAGCTCATGGAATCCTCCTGAGTAGCTAGGACTACAGGTGTGCGGCACAATGCCTGGCTAAAGTTTTTTTTTTTTTTTTTTTTTCCAGTAGAGACAGGAGGTCTCCCTGTGTTGCCCAGGCTGATATCAAACTCCTGGCCTCAAGCGATCCTCCTGCCTCAGCTTCCCAAAGTGCTAGGATTATAGAAGTGAGCCACTATGCCCAGCCAGAAAACCCTAAGTCTTGTCCATCTTGCTTCCCACTGTCTCCAGCACCTACTGCAGTATTTGGAACATGAACACCTTCAGGAGGTACTGTTTAAATAAGGGACCTAATGAATAATCTCATAATAGCAGTCAGGAGTTCAGTGTTCAGCCAGGTGGGCAAATCTGAGAAGCAACACCTTTCAACAGTCACTAGTTGTGTGATCCATTACATTAAGTACTCAACTCTATTTGAGGTTGCGTCAACTAATAGCAGAGTTTAGGACAAAGTTTGGCAACTCTTTATTTGAGAAAAGACAAAAGCATATCCAAGTTTTAATGTACATAATTAGTTACCTGTGTATCCTCAGGGCCCATACCCTCCAGGGCTCCTCTCAGCGTCAGCCCTGCATAACCTCCCTTTTAGTGTCTTGATTGGTAATCCTAAATTTGGATCACTGAAGCCTCTCAAGCAACATCCTGTCCTCAGTCTTCTTATCATTTCTCTCACTCAAGAGGTTTTGCTGTAGAACAATAGGTGTTACTTGTGAAATTTAATTTATAGATTCAAGCAGATTGTTTACATCTACAAGGAAAATCCTATCTTTCTCAAAGCTGGTCTTTCCCTTCACTTAGCAACATGCATTTTATATTGATGCTCCAAAGCATCCTTCATGAAGATGCCTTGAAATTTTTTCTTAAAAGGATGAGTATGGATCTCATGTGTTTCTGCTAAGAGAATCAAACAAGAGTCTTTATGTTATAAATAATCAAAGGAATACTTTTGGGACAACATTGCGTGCTGAATGGTATAGAACAGAACAGAATGGAATGGAAATTGAATCTCAGAGCTAAAAGATGCCCAAAGTCCCTAGAGTATTAGTTCAGTGTTTCCTGAAGTGCTCAGACAAATAGAAGCTCCTCTAAATGGGCAAGATGTGAATGAATTAAAGGAGTTTCATAGTCAAGTCATTTTTAAAAAGCCAAGTTAAACATAGTTCCATGGGTTTCTTAACTGCAGGTCACTTGGATGAACAATACACAAATGGGTATTGTGAACATCCAAGAACCTTTCACAGTCTGCAGTGTTTCTCAAAGTGTTTTCCTGAGACTCTCAAAGAGAAATGAACATCTTTTGGGGAACGGACTTGTGATTCAGTGGTTCTTAACCTCAACTGCACATTGGATCCACGTGGGGAGCTTTAAAAAATACTAGTGCTGGAATCCATCCCCACAAAGATCTATTATGTGGTCTGGGTCAGGGTCCCAGGGCACTGGTGTTTGGACAGTTCTCCAGGGCCTTATGTCGGGGCAGCCAGTGTTGAGAAGCCTTGCACTGTGTGAGTTTAACCCCATGTTTTCAAGATGAGGATACCCTGCTTGCTTACATATCCTGATCCTGCCTGTCTAACCCCATATTGCTGGAGAAAGTTGGGGATTTCAGACCACAGGAAAAGCTGGTACTTGTTTCCTCTCTAAAAAGGGAAATAAATTATTTATTGTATTTTCAGTAAGAAAGGAAAACAGGAATCTATTGTCTTATTTTATAATTTAGTACCAGCTACAGACGAATCTTAGAAAGATAAAGGAGAACCTCTAATATATGAGGAAAACATCTACAAAAACCTAAGAAGGATGCAAACTTTGGAGTAAAACGTAATGCTGAATGAGTGAAACTTAGCATTTCAGTTGAGTGTTGACATCATCAGTCGTCAAATCATTTTGCAAAGAAAGTCAGAACAGCTCTTCTGGCTGGATTCTGAGCAAAGCTGTGCTGGTAAGCATTCATTTTCTTACCTGGGTGGCATGCTTCCCTATTTACTGTGTGGTTTTCAGCTAGTTTATTCTTTAAGGGAAGTCCTTATTTCAATGCTACTGATAAAATCGCACTCAGCCACCATTGTGGTATTAATGGAATTCATTTCATGACAGTTGTCTCACTCGATTCTGTAGACTTTTATGAAAACTGTCTAAAATCTGCCAGGAAAGAATGTCCCTTAAAGAGGAACAAAGGAACAACTTGCCTACTCAGAAAGTTTGGGAAATAAAAGTCAGATCAAAGAAACGAAATAAAGATTCTGTTAAGTTTATGTGATTGGCTTACAAAATGAGCAGTCCAACTTTTTTCTTAAATTAAATAAACAAAATCTGTTTATTATATTTTTAAAGGCCAAGGATTATCATTCTTTTCTTGGCACTTATGACTTCATTAGGCATATGCTGCCAAGACTGTTTGTTCTCCTTCGAGCTCTGTGGGAGAACAGTTAAGATTTTTCTCTCTTACTCCTTTTTCTAAGCAGCAGCAGGACTGTGAAATGGAAATACAGAAATTCTGATTTAATCACTGTGATAGTCAATGGATATGGGTCAGAAGAAACTTCCGAGGAGAACAAAGATAACTTTGTGAATGCTGAGTCCAAATTTTCTTTTCAAGCCCCAAATGAAACCTTTCCCTTTCTCTTATACCACGCACCCTGGGAATGTCAGCTAAGCTTCAGCCAATGCTATGAACAGATGTTCCTCAGTACACAGAGAAAGACAGTCCAGGATTTGATTAAAACCAACAAAATGTGGAAATGCCACCTATGCAGTTGTTCCTGTGTGTGTATATATGTGCGTGTGTGTCAGAAGGGCGTTATGGAAAATAATAACCACTAAAATATGTCTGACTACCTGTGAACTAACAACCCTAGCAAGAAATACTATGACTTTGTTGCTGTGTGGGTAAAACTGGCCTATCAGAGCTAATTCAAAATTCCTTAGTAGAATCTATTAAGTTGAAAGTTACCAGGAGAAAGCAGAAAGGAGGCTCTAGGCTAAAGTAGAGTTCAAGGAAAGTTCTGAGGGCCATTGTGGGTCCGGAGGCTAGCATTCCTGAGGGATCCAATGTGTGTGCACTGTCCACTCCTTTTACTTCCTGCCCAAATACTAGTTTGCAACAAAGGCCAGGCCAGCACTTATTGACCCCTGGTGCAAAGCAGAAACTATGCCAATATTCTCCTTCCCAGAGTGAGAGGGAACTCCAGCCAGCCAAAACCTACAAATTCCCCAAAGGGTGTCCAAAGAGGATAGAAACCAAAGGAGGTAGAAGCACGAGGTTGGCCTTTGTTACCAGACAGCAGCAATATATGATTTTGTTTACTATGATTTCCAGAAATGCTGGTCATGTTTTCCCCAATCCCAGTGATGTTCTCCCACACTTTTGGCTAAAGTTCTTTTAACTGTAAGGCCCTTCCCATTTAAACTGTTTAAATGTGGGGAACTCTAAGAACACACAGAACTCAGATGTGCACAGAGGAGTTAATGGCTGCTATCTGATAATTTTCCCAAAGGGGAGCGCCCAGGGAGGTTGAACTGTGAAGGGAGGAGATGAGAGGAAGTGGAGACAAGAATACGCTATCTCAGAGCCTGAAAGAGAGCGTGGTCTCCAGCCAGCTCACCTCCGAAGTGGGCCTTGATGGGCTTCTGTACTTTAAAATAGCCACGATTGCTTTGAATGAATACAATGAATTTAGATGAGCAGTGCCCAGAAATAAACCCAGAGGTTATTTCAAAGGTTATTTATGAGAATCAAATGTCTCCATGGAGCAAATCAGTGGCATTTGGAAGCAGAGATCAAGTCTACCTAATACCATAAGCCCGGCTCAGCAGCGGGCAATGCTCAGTGCCTGCGCCTGCCTGCTCTGCAGGCGAAGCTGTTTGCACAGGCCTTCAGAGAATTCTCTGTAGCATCAAAGCCTGGAACATTTACCTCCTACAGCAACACTAATAGCTGGCAGTTTTCTTTTCAGCTCTTGTACTCCCATAGCTCCCACCCTTGGCTATTCTTTCAAAGCCTGCTGTTGCCAGAGCATAGGAGCACTGAATGCCCTCTTGGCTTAACAGTCTACGTCGCACTGATGATGTATTTTCCAAGCATAACAACCAAGTTTCTCAAGAATCTGGATCTCCTCTTTTTGTGTTCCTCCTAAAATAAGAGGCAGAAGAAGGTAAGACTCAGAAGATAATGGCTATTCCAGCCAGGGTACCATACAATTTGCCCAAAGGTGGCCTTGTGATAAGGGGAAGGTAATAAAGGGAATGCCCTAGGGCAGCAGTCCCCAACCTATTTGGCACCAAGGATGGGTTTCATGGAAGACAATTTTTCCACAGGTGGGAGTAGGCCACGTGGGGGGAGGACACATGAAGGTTGGGGGGAGGTGGGGGAAACAGAGTTCAGGCAGTGATGCCTGACCCTGTTTTCCTAATAGGCCACAGATGGTCACCAGGCCACAGTCTGGGGGTTGGGGACCACAGCCCCAGGGCACTAGTTATCAACCAAACTGGGGGTAATTTTACCCTCCAGTGGACATTTAGCAAAGTCTAGGGACATTTTTGATTGTCACACCTGGTGGAAGGAAATGACTACTGGCATCTGAGGAGAGGCCATGGATGCTGGTAGACATTCTAAAATGCACAGGACAGCTGCCTCAGCAAACACTTATCCAGTCTGAAGTGTTAGTCATGCGCTGCTGAGAAACCTTGACCTAAGGACTGCTGCAACTTTTCTAGGTGATGACACGTTGCTCTCCTTTTTTGCCCAAGTCATTTACTCATTTAAGCAATTTGAAAAACATCCATCTCCTTCTTTCCAGTGTTGCCCTGAGTGTGGGGCTGTGGGATGAATTCAAATGTACTGTACATGCTTCTTCTGGACAAATGATACCTCAGGGACTCGGACACTTCACTCCCACCAGCAATCTCTGGCTATCCTTTACCACCATGTTGCTACGAGAGAGTCCTCTGGAAAACATCGGAAAGACAGTCTAAAGAGAGTAAATTAATCTCAGAGACATCCAATCCTGCTCCCCTCTCAAGTGGCCTTTCCAAAAAAGTTGTTGGGTCAAGGTGAGCACAGATCTAATTTAGGAAAGAAGTTACTAATATGGTTTGAGAGTGAAGGACAACTGTTTTAAGTACATCAGTGTGAGTTATAATAGGCCAAGACCTTGATCCTAAATTTCTGAGCCTCACAATTACCCAGAGGACTTGTTAAAACCCAAATTGATGAGCCCCACCCTAAGAGTTTCTAGTTCAGTAGTGCTGGGGTGAGGCTCCCAGAGGATGCGGATGCTGTTGGTTACAGACCACACATTAAGAACTACTGGCCCAAGCTAACCAAGTTTCATTCCAAGGCATATATTCAATCAGTAGGATTCACAGACAAAATTTCCAAGCATGAATTAACTTTAGACAGAACTGGGTCTCTCATTCTCCAAGAGAAAATTCAACATTAAGCCATTCAACATTAAGCCAATCAACATTAAACAGGAGGCCTGTATAAAGAGCAGAAAGAGCAAAGGGTGTCTCATCAGAACATCTGCGTTCTAAGCATGGAGGCTCCTTAGCCTATGGGCTAGTTGAGCTAAGTAGATTTGGTAAATCATTTAATCTCTGATCCTCAGCCCTTCATCTGTAGCAGAGAGAAAATACTTCCTTACCTACTTCACATTGTTATGGATATTAATAAATGAGATTTTATAAAATGGTAAATGATACCTTAACACTGGAGGCAAATTGATGTAAGAATGCCTATTACTCAGCAACTAGCCTGTACCCACAGACGTGGGAAGGGCTATACTCCTAAGTACCATTAATCATTTGGGATTTATAAACTGGAAAAATACATGCTAGAACAGCATCCTTTCTACAGTCCTACAGTATGTGGCCTACTTACAGAGTTAAGATAGAAGAACAAAGTGGACAAATGCATTTAATTGCTGTTGGCCTCTTAGACAATGTAAGCGTCAAATGCTTCTCCTAGCAAGTGGAATACTTACACACAGAGCATCAAGTTAAAACCCTGATTTCTCTAAATATTTAGTGATAATTTACTATGGTGAGGGGGAAGACAATACTAAGTTGGAGATTCCCAAGACCCTCAAATTTTCCCTGCAAACCACAACCTTAAAACATACCTTGGCAAGTGTGAGTCCTTTAATTTAAAAAATTGCATTCACATATAGTTATTTAAAATTTTAAAGCTAAATTACTGACATGTATTTATATTTTATCTTATTCCTTAAGCAAAAGAAAGACTTTGATCCCTGATAGTATCTGAAATAATTTAAGGTACATTTTTTAAGAGAATTAGATTTCCATGCCTGCAATACAGAAAGGGTTTTAACATTTTCCTCATTAAGCAATTATGTCATCAAAATATTTCCATTTAAACCTTTTGGGGGACTCAGATATAAACAAAACTATTTGAATTCTCCATGTAAAACTGAAAATGAACAAATCTTTTGAGCACTAAGTTTTTCTTTAGAAGATACTTCCTTCTTAGGTAGACTATTACTCTTATATTATTATTTTAAATAATATATGTATGTGTGTCTGTGTCTGTGTATGCATATACTTCATACCCTTTCTAAGAGTGGCTCTTGTCAAAATTACAAATAATTATAAATGGAAGTATTTTGACCAGTGTTTTCACCCAGTGTTTACTAGTTCCACAAACAGCTCTGAAACTGAGTTAGAAACCAACTAACTTTTTTGAGCTTTTCCTTTTTTAAGTCTTTGCTCAAACCAGGGCAGGAATTTTGGATAATGGTGGATTAACTCATTTTTTAAAAAATTCTTTCTTTTTTTCTTTCTTAACATACAAAAGCCATACATAATTAATAATTAAAACTTGATGAGTTTAGAGATAAGTGGTGACGAAGCCATCACCACAATCTATGCCATAAACCTCCAAACGTTTCCTCTAGATCTCTTATTTATTATTGTTATTATTATTATTATGTGATAAGAACATTTAACCTAAGATCTACCCTCTTAGAAAATTTTTAGGTATAGAATACAGTATTATTATATTACCTACTATCTATAGATATTAAGAAGTTATAACACCATGTTATAACTTAATTTTTAAACAATTTAAGCGATTTTCACATTACCCATCATCTGTATATAAATTACATGTGCAGAAAAATTCACACAGGTGCACTATAGCAACATGTTTGTTAGGAAAACTCAAGCCAGTCTCTTCTCAGTAAAGAGAGAAAATATTTACCAGCTGTCTGAAGAAGTCCTGAACAATCCATAGAATCCCTGAAACAGTGGATCCATAGGTTTTGTCCTCCCTCTGTATGCCATTTCCTCCATTTCTCTCACTCTATTGTTCTTCCCATTGGCAGGAAGATTGTACATTTGTTTACCTAAGTCGTTTGCTCAGGGTAGGGCTGACTGGGGAAAGAGCCACCTGGGGACTCCAGCTAAGAGACCAACAGGAGGGAACTTCATGATCCTAGAAGGGAAAGAAGGAGGTGGCAATGAGAACAGCCTCCGTGGTAATGAAGCAGCAAGAACATAACATTCTGGAAGGTTTGCTGTTCTGCTGCATCTGAGTAACACGAGAGTGAGTAAGGGGTAAACCAGTACATTTCAGAGCCATTCAGAAAACTCCATGTTATCTTTCTAATGAAGTGACCCATCCATAGTAGCTATACTTTCCTTTTAATATTCCCTTAAACGTTACTGACATAGTGAAGCAGGAAAAAGATACGAAATATTCTCATGGTTGATATGAGACATAATAATGACGACAAAGGCTAAGAACCCGGGGAAACACTGCAGAAGAATCAGCAAGCAGTTGAGAGGACACACTACAGACTACACTAACATACAACATTTTATTTCAGTCCTTTTCATTCTTAGACCAGTCATCTTATATACATGAATAAAGAATTTAAGAGCAGCCTAACAAAATGGCCCCAAATTTTTATATGCAAAAGCAGATAGAAAGATGTTTTGTAATGAAAAACAACCTTAATGAATCCTTCTGTAAAATTTCAGGTAGTGAAGCTTGAAGGATTTTGAATCAATTCCGTAGGTCACTGCTAGAATTTTATTTTAAAGGGATAGAATACAGTGGAATAGGAATTATCATCAAGCTTCCTGTGCAGGGGTAAGAGAGTTTTGTATACTGTTGCTTTATTTCATTTTACTCTCATTACACTCTCCTTTAAGTCTATGAATCATTGCTTTTCTTCACAGTTGCCATTGCATGTTTGAGTGTGTGTGTCTGTTGTAACTGTTGTTGTGATTGATGTCTCTCTATCCCCCAACTGAATCACAAACTGCAGGGACCCTGAGTTTGCCACTGCAGGGACCCTGAGTTTGCTGCATCATTCTGACAATCAGCACTTAGCATGATGTTTAGCCGAAGTAGGAATCAAAAATATTTATTAAATAAATGATAAATGAGTGCCTAAGAGGGTGAAATTTTGCCTCCCAAAGGCCCCAAATGTAACAAACTTTATTTTCTATATATGGCTTCCAATATATAAAATATTTAGTGGTTTTTTAAATTTTGGGAAATGCTGCTTTGTATCATTGCTTAAGGGGGAGAGGTGGCTCACAAGAAAGCACTATTAATTTCAATCAGTCACTTGAGGTTGAAAAGTTAATCAGTTGGTAACTGGTCCTGCAACTTTGTTCTCCATGCTGTTTTTCTTAATCCATGCAATTCTTTATTAGTAGATCACAAAGTTTTACATTTAAACTTAACTTTGAAGTTTAGAACAAAAACATAAATGCAACAAAATGTATCGATTTGCTAGATGTAAAACCGTATTTTCATTCTAGAGCATTTATTTGCTAATGAATACAGTAGTCATTAGATGAATTGGCAATAACTAATTGGAAAAAAGAAATAGTAATAGTCATCATTTGCCCATTTAATGAAGAGAATTTGACCAAGGATAAAAACATTAGTAAAAACAAAGTTATAAGAGGCACATGATAACCTGATTGCTTCTTGAGAGATGATGAATTATAGATAGGGTGATATTTTTAATTGACAAGTATTTCTGAGGAAAAGGCATTTTTAAGGAAAGAAACTCTAGAGATCAATAGGTGTCACTCAAAGTTTCTCTGATTTTTCCCTTTGATTTTATGGTACACAAATTAAGGATAATTCTGAAATTTCAAAGAGATGTCAACTAAAGGGAGAAATGGGAAGAAAAAGACAAAGTTCTGTTCTTGGATCTCTTGTCGAATTGTAAGGCAGTCATTACATCAAACAAAGAAATTATGAATAAGCAGAAGGGGTGTTTACTCTAAATTTAAGATAGTTAATGCTGAAACTTAATACCTGAGCCATGTTACTGAGTTAAATTATGGCAACTCTTTTTTAAACAATTTTTTTTATTTGAAAAATCAATTATATAAGAAAGAAAACCAGGTTATCTTCTCATTGTTCTAATCGTACCAAATAAATTTTACATCATCTTCTCAAACACAGATCTATTTATGCAATACTCCTGCTTAAATATCTTCAATGGATCTATTTGATCATTTATTTTAGTTTTCCATTGAAGACCCTCCGTGATATTCCCTCAACCACCTTTGCACAGCCTCACAATATATCCTAAGTGCCAATCCCACAAAATACTTAACCATTTACAAAACCTGCATTCTTGTGTCTCAATATTCCTCCATGCTATTTCCTTTCCCTTGCAAGTCCACCTTGAATGAAGTTCACTTACCTACCAAATGCACCCATTCCTTCAAGGGGTAGCTCAAATGCCCTTTCATCTAAGAAATATAACTTAGACCCACCTACTTGATCTCCAGCTTTCTCTCCTCCATGTCACCACTGTGAGTCCAATTTTTAACAGTACTTTCGTTTTTCTGGATTAGAATTTCCATTTACATATCTATCTTTCCTATTGTACATTTGTAAATCTTAGAGAGAAGAGACCATATTTTCTTGATTTCTAGAATTTCACCACACCCACTCTTCCCAATAACACCTGTAATGATACCCACATATAGTATTAAATAATGTCTATTGAATTTTAAAATACTTTTAAAAAGAACATATCTTTTGAAAAATAATTTTCCAAAAATTAAAACTTTCCCAGGCTATCAGAAACAATTATCTGTGTTAGGAATTCATATCTTTAGAGCAGTTTGGATTTCCTTAGAAAGTAATACATGTTTGATTGCTTTAACTTATACCAAGGTTACATGGCTGGTGAAGTCCAAGGTTGTCAGCAGACAGATTAAAAAAACTAGAATTTCTTAATATACGTTCACCTTTGGGATTGGTTGGAAATTGAAGAGAGGAACATTAAAATGGAATAATATTTTGCATTGAGAAAGATACTTTGTAGAAAACAGTACTGGGAAAAAGAAATCACATTGGGAAAAATTTGATGAAATTGAGATGCTCTCCATATCCTAACACCTAACTAAATTTAATGTATGAATCTTCTAAAGTTTTCCCTTAAGAAAATGCTGACCATACCACAAAATATACAAGGTGACTGCATACTCAAATGCCTTTGGCTATTACTGGTGGATTAAAAAAAATTTATGGCACTTTGGAATTCTAAGCATTTTCATAATGCATTGGACCAGATTCAAAAAAGCTATTAGAGGTTATTCTTTTGGCTGGACTATGGGTACCCATGGAAATTTGTACCTTTGGCATAGCATACTGTTTTATCAAAGGATTTTTGGTATGCATATAGGAACAGTACCTTTTAACTATCCCAGTGGGTCATTTAGGGTGGTTCAAATTGTCTGGATTTTTTTCATTAAGTATTCTCCCTGAGATTCACTTAATAAGTAGATCATGTTGGCATATTCTAATCCACTGAGGTACAGTATTAATTTAGGACAACTTGTATTTTAAATTAAGAATAACCGACCTGGTGGAACAGAACAGAAAACCCAAATATAAAACCATCCTCATATAGCCATCTAATCTTCGACAAAGCAGACAAAAACATACTCTGGGGAAAAGATTCCTTATTCAATAAATGGTGCTGGGAAAACTGGTTAACCACATGTAGAA
>CM052439.1:9703652-9743463 GCA_028533085.1 Varecia variegata
GGGAGGGGCATGGGCAATATATTTAACCAGAACTTTTGTACCCCCATAATAAGCTGAAATAAAAAAAAGAAAAAAAGGAAAGGGTGAGATGTCAAAGAAAAGCACTCCAAATGATTTGACTGAAGACATTTTGTCCATATAGCCCAATTTGTCCAAATGGGCCAATTAAACATTGGTTGACAATAAAATAAGCCCAGAAGTTATTTTTGTTTTTGTTTTTGTTTAATTTTTGTTTTTCATTTGCTGGTAACTTTAGAATTTATTGGGAGCAGTTGTTCCTACCCTGAAGTGCTCACTGTTACAAACTGAGCTGAATAATATATTTTTAAAAGTAGGAGGAACTCTAAACAAGAAACCAAATTATTCACAAATAAAATCAAAGATACATCAATGTTACAAGTATATGAAAACACATGATTGATTAATTGACTCATGACAGAATTATTTCTGCAAATTCGTTTGCCACCAAATAATCTGCTGCAGAATCACTCCAAATGCCAGAGACAGAACTGAGCCTTTCTTTATCCTACACCCAAGTACTGACAGCAGGGCTGCTCAAGGTTTTCACCCTGTGATGGCAACTAACTTCAAGTCCAAGGCCGGTGAGGTGCAGGTGTAAGCATGCCCTTAGCAATGCTTGTTTGGAATCTAGAGTGCCAAAATTTAAATGCATATATTATACCACTGAAGTGGAGAGGCAGCTGACAGACTTAACTGGGGCACCCTTGTCTAGTTCACCAGTCTTCGCCTACTCAATTCTTACCTGGCCTGATTCATTATGTAAGTTATATGTCTGGTCCCTATATGTTATTTGAGTTTGAATCCCCTGCTACAGATCATGATTAAAACCACTTGAAAATATTTAAATCACGAAGCTTGCCTGGGTTAAACAATTCAAATCAATATTTCTAAATGTTCTTAGAATATACAGTTACATGCTGCTAGAACATGAAATGGGTCATTTTCTTAATGCTCCAACTGAAACTACTTAGAGGGGCACTAAATGATATTCTGGTCTGACTAGAACTCGGAATTACTAAAAATACTTCTATTGTCTGACATCTGATTATGCTCTGATTCAGGTCATCCACATTTGCAAAGTCAGGGATTTCAGTGTGGTTTATGGGAATCACATTTCTTCGGAGCTGGCCTGGAAATGTATGATCTAATAAGATCAAGAAGATGAATAGCAGATGTGTTTCTCCTCTGACCTATCTCATCATCCAAGTTATAAAGTCATTCATTGGGACGGAAGAATTGGAAACTGGAGTCTTCTAGTCTGGGTGGGTGCATTTAGTCAGGAAAATGGGTAAAACTTATCAAGGCACAACAGAAGTATAAAGTCAGGTCTTGATGAAATGATGATAGAAGCAAGAAAGAGATAGGAAGAGAACACAAACCAAGAGCGTGAGAAATGAAAAGAACGTAAAGAAAGGTATCCAACTTTCATTTCATTCTTTAAATACAAATTGTCATCATTCTTATGACTTAAACCTTCAGACTTTTCCCCCAAATCTAGTAACAATCACTGCCTTGTACATTAATTTAGAAATCTCCATAGTGCATGTAGAATAGTAAATCTAATGAACTAAGCCTAAATATTAATTTAAAAAAACCTGTGAAAATATACTACATATATGTACACAATCCACATTTATATGTGAATCTTTTTAATGAGATATATTTTTACATGGTGTACATAAAAACGTTGGGGGGAAATCACTCTCTAATTAGGATCAAGTGTTTTTGAAATTTACATTTCTAATTAATTAGTGTTGATTTTGAGACACCCACATTTAATTATACTGCAATCTGCAATAGAAGATTCATGTTTTGACTCAAATAAGTAATAAAACAAAAGTACATAAATTATTGTCTTTCCTAAGTTAACAGTGACATTAAACTTGAAAAAAAATTGAGTCTATAATTATTACCATCAATAATTCAGAACCTACTAGATCTTTCACTAACAAATCTATTTACCATTAATTATCAACAGAAGGCATGATAACTGGTTGCTTTCATTAATGAACATTCCCCCATCTCTGATCTGTGCAGAGTAATAGAATTTTTTATGTATCCTTGGTGGATAAAAGGATTCTTGGATTTCCTTCCTGCCCTATGATGGTCCCCAAAATAAAAATACAGTAGAAGCTATTATACAAAGCAAAAAGCAGGACAGAGACATCTGGGCCCAATGATGAAAGGCAGAGGTTGCAAAGACCCCCACCTCCATAAGCACAGAAAGAAACCAATTTATCTTTCAAATCCACTCAGTCTTCCACTTCCCAAAGTTTATTCCAGGAATAGATTTTTCTCAGCTTGTCCACTCTTACCATATTTGTCAGTTAATTTTTTCCTCCATTAAGTGCTTTTCATTTTGTTAAGTGTTCAAATGCCACTTTACAAGGACAGATTGCACAATGGGCAAAGATGAATGGAGGATCGTGCACAACAGACTGGGCGGCAATTTCAATGCTACACACTTAAGAGAAAAAAACCTTGATATGTTCCCAAGTCCCTGGAAGTTTTTAGCACAGGCTTTTCTGGGCCAGAGTCTAAGTTAAATACCTGCACACACAGAACATACAGTAAGGTGAATCTGAAACTTATTTAGGGGTAGCCATCATTCAGCTTTGAAGAGAACTAGGTGCAAAGGGAAGAACAATTCTGGTGGAGGATATGAACAAACCCAACAGGCCAAGGTGCAAATGATCGCTATTCTCTTTTTGAAAAAAATCTTATCCACTTAATGAATAAATGAATCTTTCTTTCACTTGCCAGAATAAGTTTTGGTTATTTATTGCTGCACACAATGAATCTATCTCATAAAAGTAACATATTAATCCCCTGATTCCTAAATGCCAATTTTAAATTCCAAAGTGATAGTCTAGCACAGGTGAATACCCTCTCCCTCTGGCAATCTTATTCCAGAAAGAAGATAAGAAAGAGCTAAAATAAACATGCTCAGATAATTCCTTCCAAATGGACCAATTAGAAAGTAACTCCTCTCTTCTGCATTCAGAGAGAGCCTAGAAATGTTGCCCTGATCTATCTCCCTCCATGTGGAAAGAAATATCAAGATCAGAGAATAATTATCACCCACATACCTACATGAAACTGTGAACATATAAACAAATGTGACTTTATTATATAACTCGGTAAGTCTTCTAAAATGAAATGAAATCAGACAAATAAAAAATAAAACATTAGATTATGAATTCAGTATTTATGAGAATATTTTTATCAAAGTTAATCATCAATAAAAATAATCTACCACTAGCAATGCTAGTGGAAACTGTCACCTAAAATACATCAAATTGATTAATAAAAAATTGTCATTTTATTTAGTATAGAATATCTGTAAGGGAGATTAGTAGCCTCTTGGAATCTTTTAAAAGCTAATATTATGGGAGATAAATAATGTCTACACAAAAACTATTGTCCTTTGATTGCTTAACTAATTAATTTATTAGGTTCCACTCCAAACTTAAAAAGGGATGAATAAGAAACAATGCCATATGGAATCTTTTGACCCACCTCAATTGCTAGTAATTTCTAATTATAACCACCAAACTAAGTTTTCAAAGCACCAAAGCATAAATATGAAAGGAGAATTTATCCCTAATCCATTATTAATCAAAACTTGAGTTGTTGACTTTCAAATGTATATGTGCTTAGTCAATTTAAATTTCAATATATTAAAATAATTAAATGGAAGTTTCTGTTAGCCTGCAGGCACAGTTCATCCATTGTTGGAAGGAAATATTTCTTTTAGCTTAACAGATACTTGGTGTACCTAAGGGAAAAATACTATGCAAGCATCTGGTGGGGAGGAAGTACTATGTTGATAATTAGGGGATACAAACAGAGTACCCTAAACCCAACCAAACCCTCATCTCAACACTACATTGTACATAAAAATTGGTGAGGAAGAAGAAAGATATATACTAATAACACTAGCAAAATGTAGAATTCAAATAAAAATAGATATTAAAAATACACATAATTTAAAACCATTACTATCAAGTTAAACTGTTCAGCTTTGTTACTAATCGATGGATTTTTTTTAAGTGGTCATGATACAATGGAGCAGAAGGTAACTATAAATATTTCTCATTCATAGCTTGCTCTATTCACAAACTGAAACATTGGTGACTATGACTCTTTCTGTTTCTAGACGGATAAAGAGAAAGTAGAAGGAGACTATATATGAGAGTGTGAAA
The DNA here is from genome assembly GCA_028533085.1 of Varecia variegata. Lineage (NCBI taxonomy): Eukaryota > Metazoa > Chordata > Mammalia > Primates > Lemuridae > Varecia > Varecia variegata. The sequence continues at coordinate 9,707,879 of CM052439.1, forward strand.
CTGGAAGTAGATAAGACTAATGAAAAGTTTAAGCAAAACATGTTATTTACATTTAAGAAAGGAACTGCTGTTCTCTCTCCATATTTGTCTGTGGAAAAAGAGGAAATGGATTTAAATTTCATCAATAACAAAGAATTACTTTAAAACTAGCTTATAACTTCTTGGCTAAAATAGTAAGAAGGAACTAGATGTTTATATTTTCAATAAACCAAAACATATTTTGTGAATTTGAATTTGGAGTTGTTGCTAAAGGTGGGACACATTCAGAAGCCTAAGCACTTAACTGACCACCCACTTGCCAGAGCTTTGACGTAGACATGTAACAGAGTAGTCACCCCTCCTCCCATAGATATGGAAGAGAAATATTGAGAGTGAGGAATATGTAATAGAGCGAATGGCCTGGAAAAAACAGCAAAAACATTTTGTCTCTTTAAAACATCCTTCACTCCTATTTGAGAACTATAGCCTGCATCCCTGCCACAGGCCAGTGGTTGGAAGGGGCAGGGTAAGTCTTTCGTTTATTTGTGCAACAGGAGATGGCCCAGCCCAGACCTGGTAAAGGGAGGTCCTGGGGGGAGGTCACGAGTTTGTCTTCAGAGGAGATGGGATGACCAGAATCATCAACTGTAGTGGAACAGTAATTGCCTGAAGCTGAAAACCCATCCTTAAAAGCTCTGTATTTCTGTGAATGTTCAGCAAATTAGGATTTTGAGACAAGAGGTCTACCATTTTTCCTCTTTTGCCAACAAAGTAATAAAACTTATTTTTCCTCTTCCTCAAAACACTTGTCCTTGTTCTTCTAATTCAGTCTGGTGGACAAGTGCTGAGTTTTCCGTTAACAGACATGCAAAAGAATTGAAAGGAAGCAGAGGTCAGGCCTCTGCTCTGGACCCAGCAGAATGTTCTTTAGCATGAATCAGAGCTCAGAGTTCTGTTTCTCTTGCACAAAGCAGCTTTACTTTTATTTGACATTCAGATAAATTTAAACCTGTGTTATATTCTATCAAAATAAAGTTTAAATGATCTTTTTTCCTAAGTGAACAGATTAAAGCTATACTAACATTGATTTGATAAAAAATTATAATCTAATCTTACCTATAGATTCTGACTTGTATTTTGAAATCTTAAAGCTAAAAAGAATGCCTTAATCTATCTACATTGTCTTAAATGATCCCTTAAATGAATTTCCTTTGCACTGTGTACATTGCATTTTTTTAAGTGTCAGTAAAAATTATTTCAGTTGTGTAACATTTAACCAGGTAACTAAAGAATGAAGAGAAAAAACTAAAGCCCAACAAATGAGTTGCTGGAAATAATCTTAGAAATAATTCTGCATTACTTCTGCATGATCAAATTCTTTTGTTCTAGAAAACATTGTATATGAGCACTGTTACCACTGTAGATTCATTTAGGTATTAAGACAGTTGTTTCCCTCTCATGATGTTTAATACAGAAAAGCAAATGTTTCATTAAGCACTATCTTTTTCCTACCTGCCTGCCACATGACCTTTGGTCTTGATTAACATAATAATGAATTACATTTATCTCTGTGTGTTCACAAATACACTCCTGGGGCCAATAAAATGGCATATGGCAAAATTGAGTCATCTGTTCAATCATAACTATTATTAGCTAAACACATTCAGCCTGATAGAGGTTGACAAAAGTCCATCTTGTTCTGTGGACTCTCAGGTCAAGATGTTGCTCTGCTCCATGTTTTAGGTTTAATTATATTCCGTTTTTCCTATTTTCCTTATAGTATGTATATCACTGGTTTCTACAGTCAAGTGTTAGAGTTTTTGTTCCTTTATTTGATTCCCAAAGATAACCACAATAGGATATAAAGTGGGATTAGTTTACAGTGTTTGTTTTTCTTTTATCAATAAAGGAATATGTGCTCTAAGGACTGGTGAAATTGTCTGTTTTACTAATAAACATTAGTATATCCTCTAACAATAAGCCTGGGAGCCTCTTTAAAAGAATATTAACTGTTGTATTAAATCCATTCTGCATTAGTTTCAGAACTGAGTAGAGACCAACACTAGACAAATGGCAGTGACAGTACAGGAAAAGGCTAGGATGTATATTGCATTCACTCTGGAGAGTGTGGGACCAGTGCCTGGCACTAATTGGGGCTCAATAAATTCACAATGAATCAATAAAAAAAAGAAGTAAAGAATAGAAGTCCAGGCCAGGCATGGTGGCTCACACCTATAATCGTAGCAATCTAGGATGCCAAGGCAGGAGGATTGCTTGAACTCAGGAGTTAGAGACCAGCCTGAGCAAGAGTGAGACCCTGTCTCTAGTAAAAATAGAAAAAAATTAGCTGGGTGTGGTGGCACATGCTTGTAGTGCCAGCCACTCAGGAGGTTGAGACAGGAGAATCACTTGAGCCCAGGAGTTTGAGGTTGCAGTGAGCTATGATGACTCCACTGCACTCTAAATGGGGTGACAGAGCAAGACTCTGTCTCAAAAAAAAAAAAAAAAAAAAAAAGAATGGAAGGCCAAAGTAGGGACAGAGATACAAGCCAAATCCATGTTCTCAGCCTCAGAGGTGAAGATCCCAGGACACAAGTCAGTAGGACAAGTATCAGATCTTGGGCTATGAATTGAAGACAATATTAGGAAGTATCAGTGACAAATCGTTCATCAGGAGATGTGGTCTCATGAAGAAAGTCTGAATGAGGGTGACTCGTATTCATTGGCCCATATCTGGTTGGCTCAGATCTTCCTCAAAAGAGCAGGGTAAGCCCATTACTAATGAAACAGTGGACTCTTATATGCAAATGTGATGTGTGACAAGTATCTTTCATCTGAGAACTCCACCAATAAAGAAATTTTTTTTTTTTTTTTGAGACAGAGTCTCACTCTCTCACCCTGGCTAGAGTGCAGTGGTGTTATCATAGCTCACTGCAACATCAAACTCCTGGGCTCAAGCGATCCTCCTGCCTCAGCCTCCCGAGTAGCTGGGACTACAGGCATAAGCCAGTGTGCCTAGCTAACTTTTTCTATTTTTAGTAGAGCCAGGGTCTCAAACTCCTGAGCTCAAGTGATCCTCCCACCTCAGCCTCCAGAGTGCTAGGATTACAGGCATGAGACACCATGCCCAGCCGAAAGTTGTTATTTTTTGTATGCTTGGATTCTGGGAGATCAACCTGTCTAGTGAATGAATATGCTGATTCTCTAATGGACCAGTGCTTCTAGAAATTCCAGAACTATTCACATGATTTCAAATTAAAAGAATGGACCCATTATCAGACTCTTTAAAATTTCTTTTCTAATGACAAGTCTATATATCACTTAGTCAACACTGAAATTTTAAAAGCTCGTTAATAATTTTAAAGAGATTGAGTGAATGCTGAACCTTTAACCTAACCTATAAGCTTCCAAATATTTCTAATATTGCAGAAGCGTGAAAGTATGGTTCTAGAGAAGGGAAATGTGTATGAGAGGACCCTCCAATTTAACAATGTTTTCTTTATTCACCTTAAAATTTATGTTAATGTTCCATCTTCTTCATAGCATTTGTAAATATAAAAATCATAATAAAATGGTTTAGGAATATATGCCATGTTTATTCTCACTGTACATATACAAGTCTCATTTGTGCATAAAATTATGACATTTTTACCTCAGTTATAGAGCAAGTTATTGGCCATAGCCTCTCTGGCCTATTGCTGATAAAATTATATGATTAATTATGAGTAAATCTTCATTGGACTGTATATTGAAGGGGTATGCCTCTAATTATTTCTCAGGCTGTTTGACATTAAATGGTGTCTTGTACAGAGTAGATAATGTATAGCAGAGAATATAGATATGAAGGTGAATATAGAAAGGTGCACATTTTGAATGAGTTCTTCATGGCCAAGTGTTAAAATAATTATTCAGCCAAAAACAAGTGTATTAGTTTTCTACAGCTGCTGTAACAAATAACCACAAATGTGGCTTAAAACAACACAAATGTATTTTTTAAATTGCTGGAGTTCAGAAGTCTGGAATAGGTCTAACTGGCTAAAATTAAGGTGTTGGAAGGTCTTTCTGGAGTTTCTAGATGGAATCTGTTTTCTTGCCTTTTTCAACTTCTAGAGGCTGTGTGCATCCCTGGGGTCATGTCCCCTTCCTCCATCTTCAAAGCCTGCAATTGCCAGTTGAGCTTTCTGAGGTCTCATCACTCTGACACTTTTGCCTTCCTCTTTCCCATCTAACTACCCTTTTCATCATATTGGGCTCACCCAAAAAATCCAGAAAAATATTATTATTTAATGGTCATCTGGTTAGCAAACTTAAATTCCATCTATAATATTAATTCTCCCTTGCTATATAACATAACATAATCATAGGTTCTCAGGATTAGGATGTGGACATCTTTGGGGAGCCTTTATTCTGCCTATGAGGCTAAAATTGAAGCTAATATCACCATCAAAACAACTGCTGGGACATTAGAATAAATCTGTAATTTTATCAAAATATAATTATTATTTATTGAGATGTACTGATAAAAATCTATTAAGCACATTTTAAAAGTTATACATTATAACACAAAATTACTGGTTGCTCTGTAAAAACATTAATAGACTGAGACTTTTATGGAAAGTGTCCCAGGAGACCTTAGGGGAATTTCTACCTGAAATTTTGAAACAGTAATGAACATTTTGTTGGCTGCAATGATCAAATAATTCTATAAAACTTAGAACTAATAATATTTCATTCAGAGAGTTTTTAACTATGGATTTGTATTAATTTTTATAAACATTTATGTTACAAGCACGATGTTATCCTAATATTTTTTAGGATAGGCATCAGCTGGGAGCTTGCAAGAAATAACAGAGTCTTAGGGCCAATCCCGCTAAATTAGAATCTGAACCTTCACAAGATCCCCAGATAATGTGTGAGCAGATTAAATTCGGAGAAGCATTGATATAGCAAAGTCTCTTACTTAATATAAACATTTATGTTAGCTGTCAATATGTTTCTCTGTTCATTTAAGTGTTTGTACGTTTCAGTGCATGAAATTAACAGCTTTCATAATCATAGTTTTATTTGTACAATACTAAACATTTATACTTCAAATCATTGATGGAATTTTAATCTATAAAGACAGAAGAAGACTTAAACTCTAAGTTACATTTTAGAATTCATCCATATTTGAAAGTAACTATTCAGACGTAACCATAAAGCTGAATGACGTGCCTTGTTTTATTATCAAGCTGGATATGCTGATTGAATTTGAAGGTATGCTAAAGCATTTCATAATGGTTGATTATGCACAAATTTAGCAATTCTTGGAATTACATTGAGCCAGGCATTTGGTTACTTTGCCTTCCAAAAGCCAAGGATAAAACCAAGGCCAGTGAGTAGATTTTAGCCAAGTACTCAGAGGCTGAAACTGAGTTCTCTATGTGTGTGTTTGTGTGTGAGTAGATTTTATTGTCTTTTACCATTGTCTTGGAAAGAAAACAAATGAAAATAAACAATAACAAAACACTAAACATACCACTAGGCACTCTGGTATGCTTAGTTTAGAACAAATCAAATTCAGTGGGAAACTCTAGTTGTCTTTAGGGATTTGAGGGACTGTCTAAGGAAAGAAGGATGAGACATGTACCGTGAGGCCCCTAAGGGGTAAGACAGACATATGTAAGAAGTTACAGGGGAAGGATTTTATTCCTAAGAAATAATTTCCACCCATCCAATGGGCAGCTTTGGGAGCTAATGAATTATCTTCTGCCTTAGGTGTTTTGCTTAAGGCAGAATAACCATTTGAAATGAATACTGCTGAGGGGATTCAAATTTCATTTGGATAATCAATAATAATAGCTAACATTATTGAGCACTTCCTAAGAGTGTACACCCTACAGGGCTAATGCAACTTAGAGCATTTGCTCACAACAGCTTCTTAAGGTAGATGCTACTATTTTCTCAATTTTAAACAGTGCTTTGGATAAGTTAAAGGACTTAATTTAAGTTGAGCAAGCAGGGACAGGATTTGAATCCTGGTCCTTCAGATTATAGAGCTATAAGACATCTCCAGTGATGCAGAATAAGTTCTGGTCCTCATCTTCCCCTCAACTGAAACAATGCTCCCAGTAATTGGTATTAAGTGGATCAAGTCATATAATATTTCTCAATAAAAATTTATGCAGGTATAGCAATTTAGAGACGAGGAAGGGAGGGAAAAAGGGAGAGAGGAGAAGGTTGGCACTACTTACCGAACAATTTCAGTTATTGACAGGATCAAACAGGTTAATATAAAGCAACTTAAAAGCACATGGTTTAGAAGGAATCTAAGCAATGTTTGTTGAATGAATGTACAAATCAATGAACTTTCCATTCTTACTAACATATCATATAACAGATTTGAAGCTAAGAAAAACATTATATGACCCATTATTTCAGCTTATATTTCTGAAATTTGTACCTGAGTAAAGTGAGTAATGGAAGTAGCATGAGGTTTTGTGATCAATTTGAAATATAATTAGCCAGAAATTCCTATAAGCTCTGAAGTGGTCCACCTGTTATTTTAAATTACAATCTCTGTAATGGTTTCTGCAAAGAATACATCATCTGCTAAGTCTGGTAAAGGCATTCATATATATACATATAAAATCTGCAGTTATATATATATGATTGCAGAGCAATAATTTCTAGCCTATAAATTATTATTACGAGAAGTGATGGTGTTTTGCTACATCTAAATCATCATAGTATAATAGAAATCCAAGTTTCCTTTAGCTGCAATGAAATAATTTTATGTATAAAAAGGTGCATATGATATACTTATTAAAACAAAGAAAATACTAATTTGAAAGATCAAGTGCATTTAAAATTTAAAAGAAAAAGACTTTTGTCACTCATAGGTGACATGAACAGATGGTGAAAAAAGTTTCCTACTGATCCCAGAAGTTTCTTATCTTCCTGACCCCTGGTACCTGTACTTGAGTCTTCTGCCTTTTGGTCACCAGATCCCTTTCTTGCCAATCCATCCCCAGTTTGATTCCCACCTTTCTTTTTAATTTAATTAATTTATTTTTATTATTCCCTTTAGAACCTGCAGTAGTAATTTATGGGTTTTGGTACTTAATATTCAGTCTTTCTGTAGATAATGATGGCACCTCTGTTTTGCTTTTTGGAAGGCTCCCCTCCCCCATCCTAAGTGGTATTTTCTCACCTATCCCAAGGGTATTCTCATGTCATGATACTCTGACACCTAATAAATATTTATAAGGTACCATCTTGTAGTGTGTCCCCTGAGGAATTGGAGAAAGATAATATGTGGTCTTGGGATAGTTGAGAAAATACCACTCAGAATGGGGAGCGGAGCCTTCCAAAAAGCAAAACAGAGGTGCCATCATTATCTAAAGGAAGACTGAATACTAAGTACCAAAACCCATAAGTTACTACTGCAGGTTCTAAAGGGAATAATAAAAATAAATTAATTAAATTAAAAAGAAAGGTGGAAATCAAAGTGGGGATGCATAGGCAAGAAAGGGATCAGGTGACCAAAAGGCAGAAGACCCAAGTACAGGTACCAGGGGTCAGGAAGATAAGAAACTTCTGGGATCAGATTGAAACTTTCTACACCATCTGTTCATGGCAACTGTGAGTGACCAAAGCACATAGTTTTTAAGTTATACCAAAGAACATACAGTTATCAAGAGGCAGAACTGGGGTTTGAACCTGAGAAGTGTGGCTCCAGGAGGTGTGTTGTTTTTACCACTATCTTCTTCTGCCTAAGTGCCATCACTTGAGACTGAAGCTTATTCTGTTGCTATGATTTTCATTTCATAGGGCTCCAAAGTTCCACTAAGGGATTTTGAGTTGGGTTAGCTGTCACTGCTAAAGACCAGATCAGTCTCCTCAGAATCAAAAACATGTCTCACGTGTTTTCTCTCTTTATATTTGCTGGCTTTAGAAACACTCCATTAAATCTTTTCTTTCCAGCTATTTTCTACTGAAGTCATATTTCCAGTGTGAAGTCATCTTCTCCCTCTCCAGTCTGCGAGACTTACTCTACGCTTACCAAACATAGACCAAGGTAGGTTATTCAGCATTCTTCCCAACAATGTTGAATTCTTTATTTCTAAGGTTTATGTCGTCTTTTTCCCAAATAAAATAGATGTCCTTAAAGTAAGGGTCAAGACCACATATTATCTTTCTCCGATTCCTCAGGGGACACGCTACAAGATGGTACCTTATAAATATTTGTTAGGTGTCAGAGTATCAGAACTAGTTATGGTGCATAGAAGAATTTTATGTGTGGTTTAAGTGCTATGCATTGAGAGAGATCTGCTTTCCTTGAGTTTGGTGTAGAAAAGGGTATTTTAAAATGAAGTATCTTGAAAGAAACTTATCTGATTTTATTTTGCTTTTATGTTACATATGTTTAATGATCTCATAATATCACTTACCACTGCATAGCTTTTGCTACATTAAGAATCAGCTCTCATATCCTCAAATAAATAGTAAAGCTTTCCCCTTAGGAGATGGTGCCTCTTATCTATAGCATTATAAGAGTTCTTCATATTTGCAAAGCTTAGTAGAGTTTACTTTGTGTAGAATATGTGTGGTTTCATTTGAGTTTCACAATGACCTTATGAGGTCAGTACTACTATACTATGTAGTTAAAGAAAATTAGACTCAAGAATAAATGACCGCTGGTGAGTGGACATCTAATATTATGATGCAAACCTCTGACACCTACACTTGAACTCATTCCACTCTTCTCTTTTAATATTTTATGACCAGAAGAATATCCACCACTTGACAGATGCTCAATAAACATGTATTTGTTTAACTGACTCTTTTCTATCTTAATTATCAAAATGAATTTTATTCAGTATGTTATACTGAATTCTATAAGACGTAATGAGGTACTACACCAAACAGACATTTTTTTTTACTGTCCCCAAGGAGTTCACCATGCAGTTTGCACAGAAATGCCCCATCATAAACACATGTGTCCTTTTCACTCACCAAAGTTGGTGCAGATCTGAATATATACCAACCGCAAGGATAACGAACAAAAACAAATCTCACAGTTTGCAAACTGATTTAAAAATTAACAACCTAAACTTAGAACTTGCTCATTGATTCCCTGCTGGCTAATTTTGATTCTGGAGCACGACAAAGAGGATGGCTTATTATCATTCATTGCTTCTCAATAGTGATGATCATTTGAAAGTTTGGAACTTGGAGCTCAAAGAGTGAGCTCTCTGGGGGAAGAAAAGAGCCAGCAGTACTGGGAATATTTAAACCTGGATGCACATAGACACAGCCACAAAAGATGTAAACACATATAATAATTTAGTTCTAGAAATCAATCATTCGGAAGCATTCATGACCCATAAATTTAGCATAGGATGTTTCTTTTAGGACTTATTTGTCCACATATTTCTTTTTAGATTAATAAGTAAAGAACGAGTACATGAATTCAGGTATTTCATTAAAAGACAGGTATTTGTTTAAATAGTTTGCCATCCTTCTCCACGCCCACCTCCTTAATATTTTGGCTTAAATAAATCTCCCTCTGTTTCCTAGGATTAATTCCTCTGGTCTCTTTCAAGTGTGACGCTCACAGTCACAGCCACATCACTCTCTCCTGATCTGCAGTGGTTATCGATGACTACCACTGAATCACAGCTCCTGCCCTCACAAGCAGGAGGTGATATGTTAATTGGCTGAAAAGATTCCAACTCCCCTACTTGGCCCGCTCTCTCTATTTTTCTCTTTCTACCAAAGAGCTTTCTTTGCTCTGCTTCCACAGAGCTGGATCTATCACTTACCAGCCCTAGCCCTGCACTTGTATTTTGCCAGCAGAGCTGAGAAGGCCAATCTCCGGTGGCAACACACTGGGACAGCTTCCCAGGTTCATTTGCTTTTTCATCACAAGTTCAATCTTCCTAAATTCCACTTCAAATGGAATCCCCACCTGAGTTCCTTTTCAACTAAAGATCAGACCCAAGAACATCAAGAACATTCACAGAAATTATATTTGTTTGAACAGCTGTTTGGAGCTGCTCTCCTTGTAGTCTGAATCTTCTTTTATAATCTCTTGGTCAGGGAGCTACAAGTTCAAATTGCTAATATTGAATTAAGCATAAATGATGCAGTAGAAAGTAGAAGACATCAATTTTACCATTCCCTGGCCATTTCTAAGTTCCTTCTAGTTTTAGTGCTTTGAGTAGCACAGATTTATTATATTTAATCTTTCCACCTCTTTTATCTAATCATTTTGTCTCATTCTTTCATCCGTTTTATATTAATTTAAAGAATTGGCAGCAGATTTGATCTTCTAACTTTCAAGTTTGGAATGTACTCAACATTATTCTTATTTATAGTTCCTTTTCAGTGCTAGTATCCTGTATCAGGTTTAGGGTTTGTAATGCAAATTATTCATAGAAGATTCATATTGCTTCAGTATAGAACTCCCTGTGTCTATATAATAGAGTTGGAGTCTATTTGATATTAGTGTCAAATATATCAAGATGTTTTCAGATTAACAAATCTAATATATAAATACTTTTAGGTATTAATAGAAGTTTCAGTAATAACAAACCAACCAAAAAAACCCCTTTGTATATTTAACAAAACCTGAGGGAGGTTGAATTATCTGTTATGGGAATCAAAGAACTCCTAGATGGAGTCTGATCTAGGGGTGTAAGGGAATAGCTCCACCAGAAGGCACCCTGATGTCTCCAGCTAGGCTAGATGGGCAAGGCTGTACTACAGTCTTATCGGACTTTTGGCAGAACACTGCAATTTCTGCTGGGGCCAGGGGAGGAAAGCAGTCTGGTATGGAGACACCATGAGGCAATTGCTCATTAGTCTTGCTCCCTCTACCCCACTTGGGCTATAGATGCAGGATTCCCGGTAAGTCTGTAAAACTGGTTGACTACAGTTGAGCATTAGCTTCTCAATGGAAGAGACCCTGTTTGCACTGTGTCTCTCTGGCTGGCCTCTCTGGTTGAGCTGTCCTGTGGGACTAGAGACATGGGAACTGACACCAGGCTGATCTTGATTTTGCTGTCTGTGTAAGCAGCAAACTATCTAAATTCATTCAGGCTCCTTGTCTCCTTAGCAGCCAAATCTAACAGCACAGTAGTAATCCTTGTGGCCTTGTTACTCACCATTTTACTACTTTGTACAGGCATTTTACCACTTCAGAAAATTTCAATTTCCTTGAAGTTATGCTATTTTTAATAAATCTATATTACATAATTGGATCTTATAATAAATTGCTAACCACTAAAAAATTGTCACCATTTTGTAGGCACCACAGTATTGGGTCTTCCCATTTCTGGCCTTTCTTCACTTAGTACGTCCTTCCTCTGTGCTTCTATATAGCTTTGTATTTTCTTGTGTTCAACTTAATTGGTAATGTAATTGTTCTTTTTTACATCTCTGCTCATCCAATGAAATTATTCACACTGGATAGTATTATTTATTTCAGTACCCCAGATTCAGCAGAGTATAATTGATTTAATGAATGAATGAATAATAATAACAGTTAATATTTATTTAATGCTTACTAAGTCTCATATATGTTCTAAATCATTTAATTAATCATCACAATAATTCTATGAGTTTCATACTAGTTTCATAAATGAGGAAATTAGAATCAGAAAGGTGATATATCCCAAGGTAAGACTGAATATCATTACTAATAAGTAAATAAATAAAATATTTTACCAAAAACTACAAGGGAAAAATTATTTTTTTCACTTTGCATTTATGTATATCCACATACCTCGCCAATTAAAATCTCTTGTCTCCAATTTCTTCTTTGCAATATATTATAGAATACTCTTATTTTAATTCATTCTTATTTTAGCCCAGTACCAAATTGGGCTGCTCTGATTTTGTTTTAGCACTATATTTCTTTAAGTCCCATCTTTAAAGATATCACAGGTCACATAAAACACATCTTGGCCATTCACATTAGAATATCAGAATTCAATTAACACAAATACCAATATACCCAAGATTCAGTAAATTAAATATATATGTATATTAAAATATGTATAGATATGTATATATAGTGTCAAAAGTGATCAAGAGAGAAGCAGTGGCTTTTCCTGATGGCACCCTGAAAACTTTGCCATTCTGTCATTTTTCTGCATAGTGGCTTCATTCAAACTCAAATTAAGTATCATAAATATCAGTGAGTGAGAGCCATTTTTATGTTCAATAGATAAAATTTTTGTTCTTCTTTAAAACATTGAAGGAGCAAAATCTTGATGTACTTTAGCATTTGATAAAGGTGGTATTTTGGCAAAATTGTGCATAGAAAATAAGTCAAAATTTTCTAATTAGAGCGGTAGAAACATCTTTTGATTAAACCAAACATGTCTTTAATGTTTTGCCACAGAAAACGGCAGTGATATACCTCTATAATATTTTTTTCCAAACTACAGCACTTTCTGTGGATTATATGAGCATAGTTAATGTACAAAGCAACATAACTCATAGTTAGGCCAGTAAAAAAAATATGGAATGATCTTTTATTTCATTCCATATCTTTCATGCTACTAAGAGAAGGCAGGAGAAAAATGTCCAGATTTTTAATATTTCTTTTTTCAATTTATGGGAGGCATTGATCAATAGCATAAACAAGTGGTATCATCTTTTAATGTGCTATTACATACATTATTAATATTCCCAAAGTATATTGGAGAAATATTTGTGTTTCTGAGGTTCCATGTTATTCTAGCACAGTACTATAAGTTGGTGAACAAATAGTAGGAAAAGTAATGTTGTCCTAGTTACACCTGGCAAATGATAACTGGTGTGAACTCAGAAATTCACTTCTCCTTCCTCACCACAAGGTCTAGAGATCCTTCATTGTCAAAATAAAGAATCACATTCCTTAAAAAGTTTTCCCCAAGTAAGTTAATTGAATATACACTATTCTCTTAATTTTAATTCCTACATTTTATATTATATTTTAATATTACCATGTCACCTGTGTGTGTATATATATGTATGTATAGAAACCCAATAAATCGAATATTTCAGGAATGTGTAGGTCTCTATGCAAATCTTTATGGGGAGATTTTCCTTTTCAGAAGCACTTCAGTCTGTATCAAAATCTTATATTACTCCTGGAAGCAGTTGGGATACAGATGGCATGTGTGCTAAGAGAAAGAAACACTGAACTCAGGGTGAACATGGTCGCCAGTGCACCTAATTTAACTTGTATAGATTCTGGCTCTGTTGGTATAGAAAACATTAGACCACACATGTTGAACTTCTATAGGAAGTGTCAATGCCATAACGAAGAGAGGAAGCAAATCTCTTTGGAAATCAATGGCTTGCTCAGTAATTCTTTCTTAGCAGTTGGCTGCTGTGTGAATTTATGCAGTTTCAGCCTTTTAAAATTATTCCAAGATTATCTGAAAAAATTACAACTTAAACAGATGATTCCCATTACATATTTAACTGATTCAAAGTGGAAATACCCATTGAGATTATTTGAATTGAATTAGCGGCTGCCATCTTGGCTTGGCACGAACCATGAAAAGGAATGTGTAAAACTTTTGGGGGGCTGGCAGATCACACAAGGCCAAGAATTTTATCTATGGAAAAATTTGTTAATCCTCTTGGGTCTATGGTCAGTGACCACTGCTTTGAAGTCTAAACAGGAATCTCATAAATCTACTTCACCTGTCCAAAAAGAAAGGGGTAGCAATTTTATGAAGCAATTACTGTAAAGTTGTTCCTCACAACTCTATGTGTGATATTTCTCTATGATTTCAAGGAAAAGTAGTTGGTTTAGTGATTAACTGAGCCTTCTCATTATTTTACAGGTTGTTTCTTGCTGGTCTAGTTTTATTTTTAACTTGAATGTACTATATTTTCTTTTTCTTTTTTTTGATGTGAAACCATATATGTACCAGTACCATTATTTTTGTCCGACATCTGCAGATTAATTCTGCTCAAACAAGAAGTATTGGTGTGTAAAAGAGTCTTGGTTCATATCAGCATCAGAATGTCCTTTCACTTGGCGCCTTATGTCTAATCCCTGAGCCCTGAGTCTGAGGTCTGACAATGCTGCCTGCCTATGCTTTAGGAATGGCAGGAAGGAGAGGAACTCATATGTTATGAGCACCTTAGTAGATGCTTTCATTTTATTATCTCCTTTAAGCCTTGCTACCAGTCTGTCAGATTGGTAATTACCCTGATTTTATAGGTAAAGAAACTAAATCCTAGAAAATCAGTAATTTACCCAGAGTCAGTGGCAGATATGGGATTTGAGCCCAGGCTTTTCTGCCTCCAAAGACTTTCCCAGACAGCTGCATTGTTGGGATGCTGGTTGGCCAACAAGGGCTCTGTCTAGTAAGTCTGGGGAATGCCAGGAATACAGAATACAAATGAAAATTTTGTTTTTTGTACTTTTCGGAGCTCCTAGTATAAGGATGCACATTATGAATACTAAAGATGGGACAGTATTTGCCACATTCCCCAAACATGTAAAATTAGAGAACCTTTATAAACGTGGAGAATCCCTGAAGGACTAGTGCCCCGCGGAACACACTCTGGGAAACATCATCTCTTCTAGTCACATCAGTCAGGTGAACCTCCTTGAAAGACCAGACCTATATAAACTATGAGGTTATTCTGTTATAGATAAGAAATTATGCTAAGCAGCTTAGATGTACATAGCTCTTGAATCAGTATAAATTAGATTATCATTACCTGTTCCTGCTACTCAGTCTCCTTGCTTACATTCACCTGCCTGGACATCCACTTCCGTTATTGTGTAAGCCTGTGTTTTTCCTTGTTACATTCTTCCTGCTTGGTCACTCTTGACCTTAGAAAATCTTTTTAATCCGGTCCCTGATCCATGGTGTATGAAACTATCCTTCTTTCTCATTAAAATCTCAGTCACAGTCTCATCTGACTTATTGACATTCAAGTCCTGTTGTTCCATCCTGCCCTTTGGTTCCTGTTGACTTCCTGGGCTCTGGCTATTTTTCTAAACATTTACTCTGATGTCTGTCAATATTTGTGTCTTTTGAATTCTTGCCTATCTTGAATTGATCATCATCGTTTGACCTATGGTATTTAGTGCTCCTTTTCTCTACTCCTTAGACCCCAGGTAACTTCTGACATATTCTGCCTGGGTTCCTGATCAGGTCTGGCTAATTGCCCAACCCCCATTCATTCTCTCTCTTTGTATTAGCCTTTGCTTCATTTTCTGATCCTGGCTTCCTGCCCTGTGTCCCCATTCCATCATATCACATAGTCCTTATGCAAACAGCATGCATGTGCTTTTTTATATCTTTTACTAATTGAGACATTTTTATTAGAATGTAGTATTTTAGCAGTAAATGTGTTATTTAAATTGTTTGATGTTTTTAAGAAAAATAATATGTATTGTAAAAGCTGCAGCTGCTTTTTAAATTACCATGTCTGAGGAAAGTCAATTATTTATCAATGCAATCATTGGGATGTAGTATTGCAGAAGCTGTCTGTGGCAGCTGCTGGAGGTGCAGGTCTGGTCTTAAAGAGAAATTGAGCAGCTTCTATAGGAATTGGCTTTCAACTGCAAGCCTAGCCGCTATGCACAATGCTAACTAAGCAGCAGTGTGGCATGCTATCACCTTTTCCAGAATGGCATTGACTTAAGTCCACTCAAATAAATTAATGTTTCTTTTTTGATTAACTCACTTGGCAGGAACAACCCATTTACATGCCAGCTTAAAGAGAGACAGGAGGTAGGTCTTAAGCAAAAGGGACATTTGGGAGAGGCATCTTATGTGGTATCAAGTCATAAGCACAAACCACTTATATTTTAAATTTTAAAATCCCTGAACAAACCTGATAAAAGACTTGGAACTCATACAGATTACAACTATTTCGAAGCTGAACATTTCTAATGAACACACAAAAATCCAGCCGGGTATCATGACAGGAACACCTGCCGGTTGCCCAGACATATTCTTAGAGGGTGACATGGCAATGTTTGGTGAATTCCCCATGGCTGAGGGCAAGAATCCACTTCATGTTGTTTCTCTCCTATAAACAATCCAGATTTTCTGCTGGAAACTTAGGCTGCAAGTGACACTCAAGTACTGGTTGTGCAGTTGCATTTCAAACTCTTCCTTACAGCAGTTCCCTACACACTGGCAAGCCATGGGCCTCTGGAGAGGGGTCTTGCCCCTCTTCCAGGTTGAGAACATGACATGTTTGCACATGAAAAGTGGATTTGTCCCGCAGGGATAGGCTCAGATTATCCAAATTGCCATAGTCTGAGGTGTCAAATAAAATAAACATTCTCATGACCACCACCTAAAAAAAAAAAACAAAACAAAAAACCTCGGCCGGGCGCGGTGGCTCACATCTGTAATCCTAGCACTCTGGGAGGCCGAGGCGGGTGGATTGCTCGAGGTCAGGAGTTCGAGACCAGCCTGAGCAATGAGCGAGACCCCGTCTCTACTAAAAATAGAAAGAAATTATCTGGCCAACTAAAATATATATATAGAAAAAATTAGCCAGGCATGGTGGTGCATGCCTGTAGTCCCAGCTACTCGGGAGGCTGAGGCAGTAGGATCGCTTAAGCCCAGGAGTTTGAGGTTGCTGTGAGCTAGGCTGATGCCACGGCACTCACTCTAGCCCGGGCAACAGAGCGAGACTCTGTCTCAAAAAAAACAAAACAAAACAAAAAAAAAACCTCCACACTCATTTCCAATAAAAATTACAACTACCGAAAGAGATGAATCCCTCTGTCTCCTGACCGACCACCACATTCTCTCCAAGTGATCACTACACGGGAAATCACATGACAGTTGGAATTAAAGATTAAATAATTTACAGCAAGAAGTACAGTTTCCAGAAACTCTGTCATGAAAAAATCCATTTTTTCCTGTCAACAATTCTATGGAAACTCAAAGTGGCACTATAAGATATTTGGTGATGTACCTCCCTATTTGGTGCCTTCAGAGTTTGATAGTCTGATTTTTTTTTCTACACAGGGATGGAACTACTACTGGGATAGAAAGTGTCCCTTTTCCCTTCTGCAGTGCTTAAATGGTCCCTGCCAGTTTTTTCTTGTGTGCCTCTGAGTTTTCTATTCTTTCATGGCTAATCAACTACTACTCCTCACCCCACTCTTATGCTGTGAGAAAAATATGCATTATTTTAACCAGTTTGAAGTCAAGACCTGCAGGCTATTTGACTCTTTATGAGCAATTTTCTGCTCTGAGCAATTGAATGTTGATATAATAAAATTCTCAGACAACAACCTTTATTTCCCTCATTCCATGGACTTGATAATGTCATACTGTTTGTCTTAAGAACTGACAGTGATGACTTTTTGGTTACTGTCATTGATAATGCTGCTGGTGATGTTGGTAATAGCCAACATCTATGGGGTGATTACTGTGTGCTGGGCACTGAGCTACTACACTACATAGCTATAGATGACATATGTATTAATGGAATTTCCAATTTATAGATGAGAGAACAGAGCCTTAGGAAGGCTAAGGAATTTGTCCGAGTTTATTTCACTAGTCAGTAGTATAGCTGGGCTTTGAAATAAGACCATCACACTCTAGAATCCACATATCATTTTGTTGAAACTGTATTTTATGTGCCTTATGTGAATTGATCAACCAAGATATTCACTGTGCCTTTCCCTCATTCATTATTAGACTTGGTTTATCATATGAAAGGCAGCTAGTCTGTCATTTTCCTAGTTATACATCAGAGATTATGCAGAACGCATGCAAATTTTGGAAACTGTAGACAGTTGTCTAGTGTTAGCTCTGTAGAAGGATTCACTAACTTACAGAGCTTCATGCCTGGGGAGCACATGGCTATTAATACATAAGGACTCACCCTGGTTCCCAGTAGTTCTCACTGCCACATCCTTGGGGCCCCAAAGGGTGCTCATTGTCACAGAGTATGGTCACAGCACGTTTGCATCAGGAAAGGCTTATGGTTAGAAGGTAATGTAAAGGTACTACTCAGTGCATTGAATGTAACCCACAGAAAGCAGCACTGACCACCAAAGCCCCTTGACACCAGCCTCCAACATCTCAGACCCTGGGGGCTCCTTTCTAAACAGTCAGACCTTGCTTAACATCTCTAGAGTGAGGAGTCTCCCATCTATAAGCAGGGCAATTTTTCCAAACTGAGCAGGTTCTTAGAATTGCGGGCAGACTTCCTTCTATTCACCAAGAGAACTAAATCTTCTGGCAAACTTGAGGTCAGATAAATTCAATCCAGCACATCTCACAGCTCAGTTATCTTCAGATACTGCCCCAGATATGACATTGCCCCCCAACAATAATCTACTTTTACTCACCCCACCCCACGGTTTGTCTTTCCTCAAGCCTATGCCTTGCATGATGCGTTGCAATCTATTCTACTCTTTCCTTGACCTTGTCTTAATTTCACGTCACTATTTTTGCTCTTAAACCATTCTACCCTGTATTCTGTAATCCATGTTTTACATTAATAAAATCCTCTGTACATTCAGAAGTCTTTACTGAGCATTTATTATTGCTCCTTAGCTTGAAATAATCACAATTATTTTGAAGGCAACTGTTTGTTTTGTTTTACTTTCTGCTGAGATTTGAACCCAAACCATCATATTCCAAATTTCACATGCTTCACCCTACATTACTTGGTCAAAACTGTGTTTTGAAGCATTGTCTAAAATTATCAGCCAATGTTTTCACTGTGGCATTCTCTTATTAACTGTTGGTGTCAACTGGAAGCTCTTCATTTATTCTACCCACTGGGCTCCATGGTCTGAAGGTGGAATAAGCTTCTCCCTGCCTGCTCAATTCCCAGCACTTAGTCTGCCAGCTGCATGTAAAAAATGCCTGATCTCTTCAGCTCTATGGAATTTGTTTAGCTTTCTTTATTTTCACTCTTCCCCATTAATTGAAGATGGGGCACGTGGGTCACTGTGGCCCCCCTTTGTATCTTGCCATCATTTTGAGTGTCTTAAATGTCCAGTAGAAACTGACTCATAACAGTCTCCTCTCTCATCTCCTCAGTGTCATTATTTCAACAACATTTGCTACTATTTAACTTCAATGACCCACCTCCATGGCCACAGCCTGAAATCTGTAGTGACCCAGAGCTCACTGAAGTAATAAATTCAGACGTCCTACTCTGTGATCATAACTTTCCAATCTTTCAGTTCTCTATGCAATTCTTTCTTTTACTCTTGTTCTACTACCTTGTCGTTTAACCTCAATGAAACTCCAAATTTTAGCCTTTCTACCTAATTATGAAGCCATCACTGGCTTAATTCTTTCCTTTATTTGCTCTAGATTCCATGATCTATCTCTTCAACTATATTATTTTCTGTATTTTCAGCTTCCTCTCTCCAAGTATGTCCTTTAAAACCACCTACCAAAAACCCAACTCATGCATTTGGCTGTCTGCTTTCTTGGTAGCCTGACCCAAGATCCTGGGAACTCGTAGAAAACCCACCATCAGTGGGGCAATTTGTTGACATGATACATTCACAGTCTCCTACCGGAACTCCACCCTCAGGGATGCCTGTGCTCTCTTTGCTTCCTCACTTAGCTCCCTCTCCCATCCTGGACATCTGCAATGCCAAACCTTCTCCACAGTCCTCGAACCTTCAACTGCTACCACCCTCCCTCCAGTATTTACACCAATTCATACAGATTCACACATATGTACACATAATCTGGCCCCTGCTTTCTCTTGCAGCACATCTCACCTACCCAGTACATTCTCCTCTGGTCACAGTGAACTTCCTTGAGTTTCTGAAACATGTTATTATTCTTGAGGACCTCTGAGCATGTTTCTCCCTTTGATTTAAAATACCCTTCTACTCATCATATAGGCATTAATTTACATATAACTCCCCCAGGAAACCTTATTTGACACTCTAAGTCTGGTTTGGGTACACAACCTACGTGCTTCCAAAGCGTCTACATTCCCTATGGTAATTCTTAGCGTAAAAAAAGAAAAAGATCAGTATTAACTAAATGTGTGTTGAATGAATGAGTAGATGGATGAACAGTTCATTTAGATTGTTTTCCTGTTTTACCCTTGAACTTCTGATGAGATTATTTTAAAGACACCTAACATCTTTAATTCTTAATTCTTTCATTTGGAAATACAGAAAGATATTATGTAAGTTAGTATCTACTAAAACATCTTGATATTTTTATCTATAGAAATCAAATAAATGCAAAGTCCTATTTAAAAGCAGCAAGCATTTGTCAACGATTTTACAATACTTGCCCAATTGGGGTTTTTGAATTTCTAGTCCAGAGCTTAGTGGATGAACCTGCCACTATAATGCCATAGCAGAGGCAATGCACTGTGATGAATGGGAGGATGTATCTATCTTTGATAAACACAAAGACTCTTTTGTTCTGAGGCAGTCTTTTTAGACCACTGCAATAGTATTGTAAATGTACCCCAGTTTGTCCATGGCATTACTTGAGGTGATAGTTTTTCAGAAGAAACTCATCTATACCCAATAAAGTTAAACATTCAGAACCAGCCTATAAGAGTTTCAACACATCTACTAGGTACTCAATACTGAGCTGGGCATAGTAAAGGATCCAAGAGACATAAACTAAGATAAGATATGAGACTTGCTATTAGGAACACAGTCAAGGTCTAAACTTGCAACATAAAATAACAAGAAAACAACCAGATTCTAAGCTGCCATATTTCAAACATATGTATGTACTATATAGTTCGGGGCAGGAGGGAAAGAGATAGAGAGAGAGAGAGAGAGAGGAATCATTATTAGCCAGAGTGATCGGGGAATTTTTATCATCATTTAGTCTGTGACTATTTGAATCAATATCCACATTCATAAATTGCTTCTAGAAAGAGAACCAAGAGAATGCAGTGGACAGAAGCATGGGCCTTGGAGTTAGACAGGGCTAGGTTTGATATGATTTCTGAAACTTACCAGCTGTTCGGTGTTGAATACCTTATTTAACCTCTCTAAATCTCAGCTTCCGCATCTAAAAAGATGACTAAATCTGATGTGTACATGAAGCATGTAGCCCAGTGTTTGAGACAGGTGAAAGAAGACCTCACTTTGGCTTTGCAGATACGTTGATTTGTGTTTATTTAGCATGGTGGAGAAGTGGCCTTTTTTTTTTTTTTTTTTTTTTTGGAAAGGAATCCAAAATATTACCATGCACTATGACTTTTATTCTGTTTAGTGAGAGGAAGGGGAAAAAATGGAACAATTGTGATCTGCAAGCAGTGTGCTCTGAGAGCTAGGAAGGTCACCCAAACCTTCCCAGATATTAGAACCAGATGTGACGGTTATTACTTGTGGACAGGGACAGCCAGCTAGCCTGTTCATGCTGACACAAACCTCCCCAAGAATATAGTAATACGGACTGTTCACACCAACTCTTCCCTTTAGATGATTAGAATATATCGAGTCCTTCATGAACTTAAGCAGCTTTTACTATGATCATGGAGGCTTTCCAAGTGGCTCTGGAGGAGGACATGTGAAGTCCCCATACTCCAGCCCAGCACACCACCTTTTTAGAACTTAGAGCTACTTGGTTTTAGAAGCTAGACACAAAATAACAAGATTATGTTAATTTATGTTTCTTGGTGCAATATATTAATAGCTTGTTGAAATGTATTTTCCAATTCATAGCTCAGCTCACCTTTTCCTTTATAGAGCCCATTCCATTTGACAATTCATAGGTACAGCTTCTGGGGCTACTCAGGCCATATGTTGCCCTGGTGGATATCCAGTCCCTTGGCCCTACCACCAGACCCAGCTGAGGGAATGAGGCTCTGATGCAGCAGAAGTTCAGAGAAGGAGAGTCTTTTTAGCAGGGACAGGATAGGGGGAAAGGTAGTGGAAGTGGAGAGGGGACAAAGAAAGCATGTGAGACAGAGTTTGACCTGAGAACTAGAAAAATGGAAAAGGGCACTCTGGCATCTTGTATGCTTATAAAAGGCAGAGAGGAAGAAAAGTATGATGTTTATAGAGGTCAGCAGGAGTCTGTGTGTGTGTGTGTGTGTGTGGCCATATATAAAGGAATAAAATCAGAGTTAGGTTAGAGAGCTGGGTTTAGGATCAGATGGTGGCATGTTTTATGCTATGAGATAAATTGTGTCCCCTCCCTCCAAATTAATATGTTGAAGTCTTAACTCCCAGTACCTCAGAATGTGTCCTTTTAGGGAAATAGGGTCATTGCAAATGTACATAGGTACAATGAGGTTACACTAGAGTGGAGTGGGTCCCTAATCCAATTGACTGGTGTCTTTACAAAAGGAGAAAATTTGAACAGGGACACACATAGGAAGAATGCCAGGTAAAGACAAAGCCAGAAATCCGAGTGATGCTTTTACAAACCAAAGAATGCCAAAGAGTGCCAGCAAACTGGAAGCTAGGGGATTTTCCCCCACACCCCTCAGAAGGAACCAACAATGGCAACACTTTGATCTCAAATTTCTAGCCTCTGGGAGTGTGAGACAATAAATTTTCATTGTTTAAGCCAATTGATTTGTGGTACTTTGTTACGGTAGCCCAAGGAAACGAATGAATTCTGAATTGGCCTTTATTTTAGGAGCAAAAGGAAAGCAAAGAAAAAGTGGGGAAAGAGACATAATCTGACCAATCAATTTAGCTGCCACATGTTAACTTGACTAAATGCGGAGTATAGGGTCCAGAGACAGGAAGTTCAGTATGGAGTCCACAACTCAATTGCAGCTTGCAGTGCCTGGCACCTAATAGTCAGTTAATAAACAATTACACATTGTGTTTACTAGATCTTAATATCTGGCACATTACGTGCATCATTTCATTTAACTCTTTCAGCTACTCATGAGGGAGATAGTACAAGTATCTCTCTTTTACAAATGAGCAAACTGATGTGCAGAAAAGGTAAGAGATGGAGCCAAAAATTCAATCCAGATCTATCTGTTTCCAGGGTCCAAGTTATTTATCACTACCTTATATGGTCTTCTAGTAAACATATGTTTAATAACTGAATGAGTGTGTGTGGATACTTGTGTTTGAGAGCATGTGCATATGGATGACTGAGAAATAAGGCCAAGAAGGACAACTGCTATAATATAAATTCATCCCTTCAGATTACTGAAGTGGATACTTTACAGGGAAATTAATTATAAAAAGGGATACCAATGTGCATAAAATTCATGAGCATTTTAATAATTAGGAATGATATACAATTTATTCTGCTAAAAGAAAACTAAATCAAGAAGCAGGCTATAGATACAGGCATAAAAAGATTTGAAATTTGAGTATTGGACCAGTCAAATAAAATTTAAAAATTAAGCCCATTTAACTTCCAGTTTGACTACTTTTCAAGACTTTAACTGATGTGTCAAAACTTCATTTGTCTCTCAGAAGTCTCCATTTCCACCCACCTTCATTTGCATTTATAACAGGAGCACAGTTGAGTTTCAATAGACATACTTTTTTTTTATCTCTTTACATGCGTCACTTTCTCTTTCTTACCTAATCCTTTACTGGCTTATTTACTGAAAACAATAAATTGATGACTTCATTTAGTTAATGCCTTTGCATAGTTTACTTTCAATGCTTATTAATTCCCGCTCTTTGAGGGCAAATAGCAACTTTCTGGGATGTAAATTCAGAGGAGAAATGTCACCAGAAGAAGCAAAACAAAAAGATATCCTATATATATGGCTAATAAAGAAGAGTCACAAACCATGAGTCGGGAGGCAGGAAGAGTATAGAACCATGAGCTAAAATAAGCTTTTTTAATATTCCAGGACATTTTTCAGGCTTTGTCACAGAGAGCACACTCAGCCAGTTGCACAAAACAATAATGTTCTCCCCAATGAAAGATCAATTCAGCATTGATATCTGGCTCAGATAGACAAATCTGATCATATCTGAAAGGTCTCAAGTTGCTTTTTAAGCATAACTGTATTAGTTTTACATATGTTTGTGTGTGTGTGCTGTGTGTGCTATGGTTTAGTTAAGGAAACATGTCAAATAATAATATATATTGTCAATAACATATATGGTCAAATTATAATATATGGACTTGTACCATCTACAATGGCACTTCCAAATATTTCTGTATTATTAAATAACACTGTGTACAGTCTTTAAAGGAGAAAGCTCAAAGAGAAAATGCGTTATCAAGAAATAGCAGCTGGTGTAATACAGCATCTCCAAGTTCATGTTACACATTTCAGTGCCCACTAGTAACAAAGGCGCAGAATGGAGAGTCAATTAGTATTGGTTGATGCATGAACTTTTTCAAAATGAAGGAATTATTATTTTTTCAAGTTTCTTTTCTAGTTGCACAAGTGTCATGCTTCTGAACTCCATGAACCACAACCTCTTGCCCCCAAACACTAAATTTGTGCTAGAATTCTATGAAAGACATAGGCTTACTCCCTCAATTTATGTGTGGAAAGGCTGGCACAACTGTGGCTATAGGCTGACAGAAATTCCAAAGAGCTTTCAAGCCTCCTAGGATGCTGCTGCAGCAGAAAGCGCAGTGGCATCTGTCCCAGAGGCCACTCAGGCAGCTCCTAGCCCACCCATTGCAGCATCCTGAGTGTGTAGTTGTCTTTATGCAGCACACTTCACGTCACAGACCTTGCCAGGTTCTCCTTCCTAAGTCTTCTGAAGGTCAACACAAAGAGCACTTGTCTTCAGTATTCACACAAACCCTCCCTTTTCACTGAACAGGAGAAACTCACAGGTAATTGTGATGATGCTGGATCCTTTTATTAAAATACATTGGCCCATGGTTTGATAGTTACAGAAATGCATGCTATTTCCACTCATTCTACTCACAATCAGTTCTGCATCTACAGATCTTTGCAAAATACAGCTTAGTGAAACAGCTGTATCACTTCAACTGCTTTACTATAACAACTTTTAAATCATTATTCAGGACCATTTAAACACATTCAAAGGCCATTACATCACTTAGTTTTTAAACTTTCCTATTCTACCCATACATACTAAAATGTACACATATACATCATTTAATGTACTATTTTGCTGTACATTTTAAAAATATTTTTAATGTGCCCTTTGAAAATATTTGGTTGTACATTTCTTGTTTAATTTATGGCTGGCTGTAATTTTTCAGCAAATGTGCATATGATAGGATTTTGGCAAAGGGAGGAAATTCAATGTAAATATTATTTTAAATATGGCTTTTTAAATGAACACAAAATGAAACAATTAATAGAATTGGTATAATTACTCATCACAGATATGTTATTAGATATTCATTAAATTATATTGTACAGGGTTTTTTTTAGTATTTTGAAATCAATATTTTTTTTCTAATCTTGAATATTATTTCAGGTCTTGAGAAGCTTTTAGACCCTAAGCACTATGTATATATTGTCTACCCTAAGAAAAGGGCTGTGGGAGAGACTTCAAGATGCTCAGGCAATATCCAATTGCTTGCCTAGCTAAAAACTAGCTTTTCCAACTTCCCTTGCATCTAGGTGTAGTCACAGGACTATGCCAAGCCTTGTGGTTTATGAGTGAAAGGGAAGTGTACAATTTTTGGTCATGCTTTAAAATAAAGGAATCTGCCTCCCCTTCCCTGTTCCTGATGGCTAAAATACAGATATGGCAGGAGATGGAGCAGGCTTCTTAGATCACAAGAGGAAATTTGCATGGAGAAGGTAGGTGAGCGAAACTGTAAGGAATCTGAATTTAAAACATGGCGGAGATGCCATATCAGCCCTGGAGAGGTCACACTTAGACTACCCCAGAGTGAAGACAGGGAGGAAAAGAATCTTTTACCTCATTTAAGTCAAGGTTATTTTGTCCTTTGTTACAACAGTCCAACTGGCATCCTAGGTAGTATTTTTGGATGGTACAGAGCAAAATTAAACATGGTTCCAACGCTCAGTATGGTCTGGAATGGGATATATATCATATATATATGTGTATATATATGATATATATTACATATATAATTTTAAAATATATATACAGATAATTATGTTGCCTTTCTATCAAGTAAATTTGAACATATATGTATAACACAGTACAAATGTGTATACGAGATCACTGATTATCCACTAAGCTTTAAAACCTATGATTATTATAACTTATATGGCCACACATACATTCAAAGTATATATGTTAGAAATAGTGTTTATTATTGTTTCATATTTAATGTATATATGATGATTTTGCTCATTGATAGAAACTTTTGGGCAACCCTTCCTATGTTTGTCTTCTCAACATTTCTGTTTTCACAGTAGATGCGACATGGCTTGCCTTGTAAGTGGACTTCTTAACGCATAAATGCATTTGCTAATGAGTTCCCGGAACATGCTAATGACATTTTGTTCTGGATCATTTCCAAAATGGTCTCGAGCAAACAAGCTCATTTAAGAGGAGGAGGAGGAGAGAGAGAGAGAGAGAATGTTAGTTTAGAGGCAGGCATTTATTCAATGGCTGTTAACTAAAAACGTTTGCACATAAATGTGATTACTTGGGAAATAGCATCAGAGTCTGGTTGACTGACATTGGAAATTGAAAATGGAATCCCTTGAAGTTCAAAGCTTTACCACAAATCACAAGAATCATTAATTACTTTACATAGGATTTTGGGAGTTGCCTGTTTGTAAAATCTGCTGCCTTTATGTTCTTGAAGCCTAAACTAGAGAATCAGAGTCCCAGCAAGGAACTAAAAAATTGAATTTTGTTAATTAAATCAATATGTAAACTGAAAGTCTGAAAGAATGCCAAGAGTCCACCATTTGTTGATGAGGTATGATTTCTCTATCTCAGCAGCATATGGAGATCGTGTAACTGTGATGTGTTTGATCCAAGTGGATTAAAATACTAGTCTGGCATTTGAAATAACTTTTGAAAAACAGAGCTATTGTATTATAGTTTTGCCATCATTTCCAAGAGATGGAATTGATATGCATCATAGACTTTATTTATTTTATTTTATTTTTTAATATTATTAGATCATATTTAACATAAGTCAAATGAATATAAATAGCATAATAATTTGAATAATACATCAACAAGCTCTTCTTTGGTGGTCAGAATTTTACATCTCTCCTTTTCTCTCTGAACTTACATTTCCATTTCCCAATGCCCCCCAAATTTAATCTTTTTCTTTTTTCTTTGTAAATTGACAAATAAAATTATTACATGTATTGTGTGCAACTTTTTGAAGTATATGTGCATTGTGTAATGACTCAATCTAGCTGATTAACATATGTATTACCTCATATAGCTCATCATAGAGTTTAAAATATGTTTTTGTTTTCTTTTCTTTATTTTCCTATTTGTACCTCTATTTTTCTTTGTTTTGGGTTTAGTTAAAGAATCAGCACCCTGGTTAGGGCACTAACACTTAAGTTCAAATTTCTTTTTTTTTTTTCTTTTAAATTATTAAGAGGGTACACATGTTTCTGTTACATGGATAGCTTTTATAATGCTTTAGTCAGGGCTATAAATTCAAATTTCTGATGTCTTGATTACTAACTAGGATCTTGGGCCTCAGTTCCCCCATCTGTAGAATGGAGATGGTACTAGTAACTAATTCACAGTGTGGTGGTGCATGAGTTAATATATGCTATACACTTTGTTAGACACATTGTCAGTGTGTGGTAAATGTTAGTGTTATTATCCACCATAACAGAAGCCCCTTGAGGCAGCAACTAACACAGTGAACATTTGATAAATGAATAAGTCACTTTTCACTTAATAAATAACATTGATGCTATTAAAATAATGGCTAAGCAAATAATATCCCCTTAATAAACTAAAGAAGGAATCTAAATAAATTGTATGGATTTCAATTATTTATGCTATGGACATTTCTGCCTTTTCTCAGCTTTTGGAAAGGCTTTATGTTATTCATGTTCTAAGACACTGATGGGGAAATTAATAAGGTCCTGAATGTTGGAAAGCATTTTCAATAAAAGAATTTTGAGAAAATCTAAGATGGCAAATAAACCTTTAATTATTGCATCCTATATTTTAAGGCAAGGAAGAGTAAGGGAGAGAAGGGAAGGAGAGAAAGAGAGAGAGAGAAAACATAACTGAAAAGATCTAAAGAAAGAGAATTGCAGGAGTCAGAATAACCCAGAGTTTATCGGTTTACGCTGACACATTTTCCTGCCAAAGGCTGCTGACTGTAGGCAAAGTCACATGACTAGGATTGTGTGTGTGTGTGTGTGTGTGTGTGTGTGTGTGTGTCTGCTTAAGAGCCCGTGAAGCTCTTTGGCTCCAGACTAGCATGTGCACCATGTGATGCTGGGGTTGCCATGGTAAGTACATAGTGTGCAACTGATTTTTTATTCTGATATGCTGCTCCATCATAGATACACTAGAATTCAAATTAATACTAAAAGAAAATCGCTGCAAGAGGAAGCTTTATGGGGCTTTGATTAAATATTCACCAGTTACACATGGGCTCACCCTGAATTCTGTAAACAAATGGGCTACAACCATTTATCATTCTTCCTCAAATATTATCAGTATACAATTAAAAGTTATATTAAGCTCAGTTTCATTGTTTCCTCTTTTGCTATGTTGAGGTTTATATTATAGTGGAATTTTTAATTATCTGAGTATTATTGATTTCAAAAGAAAATAATTTTTCTTTGTTCTTCAAAATATGGACATGTAAAATATCACAGACTTAGAGAAAATTCTAGGTGTGCTGAAGTTTGTGGAAATCTGAACACAGTATTATGGATTTAACCTAAAAGCTGCCTCAAGAGGTTCATAGATTTGGAACCTTCTGAGTGGTCAGAAGGTTCTGGCTCTCTACCATGTCTCTAGTTGAAACGCTGGTTTAGTATTTGGACTAGGAATTTGGAGCCCTGCTGTGGTTGCCCTTGTGATCTGCCAGATTTAGTTCAAGTAGAAGGAACTGACGGGCAAGCCATTACTTGTCCCTGAACCCCAACCCCAAAATAATGCATTCTTTCTGACTGTCTCTTGTTCTCTTTTCTTTTTCTGAAATGGTCTTTGGAGTCAAATACACCCGAGCTTCACTCCAACTCTGCCACTTACTATATGATCATGGAAAATTTCTTAAAGTCTCTAAGAGTCAGCTTAAAAGATAACAAGTGACAGAATATACCTCATGGAAATATCTGGGTTAAATGGATATAACATGTCAAGAATTTATAGGATGTGGTATACGATAAGCACTAAATCAGTGTCAGCTGCCATGTGGTCTCCTTATGATTATTACATCTTTCCCTCTTACATTATGCAAATTATTAAAACTTGGCTGTCCTAGAATTTTGAAAATTGCTCCAAAGTGCTCTTGAAGTTTTATTATGCATCTGGATCAATAATTCAATGAACGAGCTCAACAGCAAGTGCTATTCAAAAGCCCAGTTTCCTGTTGCTTTCCCAAGAATCACATGTTTGGGGAAGGCAAAATACAGTGAAATCCCTTCCAAAGAATTGGCCTGAATGGTGACAATCAGGTTAACAAAACCAGTGGATAAACTAGCAGGTGTTTGAAAGCTATGGCCTGCAGGCCAAATCTGGCCTGTCACCTGTTTTTGTCAATAAAGTTTTATTGGAACACTGCCATACTCATTCAAGTATCATGGAGGGTGATTTCATGCTACAACAGCAGAGCTGAGCAGTTGCAACAGGAACCTGATGGTACACAAAGCCTAAAATAATCTCTATCTGAAAATATTTGCTGATCCATGGACTAGAGGGTATCTGAGTGGGAAAATACAGGTAGACAGAGGAGCTTCTTAAAGAGCAGAGTTGCCAAATGATGTTCAGAATACAAGTTTCAAGTCATCTTTCCAGGCTTCCCTTGAGTCTTACATTGAAAAGGAACTCTCAGTTCCACAGTGAAGAGAGAGGAATAATCAACAAGAGGATAAAATGAAGATTTTAAATTATAAATGATTATAAACTTCATTCATGCTTCACTACCTAAGGAAGAAGAATGCTTTCTTGCCATGTCAGCCCAGAGACCTAGTCTCTTATGCAGAGTTCAGGTATTTCACAAAGACTGAAGGACAAAAACTCAACCTCTCTTGTGCCCCCATCAGATTCCCCAAATCCAGACATGTTACCTTGATTATAAACAAGGAAGAGCTTAAACAAAGAGAGGAGTAGAGAGAGGAAAGCCTGAGTTGGTTGGTGTGGCGACTAGTGAGAATTTATAGGTGGGAAGGAGAGTCACTGTGTTGGGTTTTCAGAATGAAATGCTCCTTTGACTATTCTTCCAGAGACTCCAGCAAAGATCTGAATCACTTTACAAACATTCCAGGCCATTGGACTCTCATTTGTTGGAATGGGATTCTGTGCCAGGGTCTGGCCATTATTTGGCTCAGTTTTAATTTTACATATGGAGAGGAAATCATTACAGAAGGTGCATTAAAACTTAAAATAGAATTATGTAGAGAGTGCTATGAAAATAAGCAATAATACCTGTGAACACCAGGGAAGGTTTCAAAGAGAGACTCCTTAAACTGAGTCCTGAAGGAGCCATAGGGACCTGTTCAAGACACAGGTGGTGAATGGTGGAAAGCAGCAGTCCCCAACCTTTCTGGCCTCAGGGACTGGTTTCATAGAAGACAATTTTTCCGTTGACAGGCAAGGGGTTGGGTGGGGGGTTCATAGGTGAGGTGGAGCTCAAGTGGTGATGCCAGCAATGGGGGAGCGGCTGTAAATACAGTTGAAGCTTCACTGGCTCACCTCCTGCTGTGTGGCCAGGTTCCTAAGTTTCATGGAAGACAATTTTTCTTTTCCTCTGGCAGGGGAGGTGTAGCTCTGTGGCCCAGTTTGTAACAGGCCAGGGACCAGTGCCAGTCCACATTTCAGGGGTTGGGGACTGCAGGCATAAAGGACACAGGCATGAGCAGAGGCTGAACTTGGGGAAAACACACCTCCTGCATGGCTGGAGAGTAGGCCCCTCTAGCAACACTGATACTCCATTTAGTCTTCTTTACCATCTGGCAAGGTGGGCATTAGGATTGAGACTTTCATATATGTGAAAACTGAGATACTTCAAGGATAAATAAATTTGATTAAAATTAAACAGTTTGATGCAATGCCATTGTTTATATCTCACTTAGTATCATGTAAAAAAAAAAAAGACAGTTTTCTGGATAATTTCTGAAGTATCAAATCCTAAATGGTGATTATCTGGGTAACATTGAATATTTAGCTAATCTGGATATTCCTTAACATTCATCCATCTATTTTGGAGTTGTGTAGAGAGAATCTTAGGATGAGAAGTAGTTTTTCTGCTCAGAGGTCTTCAGTAGGTTTTTAAACTTTCCATTTTTTTAATATAAAGATTTTAGATTGGATTGCCTGGCTGATTTCTGTGTCCAACAAGAATCTAAACTAAACAGGATCATTTAAGTTAGTTACACCAGGTAACTAGTCTTACTTCTCCTTTTAATTTAGTGATGACTTGCTGTATGACCACAGGGAACCCACTTTTCCTGCTTAGATGACATTACATATTAATCCAAATGTGGGAAAACTGTAAAATAGAGGATTTGTGACAAGCTCATGGCCATTCTTTTCATTTCACAATATTTTTGCCACTTATGTATCCCCTTAACACAGCAGTATTCTCTAATCTATTATCAGGAATGGATCTAATCAAATGGCATTAGTTATACCAAGGGAGGTCTTTTTGCAGAGTGAGGGTTGATGGATAAGCATTTCCTCAAATAACACCACATTACTAGCGTCCTAGTCATCCACTATTAAGACATAATATTAATCAGTCATTCAATAAATCTTTCAAATATGCTTATCGAGGTCCAGAGCAAATCAAAGCCCCTGCCTTTGTGATGTGGATATTTCAGTGGATAAGAGTTGACACTCACTTAGCACTTACTATGACTTCTGTTTGGAGCCTTTTATGTATCTGATGTCATTTTTTTCTTATAACATCCTAACCAGTTGGTACTATTATTATCATCACCACTTTATCATAGAGAAAACTGCAGCCCAGAGAATCTGAGTAATTTGTCCATAATCACACACGGAAAGAATTAGGGCAAAATTTGGCTTGAAAGGAAGTCTGACTGTGTAGATCACACTGCTGCACTATACCATAGGTTGAGATGAAAATACTAAATAAGTAGATTTTTTTAAAGAAATTTAAAAAAGAAAAAGAAACCAAGAGAAAAGTGTAACACAATAACTATTTTCTCAGAGGATATTATACTTTGATTTCTATTATTAAGAATTTATTCCTGACAAACTACCTCTTTATTTTTTCTTTATCTGGATATTTCCCACTGTAATGAATTTAAACTTGAGCTTTCATTTCAATACACACAGACACAAACACACACACACACAAATTCCACTTTCTCACAATACAGTCATCAAACTGAAAATAAGACATTTACGTAACATGTATATCAAATTAGTACAGTTTTATTCCTTTTAAAAAATATTTTCCTATGAAATTGTCTTCATTAAAATGTCTGCTAAAATCTATTAGAATAAAATTCCTACTGCTTGTATAAAATTCTAAAGTAAATCTAAAAACGCTTTGATTATTCCCTATACAAGGATAATTTTCATCCTTCTATATGGTAATAAAAATATGTATTCTTAAATGTATTAGATGGACCTCTTGGAAAAGTCTATTTTCAAACAGAAACTTGACAATGAAAAGCCCTATTTAATTTTCCCTTTCACATTAAGTTTCCTATTCCAAGTGCGTGTCAAGAATTTAATTGCAGCATGAAATTAGCTGGTTATAATATACTGTACTTCTGCCCTTGCCTTCTAAAGCAGAATGCACTAAATAATTTGCTTAATGGCCTCTAACATGAGACCTCAATTTAATAACCAAAGTGCTCTTACTTGTTGGATAAATTCCTGGTGAGAAATGCTCTGTGTGTAATCCATCAAACATCAATGAATCAAACACACACACACACACACACACACACACACTCTCACACTCACAGAACTAAAATAAAAATGAAAATTCTGATACACCAAGTTGACTAGTTTGAAACAAACCAGGCCGGCAGATGCCTGTACCTTTTGTATGAATGTATCTGCTTCCTTATCTTGTAGCTATGTTAGAGAATGGCTCATCGACTCGATGGTGGGAAAGGACATTGGCCACTTCATAGATATGAATTTGCTAGACATCTTACATGTTTCTGTCTCTTTCTATGAAAGCTCTCTCTCTTTTAAAAATTTATTTTTATAGTTGAGGTTGCCAAAAGTTTGACTTCTAGAAAAGCAATGTTACTATAATGATTAAGTGCCAGTTTAGACATGCGACTTTTAGTAGAAGAGAAATACATTCAATTATTTTTTTACTTCATAAAACTGCAAAGATTTCTTTTAATGATTACTCCTAATGAGTACCTTGAAAACTTGCAAGTTCATAGACTAGAGAAGGGAACAGAGTCTGGCTTCTTAGTGACTGGGCTAAAAGTTCTTGACCTCTACTCTTCCTGTTTACTTTTCTCTTTATATCAAATTTTTCTAAAGAATGCTTTGGTTTTATGAAAACTAAGTCAATAGGGTGGCTAAAGCAGCAGAATAAATATGAAATGAGGTAAATAAAAAAGAGGAAATTATAATTTGAGGAAATTCTAAAGCCTTCAAGCTGAGTTTTTGACTGCTGTAGTTTAGACAGATGAATATAAGTAAGTGCATTGCCTGCCAATGCATTAATGGCATTTATAGTGCAGATATTTAAATGTAAAGACTTGGTAAAATAATAATATAGCACAACTCTGGAACTGCAGGTCTCAGAAGCCAATGTTCAAAAATTTTAAAAACATCTATGCTGATTTATAAGCTGTGTAAATGGAATACTCTTCTCATGGTACATGTAAGTGGTGTGCTATATTATTTATGTGGTTATTTGCTTTGCCCAGAAATGATAATTAGGGTTTGAATGATACAAATTCAAGCTGGAGACCATTTAGAGAAGAAGGTGTGCAAACGACTTGTTGGATTAATTTGAAGTTTTTATACCTGAGAAGAAAAATGATTTGCTAAAAATTTTAATTTTAATTAGTTCATTGTCCTGCTACTATATTTAATACAAACTAAAATTCTCTTATTTCATTTTTTTTCAATCTATCTTAATGAATTTGAAAAGAGGTGAGGGAGACTCTCTTTTTCCTCCAAAGTTCAGACATGAATGTAAACAAAACAAAATAAAATGTTGACTTTGAGATATTCAGGTCCAATTTTAAATGTGTAACATTGCATTCTATCAAGTGTCTTAGGGACTGTGTTATCCACATGAGGCATAACATGCTTCCAAATCTTCACCTTAGAAAATTTTATTAAAAGATCATATATTCCCATTCTTGCTAATACCTTCGTGGTTCGTGTAGTGGAAGGATGAGGTTTTTATTAACTAAATTGAGTGCTCAAAGAGTTGAAAATAGTGAATGCATCTATTACATACTATTTCTTGTCTGCCAGAATATGTTGCATTCTTATCAGCAACTAACAAGAGCTGCTGGCTGGCACATGAGGGTAGTTTTACTGTACTATATCAGGTTGGTCATTATGAGCCTATCTTTAAAATAGGGTTTTATCTGTGTGACTGAAGGAACATAACATGTATGCATTATTAAAGCACATCATTAAAAAATAAACATGCATACATTTGTCTAGGAGAACAGCAAGCCACAATATGAGGGATTTGTTTATTCTTCCACATGTTCACTGAAGTCATTTCATTTTGTTCCCAGGTTATCATTCCTACAATTTTTCATACATGCCATCGAGCCTGAATTGAACTCCTCATTCAACTCTGGGGTAACAGAGGTCATTCTGTTTTCATGTTAACTAAATCACAGTCTGTCTCAAACCAAGATTACCAATTGTGTTAAATTAAAGATAGAAGTTCTTTGCTGAAGGCAGCTTACACAGAGGGCTGTGTTGACACCTTTAAGCTGACTTCTTTTTAGAATTCTAAGTCACATTGAAATGGAATGACTTGGACAGATAGGGTCACTGCATTAATGACAAATCCACAGCGACATTCCTTCCTAAAACCCAATACCATCCTAATCTTTCATTCCTTTACTTTAATGCAATCATATAACCACACAGGCTTATGTTTTCACCTCATTTCAAAATGCTCTGTTACGTGCACCATATCCCCTTGGAGACTTCTAATCTTGTAAGAAGTGATAGAATACTTCCTTTCAACTATAGGCTCAAAAGCAGGTGCTTTTATTTTCTGGTCATGTGTGAAACTGATTGACTTCTTTAGAAAAATCTTGTGGTGTCAACTCAAACCAAAGTGCCACAAAGGCATATTATATTGTGCCTTTAAAAAATATCTGTTTATAATAATGACAGCTTCTGATAGCTAGCCTTTGGAAAAGATATTAGTCATGGTGTCCACCAGTAAATGGAATTGTCCATGGTTAGAAACCAGACTAAGATGCTGTAATTATAATATTCATGGAAGTATTTAGTTACTTTGTTTCCTCTTCCTCTTTATCCTCCTAGTCTTGTGCCTGAGAGTTTCCACATGATGGATATCTCTGCACTACAGTAATGCTCTCATTTGACTTTGCAAGTTCTGTATCAACTACACTTTTTCTTTTTTTTTTTAATTTTTAGAATTCTTTATTTTTTTAAA
>CM052439.1:9743963-9769257 GCA_028533085.1 Varecia variegata
TGTCTCCTTTTTATCTTGCTTCTTGGATTGCAGGATTTAGGACTGTAATCTCTGCTCTAAACTGGAAAGCAGCCGAGTGTGTGGATCATATAGCTGTTAGAATCAAGATCACTGACTCCAATAACTGCACAAAGGCAGAGACCTCTAGGCAATTGTCCATTTTCTCTGGTTCATCTACATGTTTTCCCTCCATTTGCTATTCAATGGGTATACAGTTTCAGTTATGGAAGCTGAATAAAGTCTAGAGACCTTCTCTACAACATTGTGCCTGCTGTTAACAATACAGTATTATACACTTAAAAATTTGTTTAGAGTAGATCTCATATGCAATGTTCTTATTACAATAAAAAATCTTTTCCTCAAACTTAAATGTGTGTGTATAACTTTTAGAGTTTTATAAAAGTATTTCAAGTTTCTATAATTTTTTTTCAACTTCATACCTACAAATTATCAAAACTGTAACATGAAATTCTAACAAATAATTGGAAGGCTAATAGACATCTCAAGTGTAATATGTCTCAAACCTTTCTTGCCACACCTACTTCTGCTATCTTCTTCACCCTAGTTAATGGAAATGCCATCCTTTTATCTTGCTCTGACACCCCACATCCAATCCATTGCCAAATTTTGTCAATTCTACCTTCAAAATGTATCTCAGATTCCACCACATCTCACCTCCTCCAGTACTGCTGCTCTGGTCCAAGCCACTGTCTTTCCTTCTCTCAATTGTTTTTACAGCCTTCCAACTGGTGTCCCTGCCTCTGCCCTTGCTGCAACCTATCTCATCCCAATTTCACCCTAAGTTAAAGCCAAGGTCCTGACAGTAACCTCTATTTCCCTACAAGATTGGCTGCATTGCCTCTGACCTGATCTTCTAATCACCTCCACCTCATGTGCTCTGCTCTGTTCCAGCCATGCTGACATCCTTAATTTCTTCCCACGTGACCGGGAATGCTCCCACCTATAGCCTCCCTCTTCCTGGAAATATGTTGCCCCAGAGATCCACATGGTTTCTTCCCTCATTTACTTTCGGTTGTTGCTCGTATGTGACATCCTCAGCGAGCCTTTCTCTGACCAACATTTTTAAACTGCACTCTCCCCATGGCCCAGCCCCCAATTCCCTGGTTTAGTTTGTTCCACAGAACTCATCACATTTTAACTTGCTCTATATTTACTTGTTTCCTTTTTGTCTGTCTCCCCTCTCCCTACCCCCACCAGATTGTAAATCCCATGAAGGTGACCATTTTTTACTATTTGGTTCACTGCTTCATCCCAGGCACCTAGAGCAATTTCTGACATATAACAGATGTCCAAAATATGCTTAATGAAAAACTTCACATGGAAACGAAATGGCTATGCAATGAATTTGAACATCAACCTAATAGAAAATTAAAAAGTCTCGTTGGTAAAGCTCCTCTTCATTCATTGCTGAACCACTTCATTTCTTATTCAAACATAGAGACTAAAATGCAATTTACTAATGAAAATAATGGATTTTAACTATTAGTTTTTTTATTTTTTAAAACATCTTCCTTGCACATCTTATTGAAAGTGCTTTTCTTTCCAAAAAAATAAATTGATCTTTTCTTTTTTCCTCTGCTTCTTGGAAGGTTAGTTATGTTCATATTCCAGTACAGACATGGATATTCTGTTGCATATTTCTAAATATGAGCATTATTGATAATAAATTTTAACTAGAGGCATGTGTTTCAAGCAGAGATTCATTTTAGGGGGCCTTGATTTTCCTTCTATCAATTCATGATTAAAATTAATATCAAGGTAACCCATACATTTATAATGAAGATGTTTTCTTTAGGCTACCTCAAAGTTAGACAGAAGCCTTAGAGCAATTTTATTAGCATTCTCAGGCTCTACTCTAGCAGTTTCATTTGTTACATTAGACATGTTCTCTAGGAGATATTGCATTTTTAGTAGTTAAAAAAAAATCCCCTGACTCATAGCCTTGCTACATATTAATTCCTTTTTCTTACCTGTTTTTTTGGGAACATTTTGCAAAAGCTAGCTTTAGTTAAAGACTGAGAATATCCTCCAATAGCATGAAGAGTATAAGAAATGGCCCCAGACAAAAACTATTACCAGTGAATCTATAACCACCTCTACATATTTAAAATTACTTCTAAAAGAAAGATTACCTTAAATTTTCCAATGAGTTTCTTTTTAATCATTCAATTTGCCATAGGGGTGGATGTCTGGAAGGTTCCCTCTTCGCTGCAATTCCCTCGGTGTTAAAGCAGCTTAGTTCTCATGCTGACCGACTAGCCCACATGAGGCTCTGTTCTGAAAAGCCCCTCCTCTTACCAACATCTGTCTATTTATTTCAGATATAGAACAGACACTGAGCGTCTTAAAATGTAATGTCAGTATTAGGTCTAGGTTATAGTTAAAGTCAAAACAACCAAAAGCATAAATAGCTCTTGAAAAAGTATGTGAGAAGAGCCCTTGAAGGACACTCTCTCTGTTGCCTCTAATGTTTTCAGGCAGGTGACTGGATGAAAAACCTACGATTGTCTCTATTACAAACATAAATGCAATGTAAATTGTAAATTGATGAATTCTGTAGTTTGTATTGATCATCTTAGGAAATCTGGTGACCCTTACTGAAAACAGTAGGCCAGCAAGACAAACATCATTTTGACTTGCATAAGAAGAATGTCCTTAGATATATGCCCATCAGTATTAACTTTCCCCACCAGCACTGAAAAAAATATATAGAACACCTTTCATAAGTTAATTCATTTAAAATCAGCCTTGTAGATTGGGCTTCTGGCTCAGTAAAGAATTTTTCTTATCTAATTATATGGTTCAAGGAATAAAAACCTTCCCATGCATTTGGTATTACAACCCAAATTACTCCCATTTTTGAATATCTTGTTTAGCTTTGAAAAAGAAAATCTAGATGCACAATTTTAACATAAAAACAAGCAAAGCAGCTTGTGGTCCTCTGAAATGATTAATAGAAAAGTGATTCAAATTAATCACAAACACAAGAGGAAGCCAAAATTAGAGAGGGTTATTAAGATACTGTCTGCTGTTTAATCTCACCCCTTATCAACACATTAACCTTGTTTTCTCTGCCTGAGCACTAAGTCCTACAGCAAAATTAGGTCAGAAATTCACATCAGATCAGATCAGCTGATTCATTCCAGCAAGACCCTGACATGCTGCAGATTTGAGTTTAATTCTAAATAGGAGTATAGCTGAGGGCTTTTGGGTTTTTTTTTTCCCCTACATTTCTCTAAGCATAGGAGCTATGGCTAGCTGTACAGTATTTCCATGCTACCTGTAGAGTATTTCTAAATACTCTAAGGCAAACTATAGAGTATTTCTTAAAGTTGACAGCTGTGTTTCCTAACCTTTGTTCATTTAGCTGTCTTCACCTGTGCAATGGGGCATCAGCACCCTTTTTGATATACAAATAAGGTATTTCATTTTTCTATGTGCATCCAATTAAAACAAATCTAGTGATATAGGCTAGTTGTGACCAAAATAGCTATTCATGTTGCACTAAGTGAGTATATCATTCACTAAAATGCACTTCAATAAATGTTATTTCCATAAAGTCTTCTGCTACAAATCATGAGTATGATTCCAGAAGCTATAACTATCTAAAGAGGATTTATGTAACTGTTAACATTTCTCTAATAAGAGCTCTCTGTGTAATTATGTCTTTGGGTAAAGCAATCATGTAACGTATTAACCAATTCAAAACTTTGGTATCATCACTATTTGGTTTTGGGGTAGCAATGTGTGTTACTAAAGGAAAAGCAAAATTTTTTTAAAATTTTTTCCCATGGTCCAAAATATGGAATTTAGCGATCCTTTGGTTCTTTGAGTAACAGAAATACTGAAATCCTCAAATATAAATAGCTTTCAAGTATACATACTAATATGTAATTGCATGTATTTTTTTTAAAAAAGGAGCTGTAAATAATCTAATTTGATTTTTGGCTGTCACTTTTAAGGAGGAAATATAACCTCATATAGATCCCTTGAGGGCATCCACGGGGAATAGAGACGTTCCTAATCAGCCTAAGTAGTCCTTTGTGTCAGAACCACTTTGCTAAAGTGGAGAGCTGTCTTCCAGACTCACAATGTTTGGGGGAATTTCACTAATGTAGCATTTGTTTCATTACAAGAAAGAAAAATTCAGACCCTTTCTATGGTAGAAATCATGCTCAGAAAAATATGTACTGGGAAGAAGTTTTCCTGTTGCTTTTAATTTAAAGGATGTTTCCTACATTATTTTAAAAATACTATAGCTAATAACACACTGAGACAGCACAAGGACTAGTTCCAAAATTGAGAAAGAAAAATCCATTTGAAGGGAATTTTTGTGCTTTTGGTATATCAGATGATCTTTTGACTGCTCATCCTTCTCATATTATATTGTCTCATGATGGGCTAAACTTAGTCTGTAAATAGTGATCCTCCAAGGAAGGCCTTATGTTCACAGGTACACACAGGTTCTGCCTTATGGGTTGTTTGTGGCCAGACTCTGTTCTCACTGGCCACTTGCTTTCTTCTTATTGGCTGGTCGCTGAGCTGTGTCAGTGGTTCAATTCACTGACTGTCATGCCTGTTTTTGCCTTTTCACTCACAAAACAAACTTCAGCGTTTTGCAACCTCCCCCGGGTGAACTCCCTTGTTTAAAGATACAGGTTTTGTGTGTCTTCTTATAGTCTTTTTGGTAAAAAGTAAATCTCATTTAACAGTGCCTGCACAAAACCATTAGGATTTAAAATAGCAGAAAAGATGAGCTGCTGAAAGAATTTTTCATTCTTCATTAATTTGTTTCCTTTAAGTCTTTCTTCTCTTTCTCACCAAATGTTATTTGAAGCTGTTAGGAAAAACACTAACAGCATCACTTTTTATTTATTTAGTATTTTTCAGCCAGCCAGCCTTTTAAGTAAAATCCCATTTGAGAAATGGAAGTGAAGGTACAAGAAATTTAATAGTGACAAGATGCTCAAGTTAGTTTAAAAATAAGGAATTGGGCTTAGAAAGCCTAAGTGACTTAGAACACCAAAGAAGTGATGGGGATATTCTTTTCCTAAGAGCTCAGTGTTTTAAGCTTCCAGGCTTCAGAACAAAAGGCAATTCAGCACATATGTGATCCAGAAGGTCAATCGTATGAAATCCTATTTCCATTTTTTAAGCAATCCTTGGCAGTCTGCACATTTCTGAAATTGCAACTGGCATATTTCACAGAGAATTATCATCAATGCTTTTTCAAGGTCAAACATGCCTCTTCTTTAGATTTTCAGTATTTATATACTATGTATTAAATCATAGTATGCATATAAGAAGGCTTTCAGCAGACATGTTAAATAATTTCAATTAATTAGACTGTGTTTATTAATGCCATGTTAAATTTTTTTCTACTTGACATAAATTGCATGTTAAAAAATATTAAAATATGTGTTAACTTTGATGTGGTATTGGTATTCTGCAGCTGTCACCATGCCTGCAACCTCA
Source organism: Varecia variegata (assembly GCA_028533085.1). Lineage (NCBI taxonomy): Eukaryota > Metazoa > Chordata > Mammalia > Primates > Lemuridae > Varecia > Varecia variegata. Next base: position 9,749,460 of record CM052439.1, read on the forward strand.
CAATGGTGGTGCGACTAGAATCTTGCTATGGACTTTCTCAAAATATTAAAAATACACTTCTTATTACAAAAGTAGCAGCAACCCAAAAGTGTATTTTGAGGGGAGAATGAGAGATTATTACTATCTTTAATTCGTCAGAACCCCAAGATACTGGTCACCATATGAAGAAAATGAAATTGGATTTGGACATTACAATGAATGCCAAGACTGGATCCCTTGCTGAGATCCCACAGCCAAGCTGTCACAAAGAGATGCAAGGAGACGAAGCTCCTCCTCCTGTCCAGTCTTCACTGCTCTGGCTTCTTTCACTTTTCTCTCTCCAACCGCCTCCCCCAAATATCTAGATGCTGTCTCTGTCCTCACGCTGTGCACAGGCCCTGCTTTTGGAAAGGGAAGATATCTGAGAAGTCTCAACAATTGAGGCAGATTTGCTAGTGTTCTGTCCCTTCCAAAGACATTTACACTTTAAATTAGAATTTGGGGAGGGAGAGTAGGAAAGAATGAAGAATTATAAATAGCATCTTTCAAACCCTAATTCAGGTAACAACTGTGGGAACAATCATAAAATGGTGTTTGGGACACTACTGACCTCGCCCTGGTATGGGGCATACCCCACAACTGACTACAAAGTAGGTGCACCTGGTCATTTTTACTGTTACCATCTGAGTCTCTCCCTGTGATTATCTTTGAAGTAGGGCCTGGGTGTGCACTGAGGAAAGTAACTCCTCTGTGCCTGATCCCAGCAGCACAGACATGGGACAGACCTCTGCCTCGGTTTACCCTCCCGGCACACTATTTTCCAACTAGAGCTTGTCCAGCTCTTCACCCCATTCTGCAGCTTTAACTGTACTGAAGCGTTTGGATAAACAGGGAGAAAGGACTATTCAGTAATTCTGAACAGTAATTCTGCCGTTTTCTTTCCTTTTCTACTAGTTTTTCCCAGTTGCTCTGGTTTTTCCACAAATTTTACCTATAGTTTGGCTGCTGATTTAAATTTATGCTCTTGGCTTTAGAGAACCAGGTTTGGGGCCCTTCTGTGCCTGTTTCTATTTCTTCATTCTTTCATCATTCCTTCACCTGTATACCGTGGCATCCTTCCTCTTAGGAGGGCTGAATAGTCTGTGCTCCATCTGAGATGTCTTAGATGCTTCCCACCTACTAAAGGACATTCTCACAGTAATTTTTTCCCTCTCCTAAATCCTTGATATTTCCCTTTCTACAGTAATCAGTCATATCAGAATTTCAAATATGCTAATTTTCTCTCAGGAACAAAAACAACAGAACTGGTACATACTCCACTTGCCCCTCCAACTACTCTCCATATTTTTGAATTTTTAACCTTGAAAATCCTCAAAATAGCTGTCTCCATTCTGCTTCTCTCTCTTTCTTTCTTTCTTTCTTCCTTTCCATTCTCTCATGAACATAAGTACATTGGGTTTGTCCCCAGCCCTTCAATGAAACCAGTCTTATTAATACCACCAATGTGGTAAAAGGCAACAGTCAATTCTCAGGATTCAACCCATTTGATCTATCAGCAAAATCTCTCTCTTCTTTAGTCACTTGGTAATTTACTCCAAGGTACTGCTTTTCTCTGTGATTCTTCTCCTCTGTCACTAGCTGTTCCCATTGGAATCTTTTACGGTTCCTATCCAGTGAGCATTTAGGTGCCCCAGGAAATGGTCCTGGGTTATTTTATTATTTCTATCTACATTTAAGTCCTCGTCATCCTCATCTAGGCTCACAACTGTGAAATCTATAGAATACAACTCTTATGTTCATTCATCCAGCTTTGAACTATACTACGTGCCCCAAATTCTTTGTCCAACCGCCTCTCCATCATCTCCACTTCGATATTTAAAAGGCTTCACAAAATTGTCCTACCAAAGCTGAGCTCCTGTTCCCCCACAATTTACCCTAAACTTGTTCCTCTTTTAGTCTTTATCATTTCATTAAATGGACACATCATTATTCTAGTTTAGGCAGAAACAAAATAAAATAGGAACCAACAACAACAGAGCCAACTTGAGAGCCACCTCTAATTCCCTTCCTTACTCAACTCCTACATCTCATTAATCCAAAAATTGAGATGGTGCCCAAAACTTGATTATTTTACATCACCTTTACGGCTACCATCCTAGTTCAAACCAACATTACCTCTCACCAGTTAGAACATAACATGATGGGTGATGTACTCCTGTCCTTTGCTCTAATCTCAAACAGGGATAGAATAAAGTTTTATCTTCTGCCGAGGAGGCCATATGGAAGTAATGTCTCCATATCATTTGGGACTTTTTCAGTTCAATGTATGGTCTGAACTGTCTTTACTTTTATGCTTTGTAACATAACTATGGAAAATATTGCTTTATTAATATAGCAGGAACCAATTCAGAGTTCACATAAATGGATTTCTTGGCCCTCATTTATTATGTAATGACAAAGTTTTGCTGTGTCTCCGCCTACCTAAATTCCTGCTCTTACACCCTTGGACTTTAGACTTCCTTGGTTATGCTCCTTTGAATACTTGGCAGTGAACCACCTAAAAAATGAGCCATTTTTGCATCTGAATCTCTACAGATCTCTAGATCAAAACCTACTGAAGGTGGTTAATGAAACACAGAAGTTAATAGTAGAGTTATAAGCAGACTTTGGGTGTTGTATGAAATCTAACGGCATGATTCAGCGAATAAATTTCTATGCTTATAGAAAAGAATTAATTGTTGAACTTTAGTGACAAGATTGGGAAACTTTAGATTTTAGAGCCAAAGTTACTTTAAAGATCATGTAGGCCATCCTTCTATTTTAAGTTTTAGAAAACTCAGACTATTAAAACTAAACTGCTTTACTTGAGTATGCACACATAGAAGTATATCAGAAATACTTTACAGGAAAAAAAAATGTCCTAAGAAAGGGCATTTCAGTGCCACAGAAAGGAATCTGTGATACCAATTAAAATTGGTTAGAAATTAAAAAGTAACAAAGTCCCTAATAACAAATTGATTGAATTTAAATATATGCAATTGTGAAAATGTTTATCAATTTTGCAATTTTATATCCATTTTTATACCTGGTAAGAGAATACATTTCCATTTTAATGGTCAAAAAAAATAGAATTCACTCTTTCAAAACAATTTTCTACAATGTTTTCTTGTAGTTTTTTTGCTTCCAAATCTCTCCGTATTGCTCTCTCTCTCTCTCTCTCTCCACCTCATAAAGTTATTTTTATTAAATGATTCGAGTAGTCTGAACTTACCTACCTTCTTCATAAGCATGAATAGTTCATCTTAAAATAATATTTTCTTGCCCTTAATATCATAATGTTCACAGAGAGTAAGCAAAATTGTTAATGCCAGATTAGATGAAAAATCTACCAGTGAACCATCAAAATATCTGAACTATTATTATTCACTTATCAGTTAATTGATATGGATTGATTTCTTGTCTTCTGGAATTTTGTACTTAGTAAATGAACCTTATCGAAGAAACAGGACTCCACCAAACACAACATGTATCTACCTGCACCATTGCAAAACACACACACATGCAAACTGAAAACCCTGTAACATTCTTTCAAAAAATCAAAAGATGTGCATTCTTCTTTTGGTATCAGTATCCTAGGAAATTTAACCTCAATTTGGAAGGCTGCAATCTGGGGCTCATAAGCTTGTAGCTAGTAGGTTTTGCATCATAAACATTATTTCATTTGAACAAACTTTGAGCACTTGGTACCAAACAAGAGATTTAACAGCTATAAAATTCTGCACAGAGAGCACACACTGAGAATTCCACCTGCCTTCAGAGGATCATATAAGTCTAATTATTGATGAATCTTGGTCATAATCTAGGAAGAAGATGAACTCTGTTCTAAGGTAAGTACTATAAACAAGGGCCATGAAAGGTAGGGATTTTCATAACACTCTGGCTATTAAAGTGTTTGTATATTCCCTTGTGTTTTTACCAAGAGGTTATTGAGCATGAGCTTTTATTTAGAAGAAATTGAATTCTTTCTCCATCCCATCTGTAGCTCCATATGCACAACACACAAGTAAATAACTTTTGTTAACTAAAGTGAGGATCCTGTCAACAGGGTGAATGGCTTTTTTGTTACAGTTGCGGTGCCACTTTCACATTATCTCACCAAGTCTAACTTTGGCAAGCCCCTCCTTGACCAGGTGACAACACCACAACCTTAGCAACACTGACAGATGTCCCCATGTCCACAAAACCCAAAATACTTTTTTATTTATATTTACCGCTTTATTGCTTCTTCTTGTCTTCGGCGTTTTTCATTCTTCTCCTTCAAATAGGCCAGGTTTGTTTCATTTCTCAAGCGATCATTCTCTCGAGCAATGTCTGATGCATTCTGAATAACCAAGCCATCATATGCCTTCATCCCCATATCCTCAATATACTGGAGAAATGTGTCCAAAGGGTCTTCCTCAGGATTAGAACTCATCATCTTGGAGGATATCATGTAAAAAAGAGCACTTCCTGTAGAGTGAAAACACATTATACTTTTATCAAGGGTGGAGGTAAAAGCAAGGTGCTTTTAGTTATTACTAATATTTTGTCATTTCAAATCTCCAACGATTATGGTAGAATCCATAGAAATTACAAAGAACCAGAGTGTTTTAAGTAAATATTAAGTGCTACTGAATAGCAAACACTCCCCCAAAGCAGCAACATTGGCAAGACAAAGGCCAAAGCTCTTGTACTGAAAGGAGATGTGAAGATGTAAATACCGTATGCAAAGAGAAATGTTTGATTGAGGTAATTGGAATAATGATTTTGTTTCACAAAAATGTGTTCTTATGCCAATAAGATATATCAGATTGAAGCTTCATTTATTTCTGATTTCCATATAGACTTTTCTGTTCAATTTCAAATAAAATGACACAATTATTTGGAATGAACTTTTGTGTTATATGTGCTTTCCTTAAAATTTTAAATTAAAATTTGTGAATATGAACTATTTATGCAAAATATAGTAGTGATAAAAGAAAGATACATCTTAATATAATTTTTCTAGGGAATAATCCCTTTTTGACCCTCAGTTATTTTCCATAATTATCTTCTATAATTGTTTCATACTGTAACTCAAATATCATCGATTGCCACAACCACGTTAATCCTGACCGTTCTATTCATTCAAGCATTGGCAACTGTTATATCATTGCTACATGAAGGTTTAAAAATGTGAGCCACAGAAGATATTACTGAAAAACCAAAATCAAATCAAAACAAAGCAAAACAAAAAAGCATAGGACTTTCAACCAGTACATATTACCTTCACTTGTAAAATGATGGCACTAACTCCTACCTGCTGCTGATGTGAAGATTAAGAGAGGTGAGGACTGTAAATAAATTTTCTCCATTGTATAGAGTTCAGCAATAGTTCAACACTATAATACTGTTAACTAATGTTATCATAATAAAAGTATGGGAGGAAAATACTGACAGCAATAGCCATGTTAAATGTATATATGTGAATGGATGGTGGGTGGATGGAAGGGCAGATGGGCGGGTAGATGGGTGGATGGAAAGGTGGATGGGTGGATGGATGAGTTGATAGATGGGTGGATGGGTGGGTGGAAAGGTGGATGGGTGGATGGATGGGTAGATAGGAGGGTAGATGGGTGGGTGGATGGGTGGGTGGAAAGGTGGATGGGTGGATGGATGGATGGATGAAAGGCTTACTGTTCTCTATTGTATATTCACAATGGTATAGGCAACTGGTATAATTGAATCAGATCAAAAAATCAAAAGCAAAATCAATTGACAAAGGAAAAATTTGGCTATTTAAAAGTTATACATTACCTACCTATATCTTTTACTTTCTCCAAAACGCTTAGAAAGATATTTTGAAAATATCAGCATATTTAATGTAAAAGTCCCAGACTTTCATTTTTTCAATTAATAAAAAATTTTCATTCTGATTTTTTTACAAGTATAATCATGTTCTATAACCTGTATCATAGCTATGGAAATTTTACTTCTTATCAAAGATTATTAGCATTTTGGCTGCCAGTCAATACATATTTGAAGCCTGTGCTGAATTTAAGGATTTCCTCCCCAATCTAAAAAATTGTTGAAACTGGAGGCTAGATGGAGTTGTTTGTTGACTAATGATTTTGTTGTTGTATTAAGTTTTATCATGTTTTGTTTGGTTTTAAGCCCTAATGGGCTAGCAAATGAAATGGTCTTTTAATTCCTACTATCTAATGAAATTGAATTATATCTTAATATCAGTCTATCAAATTAGATGCTTGTGTGGTGGACATAGAGAAGAATAGGAAATTACTGCTACAAACTGCAATTTGGGGGGGATATATAAGAAAAGAATTCTCAGAGAGCGAAAGCATTACCATTACTGGGTGTTCATTTCTACCAAGTACTTCAGCACTAGGTGTGCCTGGATAAAGAAAAGATCAGCATAACTTTATGGCAATTAATTCTACCAAAGTTAAGGAAGCCAAGTCACTATTAGAAGGATTCTAGAGATAATGCCTCAGGCTGGAAGATCATCACTCCCTCTCTGCCCTCTAGCAAAATTGTATATTTCCCAATTGTATGAGGCATTATTACCCAAAGGTTTTTTTTCCTCCAACCCAAATAACACCAGTGATTCTCACACAGTTTAAATATTAACGAGGTTGTGTACCTCTGAAAATTAATTATCTTCCTAAGTGGTTTTTCAAATTGGCTAGAATTTAAGTTATCTTTGTTCTGAGAAAATATTAAATAATAATATTATAAAATTTTTATAGTATGAAAAGTTTCATCTTTTTAAAAATGGAGATGAAATGTTTTGAAATGAAAATCAACCATAGCATCTGTTAAAACTTCACAGTAATTAAAATTGGATGAATGTTTATGCACATGCTCACAATGCTTAATTCTAGAGAAGTACTAAATTCTATGATCATTCATTTCTTTAAGGATTTATTGAGCACCTGTTATGAACAGGCACTAATGAAGGCAGAATTGTGTCCCTCTAGATATCCACACTGTCGTGTCAGAGCACAGTAAATACATCATTGCAATACTTGTGACTAGGGCACTGATCCAGGTGGACTTCACTAGTTGGTCACTCACACTTTGTTTTCATCATTTTTAAGGGTGAACAAGAAACTCTTTTCAACAATTATATTTAGTCTACAAATAGGGACGTGGATCCTATCAAGGTCTAAACATCACACTTTTTTGTTTACTTGCCTGTATGCAAAAGGTAGTCTGTGACGTAAGGGAAGCAGCCAGTCCTGAAGGACACAGATGACAAGGCTAGCAGTGTGGCCTAAAAACCCCAAGGCAGGTGCTCCTAGCTCTATGACTTTGTACACGTTAATTAACCTCTTTAAGCTTGTTTCCATTTCTAAAAATGGTGGTTGAAATAGACTTATGTTTTGAAGATTCTATTAGAAAATACATAAAACTGTACTTTTACGTATACTTTTATGTACCCATAATTGTTAGTAATTATTAGTCACTAACATTATTATTAAATACTTTCCTCAGTTCTTAACTGTGGCCAAGATTATGTTTAGTGATAACTCTTGATAAACATAATTGTACTTTGAAACATAGGTGAGTGGAAAGTTTAAGGCAGTTCAACTTGCTTAATCCCATGTGCAAATGGAAGCCAAGATAGGAGTTAATACATTTGCCTATCAACCAAATACATGTGGACGGTACATATGTCCATTGTCCCCCATAGTCAGTACACAGAAAGGGCACTGAGACATATGCTCCACAAAGTTCATCCCACCTCCCAAACTCTCAGACTCCACCTGCCAAGCCAAAGGGTGTTTCTCAGGCGACTAAACTATGAGTGCATAGATTCACAGCCTCACTGAAGAAAAGCAAACCTCATGTTAATTGTCTACCTCATTACAATTGCTACCATTTCAATGCAGTGAGAACTCACAAAGTATGATCCTAAATCTGTTTGTCTTTCAGAAATTTATATTTATGGTTAAGAGAGATGTTGAGTAAGATATGTTCTATACCACCAAAAACCTGGCTGTATTTTGGCTGTTGGATATTAAATCAAGTTTATTTCTGGCTCCTAAATGACAATTTTGTGTAAAAGCATTTTATAAAGACTTGTTTTAAGCACCTAATTCCTAGATCAGCATCTCAGAATATCCTTTTTGTTAAGGGGCAAACAAGCCCTTCTTCTCCAGGTAGCATCTTTAGATATATCAGTAAGAGAGTCTAGGTTACTAGACCTCTAAGTAGTGCATGGGATATTTATGGCAACAAGGTGGGTGAAATTGAGGAGAAACTATTGCTTTTCTACAGGTTGCCTTTTTAATTGAACTATTATATGTGTAAAGCCATTTTTGCTCTAAACAAATTAGACTTTTTAGTCCCTTCCTTGCCCTCAAGAACATTGGTTGAAAACAGGCACTGATGGTCTTCATTCAAAAGGCAGTTGTGGTTTTTTTGGAATACACAATATTGATCCAAACAGTGCAAGACTCTGTGTGTGTGTGTGTGTGTGTGTGTGTGTGTGTGTGTTTTGGAATTTGTGGCCAACATTTAAAATTTGAGCCAGGGACTCTCCTGGGAAAGCACCTACAGAATCCCCATACAATTCACGGATACCTTCACATCCTCACGTCATGCCTTTTCTCCACTGCTGTATTCTATATTCATGAAAGACTCATTTTGTTTAATTTTTAGATTACTTTGTCTAGAATTGTAGCCAATCTAATAAAAACTACTTAAATACAACCGTATGGTTAATTGTTCAGCTTTATTTTATTCTTCTGCTTTGTTACTTATATCCTGTTGACCACACCCTTCACAAAGATCACTTTATACAACATTATGGCACTTTCTAAATTTGAAATTTCACTCGACCCAGCTAAGATGCAACACTTTAAATGGGTAGAATTCTTACCACATTGAAAACACTAAGCATTTAACTTTTTATTGAGTTAATAATTTTCTTATTTTCTTTTATGCAAAGCCATCACTGCGCCTTACCAATGCTGAACCTAGAGCTGAAGTAACATTTCTTTACAATTCTTTCCATTGCAATAAAACTATCCATTGCCTACACATGCAGGGCATAAACTACATATGGGATGTCCAAATGAAATGTATAGAAACATAAAAATTGAAAATTCACTTCCTTTTTTCTTTTTCTGGAGCTAGTGCTTCCATCCAGGGAACCCACTGCATGATCCTTAGTATTAAAGGTAAAAAAAAATTGGGATCAATTTTGAGAAATGTCTGTATGCAAAAGAATTTAAGATCATACATTTCTGTGTGTTATTCCCTTTGTAAATTAAGGTATCCCTTATACGTGATCTGAATTTACCAGAAGGTATTTAATGTGGTACTATGTAATGCCAAGATTGAGTTGCCCAGAGGAATTTTAATTCATTACAGGTTGTTGTTGGACAAAAGGTATATAGAGTCAGATAAATATTAGGCATGCCAGCTTCCTTCTTATACATGTTTAAGCATTTCTCTTCCCTTTGCTTAAAATTCAGAACAAATTCCTCCGTAAGTGCAATTTCATGCATTGTGACACCAACCATTGTAGCTCCACAAGGACTGGCTCGGGTGGGTGTGTACACTAACTTGTCAGGCAAAGCCTCCCAATGGATCATTTACCTCGGTTTACCAAAAGCACAGTTCTGGGCACTAGTATCAGCTGAGTAAGTTAGTCCACTAGCCCTCACTGGCACCGGTCCTTTTTTCTTTTCATAAAGTGTTTACCCAGAATTTCCGAAATGGAGCTGTTTTCCATCTGAAACTTTGATTTTGTAATATATAAAGTTGTGATAACTCCCGTAATCTAGATTTTGCCACATATATTGAGTGGTAAAGAAAGAAAAAGCTCCATTTTGGGAGAGAATTGCTCCCTAATACTTGAAGTTCCATAACAAGCTTCCTTAATTTTAGGCCACAGTTAATCCTACAAGATAATCTTATGGCTAGAATAAGGTAAAGTTTATCTGGTGCTATTATTATAATGCTATTTGTGATAAGCAGGAAGAACACAAAACATACAAAGGAAGAAATTTCCTGATGAAAGCCTAGACATTTTACCTTCACTATACTTCACATTCATGTTTTCATTTTATTGCAGATGGAAAAGTTTTCTAGTGTCCACCCTTTACATATTTCTGAGGTTTCCAAACCACACCTGTCTCAAGGCTGTAAGTTATTAGAATTTGAGTTATTGAAATTCGACTTTCACTCCCACTCCAATCATTGCATCTTCTCTGAGACAGAGTCCTATTTTTCCCTGTAGTACTGATCCAATAAAACTTTCCCAAGGCAGTTTTGACTTTTTGTTGTTGTTGTTGTTGTTCAGCTGGAGGAAAAGATCTTTTACAATTTTTGCATGTACTCAGGCCAATTTGAAAACACATTGTGTATGAAAATGTAAGTATTTAAATAATCAGACTTCATATACATATGTAAAATATGTATGCAAATTAATATCTGCATTTGCTGACTTCACTTAGGACCAAATCAACAGACTGGATAGACTGGTTATAACCTATAACACATGTAAACCACATCAAAATTTTTCTGATAAAATAATTTGTCAAACATTAGTCTTATGATTTCACTTTGATTATGCTCGAAATCCTACCCCCAGCCCCACAAATGGTCACACTCATTTTCTCATTCTCAGTGTCATCAAAATGCAGCTGTTCTCCCCAAAATGGGAAATGTTGAAGTTACAACCAAAAAAGCTTACTGAAGTGACTACAAAGACACTGATTGCTTTTTTCTCAGAAAGCAGATTACTTTGCAGTGAGTTTTTCTCTACTATCTTTCTTCTCAAAATGGGTAAAATGGGCACAGATCCTGTTAATGTGGTAATATGGTAAACCCGATATCTACCCCCAAATTCCAGGTTGCCATGGTGCTATTTGCCCATGGTATAAAGAGATTGTACATTTCCATTAATGTTAGAGACTCATGCAAAATGCCAGTGGCTGAGGTACTTTTTGGAGCCTTGGGCCAAATGATTCCAGACGCTTACAAGGCAGTATTTGCAAAATAGATGTAGTCCGTTTAATAAATTGCTGACTGGAGCTACAATAGAAACCATCTAATTGAATTGCGAGTCTATGATTTATTTATTTTTTAAACAATAGCAAACCTTCTTGTCTCTAGGATTTTTACACTCCTTTTCCTTCTAAACTTTACAGATACTTGAAGTCTTTGGGCTTCTCCATAGTCCCTTGTGAAGTTGTAATATTTTTCTCAGATCTGTTTTCACTGATTTCTAAACTGCCAATGTCCTTCACACAGTCCCCTTCTTTGCCGAGTTGGCTAACATGTGTTGCACTTTCCACAGAAAAACACAATAATGCCTGCATTTGTGGCTCACATTTTCTCATTCATTTGTGTAATTAGCACTTGAAAATATGTAAAATAAATTGGAACAGTGTCTAAAATGTGAAGAATTAGGAAGAGAGTTAATTTTCACTCCTTCTTTACATATATTATTCCATACTACTTGGTTATAAATACATGAATGCTAAAATGACCAAAACTACCTTTTCATTTGGATTTCATTTTTTTCCCCTAAATACAGGGGGAAAAATCCAATTCTATGGTACCAAAACAACTTTAGGATTTCCTAATTAGAATGAACAATATTATTTCACATAATAGTTCTTTTGCATATGGAATATCTACCTTTATTTTATTTAAAATATTTTGGGTAGTTGGAAAAACTGAATAAAATTTTGTGGGCACCCCAACAACATAAGTACACGTCCCAAGTAAAACAAATCTACCTAAAGTTCTATAGAAAATATTTATTGTAATGAGAGTAACGAAATCTTCCTGCTATTGAGTGGTATTAAAATATGTTTCTCAAAGAGGTTTATGTCTAATCAGTCAGGAAGAAGCAGTTTCAGCTTTGGTGTATGCCTGGTAGTTTGGGATTTTGAAAGGTAGTGTGTCTTTTTTTTTTTTTTCTGAGAATGCAAAATCGGCTTTCACTGCTGACACAAATGTGCTAAGAGACTGTTGTAAAATATTTATGGTATGGAATAGTGGGTAAATAGCTAGCATGCACAACTTGAATGCCAATTAATACCCTGGAAAATATTTTCAATGCTTTTAATAATTCAACATGGCTTATTTTACTAATGAAAATCTAGTTTAACCATATCCATGGTAATGCAACTAAGTGGGTAAGGGAGTAAAAATAGCCCGAGGCTCACGAGAGCCCTGGATGCCTTCGCTGTGGCTTTATTTCTGCTCCACCTAATAAGGCATGCAAACTTCAGCATTAAGTATCTCTAACTACAATCCATTGCATTTCATAACCAGATTGCTTGATCTATGCAGTGCTGGATTCAATTAGCATGCTTAGAGAATCTGAAAAACGAGATACATACCAAAATTTAAGTCCCCAGGGAGAGCTAAGTGCAATAATCAGAAGGTGACTTGTGTCTGTCAGAGCCCTCTCACGGTTGATCTCAGGGCAGTTCTGTAGGAGTAATCCAGCACCATAAGAAATAGACTTGTAGTTCAGCTCAGTTTTTCTTCAATTAAAGTGCATTGTATCTGGATGGGAAAAGTGTCGACTCCCAGATTCTTCATCACTAGATCAGAGCATTCCCGATGTCCTTCCTATCAGATAAAATGGCCTTTAAAGTTTGCTAGGAAGATGCAGTGGCAGAAGACAGGTGCTTGCTCCTTAAATCGACATTCAGAGAAAACAGGGCATAGCTAATGGGTGGGGATGAGCACACAGCCCCTCTCCTTCCAGGTCCAGCAGGGAAGAAATTGAATGATTTTACCCACTTTGCTACACAGATGATTACAAGACCCGAAGCAATCACCAGACTGGCTAAGGTACCTCATTTGACTATATTCTGTGAAGACAAAAATAAATGAAAACAAAAAATCAGAATCATCTTTTCTAAATGTCTCCTTTCAGCCAAAAAGATGCTCTTTCTCATTGCCACTTACATACAGAAGGTTTGGAGCAGCCTAGCTTGTGGCATCGTCCCTCCCCCGTGACAACCAGCTCTCTCTCTCATTCTCTCTCTCTCTCCACTCCCTCCCTCCCTCCCTGCCCCTGACTCCCTCCCTTCCAGCTTCTCTCTCTCCTCTCCAGCTGCCTTAGTCTGTTGATGCTGCTGCTGATTAATCAGGGATTCTGAAACAAAGAACCTACCTTCTGAAATAAGCAGTAATCTTTCTTCTCTGTTTCTGCAATCCGTCTGCATTGAACGGCAAGGCTGCCAGCATTCTAGCACCTTGGATAGTTCCTGCTCACTAGGCCCTTTGGAAAAGGGAGAAGAAGCAACTGAAGAAATGACAAGAAACCGGAAAGCAGCATCGTTCTACTTTGGATTTCGGCTCCCTGGGGCTCCCATCCTCATTAAAGGCCTCACATCTAGGCAACAGAACCTCTCTCCTTTATCTAACTGAGCTGAAGTCTGATTAGTAAATAATAAAATGAAAAGAGGGTAAAGAAACCCTTTCATTTATATTCACCATAGCACTAATTCAGTCTTTATGGAGAAGAAAAATATAAATCCATCAAAAATAAATGTTCTTACTACAGAGAATGTTTAAGTTATAAGCTTTTCACCCCTGGCGTGGCTAATGAAAATGAGCAACAACTTAAATGGAACATCTAGATCTCAGTTTGATACCCTTATTTGATATCAATTTTGCCTCCACCCTCCCTGCACAGCCGAGCCATGCACACAATTACTGCTGACGTACTTCAGGCTGCTGCTTGGGGAAAGAGGGGAGGAGCCTTTTAACCTCATCAAAACAGCTTCGTGCCACCTGCTCCCATGGCATGAGAACAAAACTAGCCCACTTAGAAAGAACATGCACAGTGTACACGTGTGCAGAACAAAGGTCTTACTCAGACTGCTTGTTATTTTTTTTAACTAAAATAAGACATAAAATAATTAAGGCACATATGTCATTAATTCCTATGGACTCACTCTTGAAATTATTTAAAGTCATTTCATTTCTTACATGTCCTAAGGACTCTCCTCATTCTGTTCTTAATATCCTACTAAATATATACATATACATCATGTTATATGCCACAACTTATGTATGTGTATGTCTATAAAGTCCAAAGTTTTTATCTAACCTGCTTTTCCTCAGATTAAAAAGTAAAATGCAGGTGTTTTAATGTGTTAAGTTTGTACTATGATAAAAGTAACAATGTACAATAAGTTTCTGCTTCATTTGGTCTAAAATATCAATTTTGGAGGAAAAATGCATTTATTATTTTATAGTGACCTGTAGATTTTTTCCCATCACACTTTTTTTCAATACCTTTTATCATAAATGATTTTGATTTGCAAGCTGATTTTCCCAAGGGTTATTCTAAACATGTAGATTCATAACTAATTTCTTAGAAAAGTGTTTTCTGAATGTAAAGTAATTTTTTATGCATCAACAGACTGCAAAAATAAACTTAAGTTCACCTTCCTATTTCTTAAATGCCATCTGGGACTTTGCTATGATTTTCTTAGAGTTTGTTTCTTTAACTTGTAAGTACTGGAAGGGGGAATAAAATTAACACATTACATTGCTATAAGGCTCTTCAATTTCACATGTTCTAAAGTACATTCCTAAAGCTTATCACTTATTCCTTGGTCTTTGTGCATCTGCCTTTTAATTGGAACAGGATATTTGTTTAATGTTAAGAACAATTTTGCAAGATTAAATAGAAGAAAAGAAGGATGGGATTGAAACAGAAGAGGCCACATCTCTGTCTCTTTCATTCTCTCTCTCTCTTCCCAGACACCAACCCTCCTCCTCTCCCCCCACCCCCCACCTTTCTCTTTTTCTCTGTCTTATGACAGACTTAGTATGTTGCAGAAAAGTGCCTCAAGTATCACTCACAAACTAGCATCAGCCACCACACTGGAATTAAGAGGTTTGCTTATGTATCATTATTTTGTGTAGAGAAGAGTTCTCATAGAAGTTGTCTTTCAGCATATGACTAAAGGTGCAAAAGATTCTTTACAGGAAAATTATATGACAGACATTTTAGGAAATGCAAATACTTCATCATGACTGATGATTTTACCAGTTTGAGTGGTTATGTTCTGAACTAGAGAGCTTGAATAAACTCTAGTGTTAAGCCCATTTCTGCATATGAGAGAAATAATACCCAGATGAGTAAACTGATTGCTTCCAGCCTCACACTCATTGACTTAGTAGGGTTAAGACTCAAGGTCACTGTGCTGACTGAAGGTTTCCTCATTTTTGGCCAAAATACCAGTTGTCAGTTCCCTTGATTTTATGCACCAAAATAATTCAAATAATGTGAGGATAGGTTGACATATAGTTGCCAAGTGTAAAAAATAAAGAGAACAATCTGCCATTTTTTTAAACCACAAAAAATTTAAAAAATAAAAGGGATTTTTATCTTAAAAGAATGGGGAGAGCATATTTATAATAATGAGTGGTCCTTTAAATTTAATATTTTCAACTTTAGGAAAATATATAGTATTGCTCTTCCTTCCTGCCTTCCTGTCTTCCTACCTTTCTTCTTTCCTTTATTTTCTTTTTCTTTTTTATTCCCTTCATATCACGAGGGCATGGGCTTGGGAACCACCACATTACACTAACTCCATATTCTCAGTCCCACACTTTCCTCTTTCTAGATGTCGGTGTCTGATGATTGGGCAATTTCTTCTCTGGAAACATATTAGTGTATAAGAGTTTATGGCATCTTTGGGGATTTGTGCTGAGAAGGACCCCAGAACCATTTCTTTAGGTCTTACTAAATAGAACAGAAAAGGATCTTCACTCTTTCAAATAATCTTAGAACCAAATGCAGAACTCACTTCTACTCATTTTAATACCATCCAGAGAAAAATGCATTGAACAACATTAAAGTTGAACATCCTCAGGTTAAGAATAAAAGTATAGAGAGATCCTAAAAACTCAAATTATAGTTATGTGTTAGTTTATTTATTATCTTTATCAAATACATAGACATTTTTGATGTTAATAGGAAAGCAGTCACTGAGATGCTGCACGGCTTGGTAATTCCTTTAAAAGTTATTAAATCAGGGTAGAGTTTTGCTCTTTCTGTTATACTATACTGACTGAAAGAGTTTGATGCTTTTGGGGTTGAATAGGTCCCTTCAGAGAACTCAGGATAGACAAGGAGAGTCAGAGCCCTGAAAATGCTTCTTATTCTATACATCAGCCAGATGGTGAGGAGTGCTTTTTGAATAAAAGTGATGTAAATGAGAAAAGTGAGAATTGAAATAGAGCAATCTAGTTACCTAAATTTTAAAGGGTTTATTCAAATCCATGAAGATGTACTCTCTGAAGTCATGCCATAATTTATAACAAAGCCTTTCTAGTTTTTTCCATGATCTATAATCTTTCTATTATTCTTTCCACATTTAGCTTAGGGAGGTTACCCCTCTGTTATAATGAAATTATTCCACTAGGGAAAACATTAATCTCCTTCCCATCCAATCAGGACTTCTAAGCATTCTGGTAACAGCATGAAACGAAAGTCTTGGTAGAATGAGAACCATATGTTCCTTATGATTTTCACCTATAACAACATAGATGTCCATGGAAGTTGCACATATATGACTTAGGGGTCGTGGAGCAGCAAGTGGCCATGTGGGTGCTCCAAAATCCAGAATAGTCCATAACTAAAAAAGAAAAAAAAGAGTAAAATATTTATGTTCTAATAATACACACAAAAACTACATGTATAGTGGCAAGGGAGCACTCTGGCAATAAAGGAAATATTCCCATGGTGAGAAACTTATGAATAGATCCAGACATCCCTCCTTTGTTTTGTCCAGCAGATATTTTCTAGTGAAGATTTCAGAAATATCATAAATATATTCATGTCTACACTAAAAACTATAAAAATATTGCTAAAAAAGTATCTACATGATCTAAAGAAGCAGACACCCCCCACTTCAACAAACCATCTCTCTTCTTTGAATGGATAATACCTACTCAAGTTTCAAAGGTCAGATCTATTTTACCCTGGTCCTTGTCCTACCACAATAAAACTGGATTGCTTGTTCTCGGTGTTATGAAATGCCCAATAAATGATTTTAAATAGTCATGAGATTTTTTTTCCTACTTTGCTAAACTGCCTATTCCATTCTTCACAGGTACTTGCCTGAAACTCCTAAAGGAATGGAAATCTTCCTTTCTATTCCCCTGGCCCCTGCATATGGATTGTGTCTAGCCAGTAGTAGGGATTTCTTGAATGAATACATGACTTCAGATCTCAACTTATGGCAAAAAAGTTACCCATATAATCAACATGAAATTATCTTTTTAAAAATATAAATGAAAATTTAAACACAGAAGTAGCCAGACTAAAACCCAAATATCTTTCCAAATGGATTCCATAGTTTTTCTATCTGAAGAATCCAAAATAACCAGTTTGAAACGGATCAGAAATAATGAGATAGTTTAATAGGAAGACCAAATGAATATGCAAATGTGAGGATCATATTTAGAGAAAACAGTAAAATTCTTCTGAGACACTAAATATTTTAGTCAGCTCAGGCTTCTATAACAAAATACAATAGACTGGGTTCCTTGAACAACAGAAATTTATTTTTCACAGCTTTGGAGTTTGGGAGTCCAAGATTAAGGTGCCAGCAGATTTTGTTCCTGAGGATGGCCTTTTTTCTGGCTTGCAGAGGGTGCCTTTTGGCTATGTCCTCACATGGGGGGTGGGGGCAGAGAGAGAAAGAAAGAGAGAGAGAGAGATTGAGATCCAGATCTGGTCTCTTTTCCTCTTTTTATAAATACATTAATCCCATCATGGGGGCCCCACTCTCTTGACCTCATCTAAACTTGATTTTCTCCCAAAGGCTTTACCTCCAAATACCATCATATTGGGGATTAAGGCTTCAACATATGAATTTTAGAGGAACACAAATATTCAGTCCGTAACAGAGACATAAAAAGATATAGGGAAGTAGAGGAATTCCTTTTTCTGGAATAGAAAGAATCAATTTTCTAAATGATTACTTCTTACTAAATTCACTAGAGTGAATGTAATTCCAATTTAAATAAAATTGATGCTTGGTGGAACTTGAAAATCTATTGGCAGATATGTTCTTGACTAAATATTAAAACATCTTGCAAACCTACATTGATTTTATTATATTAATAGTATAGCACAGAAATTGCGAATCAATAAAAGAGGTTAGAAAGTACAGGAAAAACATATACAGGCATGGGTATTTAGCATATGATAAATATCCCATTGCCTATCAATAAGTAATAAAATTAAATAAACAGAGAAATGTATACATATACATACACATATAAAGGATTTTCACAGTTCCTTATATAAAAATAAATGTTCACACTTGCAACTCAAAATGTGGTCCAAGAGCCCACAGCATCAGCATCATCTGGGGGGTTGTTAAATATGCAGACATTCTGGTCTCTCCCCAGACTGTCTGTCTTGGTCAGTTCAAGCTGTTATAACAAAATGTCATAAACTGAGTGGCTTAAACAACAGAAATTCAGTTATCACAGTTCTGGAGGCTGTAAGTCTGTGATCAGGATGCCAGCATGCTTGGGTTCTTGTGAAAGCCTCTTCCTGGTTTCCTCACATGACACAGAGAGAGAGAGCGAAAGAGAGGAGAGAAGCAAGGGCTCTTGTGCCTATTTTCATAAAGGCACTAATCGCATCATGTGAACTCCACCCTCATGACCTAATCACCCCCCAAAGGCCCCATCTCCAAATATCATTACATTGGGGATTAGGGTTTCAACATTACATTGGAACGGGCAAAAACATGTAGCCCATAATATTGTCTGGGTCAGGATCTGCATTTTAACATATGCCTAGGTGATTGGGGTACCTATTAACGTTTTAGAAGCACTGTCCAAAATAAATTCCTATAATAATGGAAACGATGTGTATCTGTACTGTCAAAAATAATAGCCATGAGCTGGATGCGGTGGCACATGCTTGTAGTCCAGCTATTCAGGAGGCTGAAATAGGAGGATCACTAGAGCCCAGGGGTTCAAGGCCTTCCTGGGCAACATAACGAGACCCTCTCACTAAAAATATAAATATGTATTTTTAGTGACTAGCTACACATCGCTGTCAAGTACTTGAACTGTGGTTAGTGCAACTGAAACTTCATTTTATTTTAATTAATTTAAATTTAAAATGTACATGTGGATAGTGGCTACCGTATTGACCAATGCAGCTCTAGACTTTTGAAATAGTTATACATAAAAAACATTAATTTACTGAAAGATACTATAACATAATCTTGGAATAGAGATGACCCATCCAAAGATAACATCAAAAGTAGAATAAATTAAATAAAACCAAACAAGAAAATTGAATACATAAACATGCACAACATTTAAATGGGAAAATTTTATAAATAAAGTTAGTTATATGTTTTATATAACTTTTTAAAAAGAAAAATTCTTATAATTAAGCAAGAAATAAATATCACAGTACTAAGCAAGTTCAAGGTACAAAAATGAGTCAATTATAAAAAAAAAATTGAAATGGCAAATAACTACAAAAAATATGTTTAACCTTGGTAGTAATGAAATGCAAATTAAATCACCAATGAGTTTTAATTTTCCACAATAGCCCATGCTAGCATACACGTGGAGAAATGGATAGTTGTGTAAATGTGTGCAATAAAACTATTGGGAATTCTAATAATGTTTCGATTTTTTTAGTGTTCACAGTCTTTGAAATAATAATTGTACTTTACCAACATGGTAAGTGTGTCAAACTATGTATTTGAGGCTATTCATGCCTTGGAAGAGCAAAAATTCAAAA
>CM052439.1:9769757-9807175 GCA_028533085.1 Varecia variegata
ACTAATGTGAATGCAGGTTCTGTAAGTAGACCAAGAGCACTAGCTCTGGGAAGAAACTCCTGGCTGGTGTACTGCTTACCCTAACCTTAACTGCATGACAATCAGTAAGACATGCGTAACCTCTCCCTGCCTCTGAAAAATGACAATAATAATAGTACAAATTTATAAATCAACTACAAACATTAAATTAGTTATTCCATGTAAAAGTCCATGTAAAAACTGTGTCTAGCATTTAATAAGTATCAATAAATGCTAGCTGATCTGTTTATAATGGTAATAAGAAGCAGTGCTTGGAAAGATAACCAATATTAAGTATGCCTTTGCCAAGTTAGCCATTAGTTCATGGGTGGCCATTTAACTTCCTTCATTATTCCACTTAAAGTACTATTTTATCTTATCTGCCATGACATTGTATTCTGTTTTTCCTTGTCATTACAATGACTTTTTTTTTCCTTGTCTCTCTTGCTGACTCTCTCCTCTATCTAAGTTCCAAATGGAACACTCAGGTGTAGGCCTGGCCCTCTAGGTGGTAGGCCTGGCCCTCTAACCCTTCTCTATTCATATTTCTTCCCAATGCTTCAGTCTAAAAAAGAAAGCCAATTCAGTCATTCATTATTACATTCTCTGGATTTATTTCTTTGCAAATACTTGTCACCATTTGATATCATCTTGTTTACACATACATACACACACACACACAAATATAGGATATATTTTTACCTCTGTTTTAATTTTGTTAGTTTGTCCTTACTAAAATGCAAACCCCATGAGAACAGGTACTTTGCAAGTGCGTGTTCCTTTTTGCAGCCCAGTATATAGATCAGTGTCTTGTATAGGAGGTGCTGAATAACTGAATTATCTAAGAACCTTAGAACATATTATAGCACATGTGTATGCATATTATAACACTGATGCATTAGCATAATATTCCTGATAACAACAGTAATAGTAAACACATACACAGTGTTTATTATGTGCTCTACTTACATTAACTCAATGTTTCAATGCCGCCCCAATCTTACAAGATAGGCACTCTAGTTCTCCTCATTTTACAAATTAGAGTATTGAGGCAAACAGAGTTTCAGTGATTTGTCTAAGGTTACGCAACTATTACATGCAGAGCAAAATGTCTATTACAGAAAAAAATAGCATAATTGTGTTTATATCTGTGCAGTGACATTTTTCTACTTTAAAATAATAGATGTATGTGATGCTCAGTTTTCTCCAATAGGTGTATGCTATTTTTGTAATAATTTTATATGATCATTTTGAGAGCAATGTAAAATTCTGTCTTTACAAAATTCCTCCTGAAAGAGGAGGCTTTTGATTCTGTGGGCTTCTACTTATTTTTAAAATGAGAAGGCTGGGTCAGGAGGATTTGTGGAATAGAAATGCCGCCAAGACATTACCGAGTTGGCAATATCTGCAACAAAGAGAAAAATTCAAAAGTAGGTATGAGTGTATTGGGCAGATAGGATTTGGGGGAAAGTAATAAATAAAAGAGGGAATTTCAGGTGGAAAACAACCTGTCTAATGAAAATATTTAAAACAGAGTTTGGGAGAGTCTGTCCTTCAGGTTTGGGAGCAGGTTAGTTTTCTGTGACTGGTACTAAGCCAAGCCTTGCCCACTTATTCAGCTTCTGCCACATAAAATGCTAGAGCATGTCTCACCTGAATGGGGATGTTGTAGTCTCACTGAAGCTCACACAGAGTTAATAACTTTTTGAAAATACCCATCAGCAATTAGAGAGAACAGTGGAAGGAAAATAGAGCTGGAGCCTACAATATATTATATTCTTCTCCAAGCCTATTTCCTCACTTCATTTAGTTAATCCAAGTAGAGTTATTTGAGGTAATTTTAAGGCAGATGAAGGAGGCTATGAGAAATTGATTACTAAAGTGAGGCATGAGGTACCAACACTCTCTCGAAACATGACAATCAATAAAAATAATGCATTCAAGTTATCACTTCTCAACATCCCGATCTTCTTTTAAATATAGGTTGACTATAAATTAAATGTAAGGTGCTCTTGGATAAAGTTTCAATTTAATTGCACTATAGTTCTCTCTCTGGGTGGTTGGCAATTATTCTGAAGGTCAAATTGAAATACAGAAATGGGACCTTGGATATGATTCCATCTAGCCCCTTCATTAGACAGAACAGGAAATTGAAGCCCAGAAAGTTAGGCAGCTTGCCTAAGAACACAGAGCTGCTTCTTTGGGTGTCCAGGTCTAGTTCTCTTTCTAGTGTGTAACACTTCTATTTTAATTCATAGATCTTTTCTTAGCTCTTTTTCCAGGAGGTTAAGAAGAAGGAAGTACCATATTTCAAATGTAATTGGTGAGTAAACCAGATTTTGTACAGAGGAGAAGCAGCCAATGAAATATCCATTGAGATTTGAGAAGCATTAGGCTGGCCTTGGTAAAATTGTGAAGTGGTTTCATGGTGACCCCAGGAATCTCTTTAGACTTTCCCCAGCCTAACCCTGTTTCCTTCAGCCAAATGCCTCATCTCCTCTCCTTGACTCCTGAGAATGACACTCAAGAGACAAATCTATTAGTTCCAGTTATTACACTCATGACTCCCTCTATTTAAAAAGCTCTATCCCCAGGTATCTGGTGGTTATCCTTGACACTCTCTCCCACCTGTCTCCTGAATGTCCACCCTCAGTCACTATCACACTATGCAGTTGGCATTGGAGCTAGCTTCACCTGGGTTTACATCTCACCTTTAGTCTTTGTTAGCTGTGTAATCCTGGACAATTACCTAGCTTCTCCATGGCTCAGCATTCTACTTGGGAAAGTTGTAATAGTACCTACCTTGCAGAGTTGTGATAATTAAATAAGTTAATATTTGCACAATGCAAAACATTAGCTCCTATTACCCTATTTTATTACCTTTCATGCTTTTTGTTATACATTGTTATCTTAATAACATATTTACTCATTTATTAAATGTATTGTTTATCTCTGCTGTTATGATAAAATTCTAGGAGAGCAGGATACTTGATTTTTTTTCTGCAGCTTATATTCCAAGTATTTAGAAAGATTTTTGGCAAAAGAAGGCCCTCCATAGCTATTTGTTAAGGAGCTAGGAGTTATTCATATTGCAGGGGGCACTAGAGTATGTTCTTAGGCCCCACCTTATTTCTAACCACTCAATGAAGCTCTCTTCTGATTAAGGGTATTTCAGGCCTCAGTAAAGAGGTCCATGGAGGACATTATGAACTCATGTGGACAAGCAGCCCCAATTCTGTGTCTACATGAGTGACCTGTGAGATGTTAAGAAAAGTCTCTTCCCCAAATGATGTGTTCACCTGAGCCACAATAGTTTCTGAAATTCGAATTTTTTCTTCACTTAAGCTCTGCCTTTACCAGAGAGTTACTAAATACCCACTCCAAGGTATTTGTGTTCATACACAGGTGAATTCTAAACTTTTAGGTTATAAACTAGTTTAATAATTTTGCTAATTGTAAATAGAGCCCTGACAACAAAAGCAAAACTTGTGGTTATAATCCCCCAATTATTCTGGCCAATGCCAGACAGGTACCCAGACAGCGTACAGACAAAACAATAGCAATGAAACATGGAGACAATGCAGCATACTTATCAGTAGCTATGAGAACTCTGTATTTTTGAAAATTTCTTTAAATTTTATTTTTTTCTGCTTTCTGTGTCTGAGATAAATGAATATGGAACAGATTGTCAAACAATCAAAGGACATGTAGAAAGCCATGCCTTGAGAAATGAAATATACTAGTTTTAGCTAAAAGCCAAGGATGAAAGCAAATAAACTACTTTCCAAGTTTAGATCACGTTTACCTAAAGTTCAAGAGACTAGCAATCGTACCTGAAGGAAGTACAGAGAATTAGGCCAAGCACACAATCACTGCAGATAAGGAAATGTGAAGAGCTGATTTGGGAAGTGAAAAAAATGAAGGCATAGATACCCAGTGGCTACTTAGTCTAGGGGTTACAGTCAGTAGGTGTTCAATAAATACTACATATTGAAAAAATATATGGAATAAGGATTCTTTCTTTCTTTCTTTCTTTCTTCTTTCTTCTTTTTCTTGTTATTATGTTTTCTATGTCTATACAACTTTAAATCATATTTAATTTATTGTTTATTTTGTGCTCCTACCATTTAAATAAACAATAAATTAAAGCAAATTTTTGTCAATGCATCCCCCCTGGGCATGTAGTGAAGAGGTTTTGAGATGGGAAGGGGAAAGAATCTAGAAATAATAAGAGGTAGCCTCACGACTCTATTTATTTTACAGTTTAGATTAGAGTTTAGAATAGCCTAGATCTCTTTGTTAAATTTTCACCTATATGCCGATGTTTGGATGAGTCATTTCAATAAACTTGTGTTTCTATTCCCTGATAATAAAATAGAAGCTATAAATTACCTTGTCTACACAAACAAAATACAACTATATCAAAATTACAGGAGTATCATTATAAGAAAACCATATTACATTAAACCATACAACATAAAACAGATCCATAAAATTAATTTTTCCAACTTTTTATTTTATAAGTAAAAAACATAAAACCAGAAAAAAATGTGATTTGTGCAGTCCATCAGTGACAAATCTGTGGCTAGAATCCCAGTTTTTTGTTCTTTGCCCCAGAGAGAAGACCCAGATAGACAGAGGCTGGAATACATGGGGCCAAACTTCTAGCTCTTCATCTGGGAAATAACATTTTGTACTTAGGTGTGTTCCCAGGTGCATCCACCAAGAAAATCATGTAGTGAACAGCTCACTGCAAAGTGTGTGTAACTGATATGAAGTGAAATAACTTTTGTGAAACTCTTGTTCCCTTGAATTCCTGCTTATTGACATAACATCATAATTTTTTTTTAACTTTTCTGACCCTGTTACAAACAAGAGTCAGAAGAAAAACAAAAGTCTGAAGAATATCAAAGTGCATCTTGAAAAGATCCAATTTTAGTAAACTCTTAAATGTAATATATAAATACATATTTATACATACAAACACATATATGGGATATATACATACAGTCATTCCTCAGTTTCCACAGGGGCTTGGTTCCAGGACATCTGCAGATACCAGAATCCATGAATGCTCAACTACCTTTTATAAAATGGCATAGTATTTGCATATAACCTATGCACAACCTTCCATATACTTTAAATCATCTCTAGGTTACTTATGATGCCTAGTACAATCTAAATCCCATGTAAATAGCTGTTATATTGCATTTTTATGTTATTTTTTATTGTTTTATTGTTACTTATTATTGGTTTTTTCCTAATATTTTCAATCCACAGTTGGTTGAATTCACAGATAGATACGGAGGGCCAACTGTAGTGACAAAGTCAATACACTACCATAATTTTAAAGTCTGTTTGTTTGTATGTTAGTGTAAAACTATACAAAGATATGGTGGGATTTGACAAAAATTTGTTTTTAGTAGATGTGGTAAATTTTATCCTATCATATGGAATTAGAGTGGAAAATCCCATATGGCTGTGCTCTTAGAAGATAGGTAGTAAAAGTCCAACAAAAATAATTTTTTAAAAGGTAGTAAAAGTCCAGTGTAATTACAATTGATTTCCAGTGCCATGTTTATTTTGAACGCAACCTCCTATCTCATTTAAAATATTTAGAGAATTGTGTAAGGATTAATTTTTTCATCTGTTTTAAAAGAAAACATACAAGTTGTAGGATGCTATAATAAAGCACAACCAAAACTCAAGGTGATGAATGCATGCAGCCTATTTTAGTCTGAGGCCCTTTGTGGAATGTTAAATGATCTTAAGCATTTACTTTTTTAAAAAGAAATAAATGTAGAATCACCTAAAATCATCTAAAAAATCAATCACTTAGAGCTACTTACAGTATATTGAGTTTGGCTGTTTTCCAAGTATTTTAATTAGTGATATATTTTTAATGGAAATATTTTGCTGTAAGAAATGCATTAAAATTTTGATGAATTGTGTCTTAAACCCATTAAAACCTATAGTATTCTCTTCGTATTCAGGTCCTAAAACTGAAATTTATAACTAATAATTATACGCAACAAATAGGCCGGGTGCGGTGGCTCATGCCTGTAATCCTAGCACTCTGGGAGACCAAAGCTGGAGGATCTCTTGAGTTCAGGAGTTTTGAGACCATCCTGAGCAAGAGTGAGACTCCGTCTCTATTAAAAATAGAAAAATTAGCCAGGCATTGTGGCTTGCGCCTGTAGTTCCAGCTACTTGGGAGGCTGAGGCAGGAGGATTGCTTGAGTCCAGGAGTTTGAGATTGTAGTGAGCTAGGCTGATGCCATGGCACTCTACTGAGGGCAACAGAGTGAGACCCTGTTCCAAAAAACAAAATTATATACAACAAATAATTCACACAACCTAAACAAGTACTTGATTGATTGGAAGATTTTGCTGTCCCAAATACATGTATGTATCTTCTAAACTCATTTATGTTTTTCTGTAAACATAGAGAATAATGAAATTGATTGATTCTCAATGTTTAGTTGATTTTTCTTCCAAATTTTCACCTCAAGTCACACTGGAGGTCCTACATTTTTTTTCACTCCATACTATGGTGGCTTTGGATGCTAATGAGGCAATTTCATGGGAATATATTCACCAGGTCAGCTAATTTTTTGTTATAGTTTATTTTGATTTCTGAATCAGAATCTTTGCTTGTAACAGAAACCAGACTTAAATTAACTTGCAAAAGAGAGAGGAAAGTCATTCGAAAAAAATACTAAGCTATATGTTTTTACCGCATTATCACAGACGGTCTGAACAATCAGTGGTGAGGAAGCTGGAGCTGGGTGCACATCAGAGACAGCTAGAGCCAGGGCTCAAAGGCCAAGAGGAGAGTCTCATGCATGCTCTATCTCTGTCTTTTGGGGAGAGCTTCATCTTGGCTTGACTTCCTTTAAATATAGACTAGATTTCTCTACATGGCAGTAGCATGACTGCCAACAACTCTCAAGACTCTCAGCTCACAGTCCTTACCATGGAGAAGAATGGTCCACATTTGGAGTTCCAGGAGAGAAGGAAGAAAGGAGAAGACACATCTCTTTGATTTAAGGGTATAACCTGAAAGATGCATAAATCACCACTGCTCAAATCCTTTCAGTCAGAATTTCAGATCATGGTCAAACTGAGCTTCAAGGAAGACAGAAAAAGCTGCCCTAAGAAGGACAGGCATGTGTCCACATAAACTTTAAGGACTCTATTAAAGTGGAATATGAATATTAGAGAACAGCTAACACTCAACAATTATGGCAATGAAGGTGCAGTAAGAATAATTCAAGCATTGATAGGTGGATGTCACTGACGTATTACAGAAACAAAGAAGGACCAAAAGTGGGTGCTTCCCAAAATAAGACAAGGAATTTTAGAAGATATCCTTTAAAAAATTACCTCACTACTGTAAATAAGGCTTTTATTTTCAAATTATTTTTCATAATGTATTTATCTAGCTAATTAAATTTAAGACCAGAGCTGACTGGTTTTGCTTTCCTCCATTGTATTATGACAGCTATATTTAAAAGTTTAGTGAGTGTGTGTGTCAGGAAACCCAACAACCTGTTTGCTTTCAGAGAGAATATCGTTTCCTTAAGAATTAACACCTGGATTTCTGAAAGCTTCTGATTAAGAGATTAAAAATAATGTGCCAGATCCTGCCAGTTGAGTAACTACTCACTGGGTGAAAAGTAGGACATTAGTAATGCAGAGTAATTTTCTCCAACAAATGTTAAATGGTACTCCAATGAAGCTTCGCTGACTGCCTTGTTCTGAGTACCTATTTAAGACTTGGGACCTGCTGAGTCGCTCAGTGGAGTCAGACCCAGTCCACTTTTCAATCACTCCCTTCATTCCATGTAAAAAACAGAAACAATCAAACCTCTTCTAGGTACCCAAATCAGAGATACCTCCTAAATACTTGTCATCATAGGAGCATCCCTGACATGGTACCCAAGGTGTTCTCTAACAGAGCTCCTTCTAATATGTCCACCTAAATATCATTCACATTTTAAATCTGATGAGTAATCCTTTGTATCACCTCCTGCCAAAATATCTATTGTATATTTTAACTGGGAGAGGATGGCTGCCACGTAGCTAAATTGGAAGCGTGGGTATTTTTAGTGCTTCGTGAAAAGACTTACATAAAGAGCAACTCTATTCACCCTATTGGGATCTTCTTATGTAAAAGGCCTGGCACGAGTGTAAGGTATTATTATGACTATAAAAGCTCCTCACTCTGTAATCATAGGAAAGGCAGTATTATAGAGAAATACCATGCAGTTGCATGGCAACTGAATCCTAGTGGAGTTAGTTACCACGCAGAGGAGTTATTATGAGTGCTTCCAAGCAGCCCAGCCAAAAGAGCACCCAGACCACAAGCAGGTAAACACTCACCTGTTGCCCAAGGAGATTTTCTTCTCCATCATAGTAATTGAATGGAATTGAAGATAAAGATGTGGTTTTGCTTCCCTACACAAAGGCTGAATATCAGTTAAGGGTGTTTTGTTTCACAAATTTCTAGCATCTTTGTTCATTGTGTAAGAATGATAAAGCATGCACATCATAAAGTGTCAGCAACAATGGGAAATCCATAGCAACAGCTAGTGCCAAATCCAGATGATTCTACAAATGTAAATGTACTGTACTGACCTCGAAAATGGGTGTAATATCTCCAGGTCTTCTCTTATTAAGAAATAAAAATGCAGGTGCTTTATACTGGGTAGTTGTTATATTTTCCCTGCCAGCAACCCTCCTCTCTTGCGATTAATAACAATTTGACCTTCTTTTGAGAACTACTCTTTCCTCATTGTCAATCATGTGGATTAGCTAGGGCTGAATCTACCCTGCTGCAGGGATGGGCAGGTGATCTAGACCCAGCCAATCCACCTAATTTATTTCCCTGATAACACTAAGATTGGCTCAGGGTTGGGTTTAAAACAAATCCAGGACAATGAGGCTCATTCTGGGGCTTCTGTTGGAACTTTTGGGAAGAAGAGCTCTCTTTGTGCTGGGCTGTCTTAGTCTGCTGGAAGTTCACCAGGGGTGGCTGGTGACCACCTTGCCTGCTATGAATATAACTTACCCAGAGTGAAGCCAGCAAGAAGGAATAAGAGCCAAGGCAGGAGACAGATTGCCAACTGCATCATTGAAACACTTGGATCCAGGTGGGGCAAAAATCCCATCCCCAAACTTTGACAAAACACAATTTTTTGTCTTTTAAATTTAAACTAGTTTGTATTAGGTTTCAGCAATTTGCAAGGAGAAAGTGTCCTACCAATATTCAAAGGGAACATGAGCTTTGGAATTTACATCTCTGAGGCTAACTAGCTGTGTGATCTGTGGCAAGTTGCATACTTTCTCTGAGCTTCACTGCCTTTGTTTTTAAAATGAGTATGCTGATCCCTTGACTCATAGTTTTGTCAGTGTTAAATGAGACAGTACATTTGAGAAACTTACCCAAGTGCCTGGGGTCAAAGATGGCTCAGTAAATGGTATTTGTTATTTTTTAAAGATTTACAGGGTCTCTGTATGAAATGAGTGGAGTATTTTGGGTACGCAGAGAACAAGATCCTTTCAGGGATACTCTCTATCACCCATATTCTACTCTCTAGGCCACTAGTTCTTGAATTTCATTTCCAAGAAACACTCTTTGCATCTCTGTCCTGATTGGGGTACTACTCCCCGCATCCTGTTCCCTCAAAGCACACCTCTGTCTTCCTTTCCCTCTGAGATAACTTATCTAATCTTTGGCCTTCAAAGACCTGCTGAGATGTCCCCCACATAAAGTTTTTGCTCTGCCAGGCAAAATTTCCTGGTAGTAACAAAACACAAGGTATAGGGGTACATGGTTGGAAACAGAATAAGAAAAGGAAAATACAGAAAGCACAACAATGCAAATTGATATCTCAGTATATTGTCCCTTCAAAATAGCTAACATTCATTGAGTTGTCACGAACTTCACTGAGCTAAGCAGAAGTCACCACACTTTCTCAGGTCATAGAACCCGTCTTATCTCAGTAACTTTTTCATGGCACCTATAAGCCAAAAGAAATCCCTAACAGTTCCACTTGTTAAATGTTAGGTCCAAATATCTAATGAACTATTTATATTTTAACTACTTAATAGTGATTTGAAAAAATGATGCATGAATACTGAACAAAAATACCCTTGTTTCATTCTGAGATATCCACAATTGGCAAAGTGTTGTGTGCAAATATTAGGCATCACACAATTTCTCAAACCTTAAAACCAGTTCTGGTATTGTTAACCTCATTTCCTGCTCTTCATTGATTTTTGCTTGGCATTTGCTTTTTATCACAACCACCACTGAAACCTAGCTTCACAAAGATATGACAGCATCAAAAGTAATGCAGTGCAATCTGATGTTGAAACCATGAAGGTACTAGTTTGTATGATGTCTGTTTACTCAAAAACTCAAAATATCCCCCCCTCGGTACCCCCGTGAGTTTACTGCAGCACTCAGGGGCACCTTGTGTGGTATGGGAACCATGATGCTAAACCATTTCCAAGTGTTAGCTTATGTTACCCAGATAAGTCCTGTGAGGACAGGGATTTTCATTAATCAGGTTTTAAAGATGAGGAAGACAGATTTTTAGGGTTAATAATGTTTAAAGTTACTAACAGGAAAAGACAGGTACTACACAGGGACTTCAAAGTCCCTGCTCTCAACCATTATTCTCTTTTGACTAAAATAGGAAAAATGTATTTATGTTTTCCATAATTTTGTTAATTTCATTCCTTAATTTATTCAATCACATATAAAATATTTTGTGACTACAACACTGTGTTCACTCCTAAGCTTGGAGCCAGGACTCCAGAGTGAGTATGACCTCAGAAAGCTAAGGGGGACAGATAAGAACAACAAAGTTTGTAAAGTTTCTGTCTCAAATTATCTTGAGCATATCACGGGGGTTCAAGGCTATATGGGGGGTCATAAAAAGCTTCATAGAATATCCGATGCTTGAGGAGTTTAGATGATTATGAGGTGTCAAGGTACAATCATGTGGACTGCTCATAAAATGCCATCTCCAGCAGAATCAGTAATGGACACAAGGAGCAAAATGCAGAAGACACAGCCTGTCTGAGAAAAGGCAGCACAGGGAGTTAGAGAGGCAGAGAGGCTGCAGCATACTAGATTTGCTGCTGAAGAGGATGGGAGGTTTCAGATTACCGGCATTTTCCAGGGAACATACTCATTAAACCAGTGTTTCTTCAAAGAGTGACACTGATGCTGGAAAGATGTTTCTTAATAAACAGATCCCTTGACTTTCTGAAAACACTCATAGAGTTTCAAAATGAACATAAGCATTAGAAAAGCTTTGAGAATGCGGCTGCTTAAAACACAACAACAAAAAGCTTTTGGCTCAGTGTTTATATTCCTGAGAAATAGTGCTCTCTGGGAGCAACTGCTGTAGGGGGATAGGGAGCTTTGCATTCTTACTCACCTTTGAGGACCCTTTCTTAAACTGGTTCAGATCATTCTATTTTTTTTTTTTAAGACAATGCACATACCAACTTGGCTTCTTATTTCTCATTTTGGGGAGGTTGGAGAGAAACGAGTTTAGGTAAGAATGATGTTTTTAATCCAGGTGGTCCTGTGTCCATGCCTTACAGACTAGGGATGCAAGTAGCTGCCAGAAAGTTGAGGTATAACAATGAGTTTGCAACCCAAGCAGCTCCAATTAGTGTTCTGAATGAAAGCCCACATAACTTCAGTTACAAGTGCTATCAAAGAAGCAGAGCCCTGTAGACAGGGTGGAGCTGAAATAAATATGTATGCCAAAATCTCCTTCAAGGGGAGAGCAAGGTTGTCTCCACTCAAGGGTAGAATTGGCTCTGTTACAATTCAAACATACCATAAAAATGCTTAATGATGCATTTTCACAAGCCTTGCCCATCAAAATCCCGGCGTGCCTGATCCTACAATTGCAATGCTAATGAAGCAGAGTTTGGAGAAAGATTTATTACCAAATTAATGGGGAAATAGTCATATACCAATAATTGTTATAATATATTGAGCAGTTATAATGTGCCAAGACCTGTAAGGAATATTTTACGTGCATCTGTTCAAATCTCAAACAAGTCTGAAGAGTAGATATAAGCGGTCCCAATTTCACTGACAAGGAAGTGAATTGTCAGCTTCACACCAATTGATGTAAGTGGTGGAAGCTGGATGGGAATCCAAATATGTATAAGTCCATGGTCTTCACCACTTTTTCAATATTTTTTGGCAGACTACAGTAAAATCATTTCCAAAAACATTTGTGCTTTGTTTTATATCATGATACCAAGAGATTTCAGCCTTCAGATCCTAAGGAAACTTTGATTTCTGAAGCTATGTTTCAAGCATCTGGGATCCCTGTCTCAGCTGCCATCACACTTGGGAGAAAGGGGACAGTGACTGCCTGCTCCTTCTCACGTTGTTGTTTCCCTGCCTCTGGGGTCTGACCCAGCAATGGAGGATGTGATTGGGAGCTCTGCATACCAATGGCCCCTTCATGAAAGGTTGTAGATACCCAGCTTCACTGAAGTGCTTCACTAAACTTGAATGTGAAAAGATCCTCAGCCTTCTCTGTGTGGCAAAAGTATAGTTAGCAAGCAGTTCTAACCTGTATTTCTTCACCAGTTAAACTCTTCTTGTTATCAGTACACTAAAATATTTTAAAAGAAAAAGAAAAAAAAAACCACCAAATGAAGAATATGCATTTTAAGATTTTGGTCACCATTTTTAGGGGAGCACAAGAAAAAATAGATTTTTAAGGTATCCCTGACATTATTTGTGTATCAATACAATTCTGAAACTGTCACAACCATGACAAAGATTTAGAGTACTGATTTACATTTAGAATTAAAAAGAAAACAAAAAACAACCTTCTTTATTATACCACACTCATCAGCAGGGCTATAGTTAAAGGTCTATCAGTGTTTTCATTAGTCTTTTTCCCTAGTACCCACTGACAGCTTCATTCTCCCTAATTAAGATAGAACAACACATTCCATTGAATCTGTTGTGTATAGCAAGCTCCTCCCCAAAAGGCTGAAAATGGAGAAGCATCAAACTACCAAGTGAAGCACAGCATAGGAAATTCTTGTCAATATTAAGATATGACACATGAAGTATAAACCAGTCCAAAACAAATATAAATATAATAAATATGAATAATGATATTTAATAATTAAATGTATTTTTCTTGATTCTAAAGATCTCCACATGTCATAGATTGGATCATTGTTCAGCAAATATTTAGTCCCCCTACTTCCTTTGGAGAAGCCATGTGACTTACCTTGACCTTGAGACAGTGAGCTGATGTGATGCAAGTGGAGATTTCAGGTGTGCACCTGTGGTTGGGTTTGTCTTCCTGTATTCCCAGGATGGGCATAAGAAAAGCATATCCTGGTAGCCACTACCTCTTCTCACAGGGGGCAGAATCAGCCCACACAAGCCAGCTGACCTGCAGCCTTCTGAAACAGCAGCTTGCGTGGTGAACCCCAGACCCATTAGTAAGAAAAATAGATGTATGTTGTTGTACTTTGGCATGGTTTGTTGGAACAAATTACTACAGCCTAACACTCCACCTCAGTCTACCTCTGAGTAAGTCTAATGCCAATTTATGCTGGCAAATTCTATACAACTGAGTACTTTTGGAAATCAGATTAAATTATTCTCCCTGTCTCTAGCCAGTACAAAATTCCTACTTCAGAGATTCCCCTCCATTGACAAAATTTTTCTCTGCCTGTTTCTGTTTTTCAGTTTGTAATTTCACATGACTTGCATGGGACCCTCACCCAGAAGGTAAAAGAAGGACTGGACCATCTGCTTATGTGGTTGGCAGCATGTTAGTGTGCAGCGGGTTTGTATCCGTTTCCATACAGCTCTTCTTTGTCTACATCCACTGTTGGAGGCCTCATGGCTCTAGTCTCTGATGTTGGCTGGTCTAGCTGCTCAGCCACTCTAGGCTCTCTCATATCTGATATTTTCCACTTCTCTAATTTAATAAATGAAATGGTCTTGAGTACCCAAATAGGCTTCTGTATAACATTCATATAAAGCTGATGCTATGGCAGCTTTGCCACTTGTCCAAGTCTGTCTCACACCTTTTGCTGGTGGGGTTTCTCCATCAGCCTCCTTGAGGAGATGACAAAATATACTCCCAAATCACATCTATTGTCTATCTCCAAGCGAAACTGGAAATACCTGCAGAAAATAGAAAGTGGTCTTTACTCTCTCCTGCCTAACTATACCATTCTTTGTCCTCTGCAGTGTCAGAACAGAGCGCTTAGGAGATTCTCAGCCTAAACTCTGCCGAATTTCCTATGTTTAATCAAATTTATTCATTGTTCTTTGCCATCACAGGCAAGAAATTTAAACAAGTAGGATTCCAGCTGGGTTAATGCAGGAGAGTGTAATTTACTCATTGCCAAGGCAAAGATCAAAAAGTCAAGTCTCTTCTTTTGCAATTTGGTATGAATCTGGGGAGTCAGGTAACAAGTATAAATTTTAGGGTATAGAAGAGAGGATTTACAGTTACCCTTCAGAGAATTTAGTGTTTATGTCATAAGCTGGTTTTGTATGTCAGGTAGTCAAAGAAATAGAGGAAACAGAAACCAATTTCTTGCTACCATGCTTCACATATCAATTCACTGATGTCATTTTTCTTGTAAGTGAATGCACAGAAAGCATTCATGTGAGAGAGAGTTTGGATTTGAATGGTTGGATGACCATCCACAGAATGTAAGCTCCATGAGAGCAGGGACTTTTTTCTTTGCTCACTACAAGGAACAAAAGAATGTCATATGCTTAAAAAAATATATTAGTTGAATGAATTTGATATGAATAAGCCTAAAGATATTTTTCTCCCATTTGACTTTGACTTGAAAATATCTGACAAATTTGGGATCAACTTGAGGAAAATAGTCTGGATATTACTTTTATTTTCCCCATTTCGATGTTTTTTTTTTTTTTTTTTTTTTTTTTGAGATAGAGTCTCACTCTGTTGCCTGGGTTAGAGTGAGTGCTGTGGCATCAGCCTAGCTCACAGCAACCTCAAACTCCTGGGCTTAAGAGATCCTACTGCCTCAGCCTCCCGAGTAGCTGGGACTACAGGCATGCGCCACCATGCCCGGCTAATTTTTTCTATATATATATTTTTAGCTGTCCATATAATTTCTTTCTATTTTTAGTAGAGAGGGGTCTCGCTCTTGCTCAGGCTGGTCTCGAACTCCTGAGCTCAAACGATCTACCTGCCTCGGCCTCCCAGAGTGCTAGGATTACAGGCGTGAGCCACCGCGCCCGGCCCCATTTCAATGTTTTTAATCTAGCTATGTACAAGTTGTTTTCCATACTAGGGAAAGGTAAAACATCACACGTATATGACTAGCTCTTTGAGATTCCTGATTCCCACATTATTTTCATTAAACCTAGTTGTAAGCACCATTAAAAATTAACATATTCATCATATTAAAAAGTTTTTATTCACTAAAGTCACTCATTTTCAGTAACCAAACCCATAAGGTCCTTATTTCTTAACCAAGAAAAAACAGATTTATTTTGAATAATGTAGTTATAGTTTTCATAAAATACACATACATACATAGATAGATACATAGATAGGATGGGACACATATCCTATTGTTGGTGTTGTTTCTCTGGAGAAGCGTAACTATTAATAACACATACTCATAAGGGAGTTTTATTTGGTCACATCTGCCTAAGCATACCCATTAAAACAGGGGTCAGTTGGGTAGCAGGCCACTTTGGACATCTGTTATCATTCACTCCCCAATAATATCATAAACATTCAATGAATGTGCTGCTTAATATGGTAGCCACTAGCCTGGTGTGGCTATTTTTATTTATATTAATTCATTAAAATTAATGAACAGTAGAAATTCAATCCTTCAATCACACTAGCCACATTTCCAGTGCTCAGTAGTGGCTACCATATTGGACAGCACAAATATATAACATTTCTTTAATGGGAGAATATTCTATTGGATAGCACTTGTCTATAGAATGCCAGATTCTTATTCCATTGACCCATAACTGCAAGAATCCTCTTGTGTGCCTTGATTACACTTGAAAGTTTCTAACACAGTAAAAACAAATAAGAAACAGGTGGTACATAGTCAAAATTATCCTTGAAAATCCACAAGGCATTGTTATTTTGTACATATAACACTGTACAGATATGTAAAATGTTTATGGTATTATTTAAATACATATATCTTTAATACACATGTGAATATATAATATAGTGTTTTATATTTAAATATTTTCATTTATTACTAATAACCCTTCTCTCTTTGACAGGTGGAGCATTCCTAAATTTGCATCAGCATAAAAGTGAAACTCTTCTGTTCCTGTCTATGTTTCAGGTACACAAAAGCCCTCTTATAGTACGTTAGTATATTTCCAAGCCTGTTTCTGGAAAGGCAATTCCTGGGGTGCCTATTTCACTGCTAGTCTGACAGTTCCAGGGCAGAAGCTGACTCATTATTATCAAAGCAGCCACCTCCCCACCGGTGGTAAGTGGGTACCTTCCTCAACCTGCATGGATTTGTGGGTGAAAAGCTAGGAAGGAATTCAGGTAGGAGAACAGCATAGAGGAGAGAATCATTATTGGTTTAGCTAGGATCAAAGTAGACCTTGAAGAGAAAATATAATATGGCCATGTGGAGAGAAATAAGATACTTTACTCAAGGAAATGAAACTATTGAAGGGACAAGGATGGAAATTGGCACAGCTATAGAATACCATTGACATTTTTCTTCAAAAGGAAATTCTTATTCTCTCAACTCCCTGTCCCACCGGTCTCTACAAAGCCTTGTCTGACCCTCCTGGGCAGACATACTCTGACCCTCCTGGGCAGACATACACCCATTCTTCCACACTCTCACTGTACGTTGCTTATCCTCCATCCTTTCCCATTGGCATGTTTATGTTTCTCTTCTCACTAAGTTCTGAACTGGAAGGCCCGTGCCTATGTCTTATTAAACTACATGTTCTCAGGGACAAAACAATGCCAGGAACATAGTATGTGCTTACCTAGCTTAAAGAAAAATAAATTGATGGATGAATAAATGGAAAAAAAGAATCCAAGATGGATGATAAAGAAAAAATCACTGAATAGCCGAAGCCAGTGAATTATTGAAGTCTGTATGGAGATAGGAAAAGTGCTACCACGTATTTCAGTGCTACTGTGGATATCAGAAACCTCTCAAACTTGTCATTTCTTTTTGTTTGCAAGTGACAAAAATCCAACTGAAAGTAGCATAAGCAAAGGAAGGAAATCTTAGCTCTAAATGATAAGGCCAGTGGCATAGCACGACTGGATCCAGGACAGGAGCATCAGGAATTGATCACTCTCCAGTTCTCAGCAGTGCTCTCTTCCATGTTGGATTCGTTTTTGGACAGTCCTCTAAATGTGGTGATCTGGCAGCTCCCACCAACCCTCATACAAAGATATCCACCCTTGCCCTTTTGTGCCAGCAAAAGTGCAGGTGAGCCAATCTTTGTACCTGTATAGACACCTCTGGAGTATATGATATGGAGTATGCAGCATGTGGTACTCTGGTTATCCAGGTTTAGGTAGTACGATGATTCCCAGAGCCAGGACTGGGATTAGCCCTGCCTAATCCACAGGCACTGACAGTTGAGCAGTGGTACCCCAAAGGAAAACTGAGGTGTTCTTATTAGTAGAGGGAAAATATACACAGGGCACACCAAAACAAATACATCCCCTGTGGGTCCTTTTCAATGTCATTATCTTCCTGCTAAACGTAAAGAAACTTGCTCATTATGTGTCTTTATTTTCTCTGTGGTAGAAACTATTATGCCAATGCTTATTTCACTGCTTTCTCCAAACCTACAAGGGGCTGTTCCAAATAAGAGAGTAAAAACAAGTGCTACTTGTTGACTTGTTCTTTTAATCCTCCTAAGGGTCATTATCATACCTTATAATCAACCTCTTCCCAACTTTAATCTGCTTTTGCTAGCCTGCTAGCCCTGTGATACAGGTTCAGGTCAATGAACTCATTTATTATGTTTCTCTGTGGCAGTGGAATGTGCCACTCAAACCTCTTTTCCTCTCTTTTCTGACCATGCTCACAGAATTCCATCTAAATTGGTGTTTCTTCACTGCAGGTGGTGCTAACTGCTTTCAAGTGGCATTAAACAGCATTATTCCACATGGTGAAAAAGTTATTCTTCCTAACGTACTCGACATCTCCTTTTACTTAGGTGGCTGAGAAAAATCTTAATTTATACTCAGTATATGTTTTCAGTATTCACTTTTTACTAAAGAGAGTAAGCTTCACTTAGATTCTTTAGTGAGCACTAGTACATAGCTAAACGTCCATAATACTTTTGTGGTTTCCTTGCCTTTAGTTGTATCATTAACATCTATGTGTGACAAACAATGAGAGTTTCAATTTAAAGCAATGCTCAAAACACAATTGTATGTACATTTATATAAGTAAAAGAAATCACTCAATTTTTGCTAAAATATTAACTGCATAGAAGCATAGATGCTGTGTTGTAATGCAAAAGTCAGTATAATTTGGAATGATCATAGTTTTGACAGTGCTAGGGAGTAGAAAGTGACTGTTTACTGCCTTAAATGGGCTGCTTGTGTTTATATAAGTTGTGATCTAGTAATGAAAGATTTTTTTTGTTTTGTTTTTAAAGAATATGTTTAAATATACAGTAAATAAGAATGATTGCATAAAGTAATACTTTGGGGGATGTGGATTTTGATACAAGATGATGTTTTATTTAATTAGCAGATGAATGGGGTCTTTGAGGGTAGCTGGGTCTGTATCAATTTCTACAATGCAAGGAGAAAGCAGCATGCCAAGGGTCCTTCATGTCAGTGCGATATGGAGAGTAATCACATTTTACTAGTTTCAAAATAATCACAGAAGACAACCTCTGTGGTGCTGAAACAAACGGCCCATGGAATTGTAGATTTGCTCTTAGTGAAAGCATTCAAGCACAGCTGACATCAATAAACCATGATTTAGGGGTAAAAGACACCATCCACTTCCTGTGCAGAAGACAAACTGTTAACAAGAAGTTTCTTCAAACTCAAATGACTTAACAGAAGAAACAACCCCACTTGGGAACATCATAAAAGGTAATGGCATATGAAGTATACATTGTCCTAAACAAAACAAAAACGGATTGAGCAAATGAGTCAATAGTTATACATTATGCTCCCTTACGGGATTAGAGTTACATTTTTGTTCCACCAAGACTAGAGGGTGAAGTGCAGTTGAACCCAAGAGCAGAAGTACTGGTGCCACAAACTAAGCCTATTCTTTCTTGAATGTTAGAACACAGCTATTAGCTTCAAATGGGATACAGAAAATAGACTTCCTAATGAAAGTTGCCTTCAAATTTACTCACACTCATTAAGAAAGACATTTGTTTTCTTATTGCCCCTAATTTCCCTAGTAGCCTAAAGAAGTAAAAGTTAAAGACTAACAACAAAAGTAACTATGGTAATTGTTACATTGTAGTAAGGAAACAATAGAGAGGAAATAGCGGAAATAATATTCCCTTGCCACCCCCACCCCCACACGCAGACCCCTACTCCCATTGGAGCATTGTTTATTAGCAATATATTCTTTCAAACATTAGCTGAAACAGGAAAATTATATCCTACTGTGTCACTCTAGATTTTTTTTTCAGCTTTAGGTGCAATATTGTGAAGTTCAAAAATCCATGCAACTCTTGTGGAATTAATATGATCCAGCATTCAAAGCCTTTAAACACAATTGTTAAGTATAAAATTACTTTAAAATGGTACAAAACATAGGCTACATATTGAAGCTGCATACTGAAAAGACAAGGTATGTAGTTTCCATTAAATATGTAAGGTTATAGTAGTAATTCTATAAACAATAGTAACATTTGAAAAAAGGCCCATATCAAATTTCCATTGGATTTTGCAGATTTAATATAAAAAGAAAATAGCATTCTTAGTGTAAATTGATTAAGAGCACATCCTGTAAATCTCTGTGAGTTATAGCTGTGTCAAATAAATAGAATTCTTTTTTTAATGTATTCAACATTGACAATTTAAAGAAGCCCTGTGAAAGTAAATCAAAACTGAGGAAAAATGGAGAAACAAAACAGATATGAAAAAAAGTCATGTATTAGGAAAAATAAGTGTTGGTTCTATGCAAAGAAGATGAAGACTTATAAACATACACAATACAAATTGTCAAATAAATCTATGTCACATCCAATACAATTGAAAAGACAAGAAATACATACATACAAAATTTGGATTAAAACAGGAGCGTTGATTTTGATTTTTGCCATCAGCAAATAGTGCTTACCATTCTATGTAAAATAGGCTGGTGTCTAGGATGAGCTAGTGAAAAGGTGCCAGAGGATGGAACACATTTGAGGTGAAGGTGCTGGCCACTGTGATCAGGCCATCTATGTGTGCTAACTGGCTCTTATCAAAGGTGGGCTCCCACCCTCCTGCAGAGACTGGCAGACAAGGGCACTATTTTCCTTTCTTTTTTTTTTAAAGATATATAAAAGTAAAATTTATTTTATCATTTAGAGGGGTACTATTTTTCTTGAAGATTCCATTTCAGAGGGATGACTCTCAGGTCCTTGAGAAAGACATTCCTGAATTGAAAAACTGGAAAAAGGCTGGGGAAAAGTTCATATTAATATATCAAAGGGGCAGAGAAAAATTTGCAATTACAAGTTTTCTAAAGTGAAGGCTCTAAGAAAAGGGAAACCAGGATCCTTGGGAAAAGAAGAAATCAGTCTCATATTTAGTGAAGTTGAGGGGAAAGTTAAGTCCATCTTGATTAATACACACACACACACACACACACACACACACACACACATATATGCATGTGAATATATGTAAAGAATGATGCATCATACATAAATATATTTTACTCCAGAAATTATCAGATAAATGCTTAAGTATTGTTGATAAAAATTAAATACCCATTCCTGATTTAATAAATGAAAACAAAACAAAAAGCACTGAATCAAATGGAAGTGGAATGTTCCTTTCACATTTTTTAATATCCATCTTAGATTGGCAATCAATATTCTTTAATGGTTCAACTAGAGACATCTCCAGTAAAATCAGGAACAAGATAAAGATATCCACCATCACCACTATTTAACATTTTTTTGCAGTTCCAGACCAGTGGTTCTCAAGACGTGGTCTATGAACCAGTAGTGTCAGCAGCCTCTGGGAATTTGTTAGAAAGGCAAATTGTTGTGCTGCATCTGACACCTATTAAATCGTAAACTCCAGAAAGTGGGGAGAGCAGCAATCAGTGTTTGAACAAGACCTGCAGGTGATCCTAACGAATACCAAAGTTGGTTCTAAACAATATTTCACTGCAAGGATTTTAGGCAAAATATTTAGGCTGAATAGTAAATATTTTAGGCTTGCATCCAGGTTGTCTCTGTTATAGCCATTCAATTCTGCCATTATAGTGCTAACAAACATAGACAATCCTTAAATGAATAGGTGTGGTTTTGTTCGAAGAAAATTTATTTTAAAAAAGATTGACTACAAATGGCCAATAAACACATGAAAACATGCTCAACATGACTAATCATTATGGAAATGCAAATCAAAACTATGAGATGCCACCTCATACCCACTAGGACGGCTACTATCAAAAAAAAAAAAGAAAATAACAAGTGTTAGTGAGGATGTGGAGTTATTGAAACCCTTGTGCATTATTGGTGGGAATGTAAAATGGTACAGTCATTGTGAAAAACAGTGTGGACGGTCCTCAAAAAATTAGAAATAGAATTACCATATGATTCAATTATTCTGGATATATACCCAAAAGAAATGAAAACAGGGACTTGAAGAGGCATTTTTATACAGCCATATTCATCACAGGATTATTTATAATTTCTAAGACATAGTAGCAACCTAAGTGTTCAATGGCAGGTGAATAGATAAGCAAAACGTGCTATACACACCATGGAATATTATTCAGCCTTAAAAAGAAGGAAAGTCTGACATATGCTACAACATGGATGAACCTTGAGGACGTTACGTTTAGTGAAATAAGCCAGTCACAAAAAGATAAGTACTGTGTAATTCCACTTATATGAGGAATTCGACTTATATCAGAATTTTGACTACTTAGAGAACTCAAAATCATAGAGACAGAAATTAGAATGGTGATTTCCAGGGACCCAGTGCAGAGTGAAGAATGGAGAGTTTGTGTTGCATGGGTATGGAGTTTCAGTTTGGAAAGTTGAAAAAGTTCTGGAGAGAGATGGTGGTGATGGTTGCATTACACAGCATTAATGTACTTAATGCCAAAGAACTTCACATTTAAAAATGTTTAAGACAGTAAATTTTATGTTACCTATATTTTACCATAAATGTTTTTAATCCAGGAAAAAAAAGCTCACTGAATGTATTTAATACCACTAAACTGTAAACTTAAAAATGGTTAAGATGGTAAATTTTATGTTATGTGTATTTTACCATAGTGAAAAAAAAATTGAAGAAAAAAAAACAGATTGAAGGCTGAATTTAGCCCTCAGTCAGTAGTCCGCCAATCTTTTTTCCAGAGTCTAGAATATAGACAACCCAAAAAGATAAGAAACCTAAAAAGAAATGCAATCATTAGAGCAGAGAGTAAAATTTTTCATTATTTCCAAATGACATAACCCTTATTACTTCCTGACAAACTATACATTTGAGCTACTTACTGGTGAAGGAGCTCAGGAAATTTTACCCCAAAATATGACTCGTTGGTATAAGGAGTATTTTGAATTAAAGGCCCTTAGGGATTAACAGGTCCTTGGAAGGGGCTTTCTCTCTATCTGCATAACCAGACAGGCCCAATCAAAAAACAATTGACTTGCCTTCCCCCTCCCTGTTGTCTCAACATATTGCCAGAAAGATTATCAAAAATGCAACCAGGCCAGGCATGGTGGCCAAATTTGTAATCCCAGCAATTTGGGAGGCTGAGGTGGGAAGATCCTTTGAGGCCAGGAGTTCCAGACCAACCTAAGCAAGAGTGAGACCCCATCTCTACAAAATATAGAAAAATTAGCCAGGCATGGTGGCACACTCCTGTAGTCCCAGCTACTCAGGAGGCTGAGGCAGAAAGAACGCTTGAGCCCGGGAGTTTGAGGTTGCAGTGAGCTATGATGACACCAGTGCATTCTAACCTGGGCAACAAAGTGAGACCCTGTTTCAAAAAAAAAAAAAAAAAAAAAAAGAATGCCACCAGACCTGTCCCAAATCATTTTAAACCTAATACCTGTCTCTCAGGTTAATTTACAAGTCAATCTGTTTCCCCCATCCATTCATCCTCCCTAGCAACCATTTATTGCTCCTAAATGGAATTACCTATATTCCTCATCTCCCCTCCCCTTTAAAAGGAGTATATAAAAAATATCTGAATCCCATAGGGATATTGGGTAATCACTCTGTGATTCTCCCATGCACAGGGTAAATATAAACCTCTTCCTTTTATTAATCTGCCTTAATTGTGAGCTGGTCTTTCACCAACTTTTGGGGGAGAGGGGAAGTTTAATAATAAACACTGGTTTATTATTGTTATCTCTCAACAAGAATGTAAACTCTGCGGTTTTTTTGTAAGCTGGGATTTTTCTCTGCAGTGTTTGTTGCTGGAGAACTGGCTCACGGGCCTGGCACATAGTAGGAATTCAATTGCTATTTGTTGGCTGATTGAAGGAATAAATACTCATTGCTCTCAAATTAATCCGTAAGGCCAATGTAATTGCTAGCTGAAAATAATTTGAAATTTAACAAAATAAACCTGAAATTCATCTAAATGGTTGAAAGCCAAAGTTATTTGGGGAAGGGGGCATGATTATGACCTTGCTGATAATTAAACTGCAATAGCTGTAATTATCAAAATATTGACATTGGAAATCTAGCCAATGAGTTCCAGATTTAATAAAAGATAAAGATGGACCAAGTGCAATGGCTGATTCTATAATTCCAGCACTTTGGGAAGCCAAAATTGGAGAATCACTTGAGGCCAGGAGTTTGAGACCAGCCTGGTCTTGAAAATAGCGAGACTCCTGTCTCTACAAAAAAAAAAATAGCCGAGCATGGTGATGCACACCTGTAGTCCTAGCTACTCAGGAGGCTAAGTCAGGAGGATACTCGAGACCAGGAGTTTGGCTTGCAATGAGCTATTGTTACAGCAGGTGTTACAGCAGGTGGTCCCAAGGACAAACTGAGTGGCACATGGAGAGTTGGAGAATTAAAGTTTATTTGCCAGCA
Organism: Varecia variegata; assembly: GCA_028533085.1. NCBI lineage: Eukaryota > Metazoa > Chordata > Mammalia > Primates > Lemuridae > Varecia > Varecia variegata. The sequence continues at coordinate 9,794,069 of CM052439.1, forward strand.
GGCTCAGAGGGGTCTTACTACCAAATTTTGAGCCCCATCTACCCGATTTTTCCCGCTTTTATTAAGTTGGGGTGGTGCGAGGGGTGGGGTCTCAGGTGGCTAACAAGCCAGGTAATAGGTTAGTTGGTGTGTCAGGTAATAGGTTAGTATGATGTTGATGCGAGTCTTCTGTGAGGGGTGGGGGTTGATAAATGTGCTGAAGTGAACACTGGACACAAAACACAAGTGACTAATAGAAGCCCTCTCTGGGTGGCAGGCTTATGAGTGATTTTGTAATATGAACATGTGTTACATTTTTAGTAAAAGAATATATAAAGTAAAGGAATTCCTAGAGAATTAGAGTAATGGTTTCCTAATATAGATGTATGTAGTATCTGTATTTCAATGATCATTAAATCAAATTATCATAAAATTTTATAGTGAATTTTAAAGAAATGAAACTGACAGATATTTTCCCCTTGAAATTAGTGTTCATTGTGTCTAGAAATCTCATGCTTTCATATTTATTTTCTCTTAAATATTTCCAGATTGAAGAAGAGCTCTAAGCTAATATTTTGGAGGGGTGAGTAGAGAAAGGGGAAAGATAATTCTAAAGGTTGTGAAGAAAGGCAAAACCGCACTCAATATGTCCTTGGAGAATCAACTTAACAACCTAAATTAGTTTCTTAGAAGACCAGTATGAAGTTGTTTAATAAGAAGTTTCCTGTTTCCAGGATTCTATTCTCTTCTCATCTAAAAATATCTTGGAATGCGATAGTCTTAAAACCCCTTTGAAACTTGGCTTTCCTCAAAGGCATTTCAAAATAAATGCGGTTGCTTTATTAAGGAAGATTCAGTTAGGCTTTTTTCACGCATTATTTTAGACACTGACAATGAATCCAGAAATTCAGAGCATCAGTAAATATTTCAAAATTACCCTTGAAAGGCTACAAATGAGGCAATGTTTGTAGTGAAAAGAATATTGAACTAGAACAGAACAGGTTGTATTTCTGGATTTGTCACCATTGGCTGTGTCACTATAGGCAATTCATTTTGACTCACTGAAGCTCTGTTCTCTGATCTGAAAAATGAAGAGGCTGTATGTGATATTATTGAAGAAACTTTTCAAATCTAAAGAGAAGCTTGTAAAACTTTGTGGATCTAACAGTCTTGATATTCCTAGGATATATGAATTCTGTAACCATTGAGGTATATTAAAATCAGAACACTTTATCTTTTAGTGAGGAGAGATATAATATGAAAAATGTTTAGTATAGAACATATTATCAGTGCAAAAATTATCAAAGCAAACCTTCGAATCCCAGTAAAATCAAACAGAAGATTTTCCTGAGTTGTCTTAGCAAACTGTCAACAACCAGAATAGCTGTATGTTAAAAAAAAAAAAGTGATAAGCTTTAATTTATTGGTTACTCACTAAAGGTAGAATAAAAATCTAATACAGGTTTTCCCATAAGGAATCATTTTTCAAGCCAGGACACTTTTAGTTCTCATGTTGTTTGTGTAATAATTTCAATGTCTTTCTCACTGTCTCTGTCTCTCTCACCCACATCTAATGAAGGAAATAGTCTTTTTTCTAAAGAAAAATTGTTTAGTTCTTTCCAAATATTGATCAAATCTTTAATAAAGATTTTAAAATGTACTAGGAAACTGAAGAAATGGTCAGTTCTGGCTTCCTAAGATATCCAAGGTCTAAAATGTCAGATAAAGCCTTACTGAAAATTATGCAGACAAAATACAATGTATGTGTGGGAACCCTAACTGTAAAAGACAACGGGTGTCCATGAATTGTCCTTATAATATTAATACCTATAATATCGTCCTTAACACATTACATAATAAATATGTTTACATGATGGCATCTCCCTCCAGATTATAAGCTCCGTGGGTGCTAGTAGCCTATCTTAGTATAAATCCATAGGCCTTTGCACATGGTGGATGCTTGATACATGTCTATACAATTAAAGGTGAATGAATGAAGACTCAAGAGTATATCCTGGATTTAAGACATATTGGTTTGGGGTTTTTGGTTTTGTTTCCTTTTATTTCAACAAATTGCCTTCTATCCTGCTTTAGGCATCTTGATAAGAAAACCAGATAGTTATATTAAAGGATTATTTGATAGTGAAATGATGCTCATAAAGTTATTTGTATAAAGATCAATTCTAATAGGTTATTATTATATTTACCCATATAACATATTAAAGAAGGCCTCCAACTCAGCAAAGTAGTTACCCTGCTGGTTCCAATGTCACTTGGAATTTCTTAGAAAGATACAAAACCTTTTTTCCTTTCATGAAAATAAGACTGAAACACAAATTCCTTTTGAGGAACCACAGAGTGGCATGGTTATACACAAGTTATTGATGTCAGATTATTTTGGAATTGGATAGGGAAAAGGCAGAGGAAAGTAGAAGTAGAATGAGATGGATATAGAAGGGCAAAGAAAAGTCCTACAAGAGGTATGGTGTCAGGTTTCCTAAAACTAACATTCTGGATGCCAATGTCCTGAATCCTTAGCTTAGGGGAATTTTTAAAGTACCTTTTTTATGTTCCAATTTTCACAGAAAATAATCTGCAATTCTTCCTCACTCTGGAATAAAAATGGCAACAGACTTAGTACAGGGACTCTATTCTGGAGGTCCAAAATATATAATCATACATTCTAAAGGATTGCAGTCTTGATTCCATTGCTTACTAGCTTAGTGACCCTGAACCAGTCATTACTCTGAAGGTCGTTTCCTCATTTGTAAAATTGGCATGGTATCACAGAGTGTACCGTTGTTATTTAATGTTAGCTTTCTACCCACCACACCCACCATACCTGAGTGGGAGAATTAAGTGAGCTGCGTGGATTTGCTATTAGGCATACAAATGACAAAATAAATAAAATACAAAGCACACTCAACAAAATGACAAACCCTCCTGATTTGCGGTGAGCATAGCTGGGAAAAGCCACAGAAGTGCTAGCTCCTTAACACAGATTTTTGGGGAGATGTCAGTTTGTACTACATCCAGATGGATTAGCTTTTCTTATGCCTTATTTAGAAAGTAACTTAGGCACAGATAAGCTAATATCTTTATATTACTAAATGCTTCTTTCCTTCTAATGGAATAATGTTCCTTGAAATCGCTACTCTGCCCCACAGATGGAGGTGTGTGTCTCTAAATCCCTAGAGAGATACAAAGAATTAATGTGCTCAAGGGTATTGTTATAATTGTTGGCAAGACATATAAAAGGGAGTCTGGTTTGATGACTTTTGCAAAATCTCTTATTTTATTAATAAAGTTTTTATTTCTTTTGAACCCACATTGTGAAACTTGTTAATAGTATTCTTGCAAATAGCTATTATAAATGTATCATCACGCTATTAGCAGGAAGTAAAGGAAAAGGCTTAATTGAAAAAAGCATCTGAAAATATTTTGGCGATATTAAAAGCATAAAATACAGGAACTAAGTAGTCTCCTTAAGTAATTCATTGTGAAAAATTATGGGTCTCTATTAGGCTAAATGCTCTGCAGAATATGTTAGCTAGGCATATGATCAACTATATTTGTATCAAAAATAGAACAGTTAGGACTCATGAGTCTTTTACTAGCTATACTATAAAGTCATGAGTGTCTAAGAAACCCCATTATTGAGCATCTCATATTGCTTCCCCAGGAGCAAATGTGTGCTAACCACACCGGGTCTTCTTTGTCTGTTTTGCACCTCATTCTACTGTTGGCACTTGCTTATTTTGTCTGCTTAGAATGCCCTGCCGACAGACAGCGACCTGACAGCCTCATTTCACATGTAACTTCTTCAGGAAGGCCTCCCATACTTCAGTTGTTCTACTTTAATCCTAAAATTCTATTTTATTTTTAGAACATAAGTTTGTATGCCCAGAGTCTAGAATAGTGTCTGATACTTAGAAACCAATGGATGTCAAATGATGAATGAATGAATGAAACGTTAAGTTCTCTTATTTTAACCCCATAGTGTGGATTGATTCAAAACCAATACAAGACAAAGATGCTCACAACCAATATTTTAAAATAATTACTTTTGAATTCTATATTTTACTCCTTAAACTCCTGGGAAAAAAAGGGCAAAAAATAATGTAATCATTAGTAGAGAGATTTCTCCTCCAAATATGGCAGTATAAGTTGGCCACCATCTATTCCTTGACAGTTTCCTCTTTGGTGGTGTAAAGGAAGAAAAAATGGTAGGCTAGGGTGGGAGGATGTGTGTAAAGTGACTTAAGAGTCTTAGTTAGGCTTTCCCACACTCTGTTTGCTGCCCCAACATATAAAGGCATTGGAAGTCTTAGAATATTTTTTAACACAATTGCTAACCAAAATGAGCACCTGGAATCTTATTTAGTTCTGCCTCATATATCAGCCTTTGTATCATCAATCAAGCTGCCCTAATATTTTCTTGAAGTAAAAGAATAAAAAAATTATAGAACTATACTTGCCCCAGCTACTTAAAAAAATGTTTACATGTAAAAAAGGATATTGTCACTCAAAGAGAACAAGACTGAACCATTTTGTGAGTTGACTATAGTTTTTTTTCCCCTTAGTATTGTATACATTCAGAAGAAAGAAGAATAGCACTAGATTTTACATACCCCAATATGTGAAATATAATGATATATATACACATTAAATATTCATTCATTCTTTCAATACGTATGTGAGTAGTTATCACATGCTAGCTTTCTACTAGTCACTGAGAATGCAGTTCTGAACAACATGTCTGGGTGCTCTGTTTTTGTAGGAATTACATTCTATTGCAATTGGGGAAGACAAAAATAAATGAATACATGAACAATACCATTACACATCTCCACTCAGTCGATGCCAGTTGTACATAAGGCAAATTTGTGTATATATGTGTGGAGAGTTGGTTAACTCAGGGTCACATTTCTTTTTGTCCGTTTCTCATTGGATTTAAGCATTTCCAAATAGTGCAAAGACCTTAAATGGTATGAAGTGTTCCTTCACAAAGAATAACCAGCACTTTTTCTGAACAAAGGCATAATATATTCCCTAGTGCCAATACCTCAAACCTAGCATCGTTTTTGATTCCTTTGTCTTCAAATCTATATGAAGTAATCTGTCAGTTTAGGAAAGTCCAACAAGAAGTTGGAAGGGGTAGATTAAGCTGGGGTGATGCTAAATTTTAATTAGATCTTAGAAAAGCTATCGCTAGTATCTAAATAGATTGTTGGGTAAATGAAAGAAATAAACCAGGCTAATGTGCAATTGTAATTAGTGGATATATTTAAACTCTATCTTAGTAATTATCTGTTAAGAATAGGAGTCAATAGTTCTTCAAGTGACCTTGAACAAATTGTATAATTTTTTAAGGTAAAAGTTTTCCTGGCTACAAACCAAGGTTAATACCATTTTCCAATTACTGACCTCAAACAATATGTCCTAGTGTATATCATGTGTTCTAAGATCTGCCTATAAAAATTTTCTGCATTAATAGAAATCATTATTACTTTGTTGAAAATTAATATCTTGGCACTTATATAGCACCTCAAAGAGTTAGAAACTTATCCTCCAACTTTACACACACAGAACAGATGAATTCTGCTTAATTTCCCCCACAGGTGTTAGTTTGCGTGTTTCCAATATGAGACTTCCCCCCCCCGCCCCGGCCATATTTTTAACCTCTTCAGACTGTTTTATATTATCTTTTCGCCCTCACTTGTGAATTCAAAACCATGCAATTTAGCATCATTAGCAAATTTAATCAATATATTTCTTTCAGACAGTAACGATGTTAAACAAAAACCTTATGTGTTACTATAATGACATCAAAGTCCTTTTTTTGAGATAACTGGCTATACAAGAGAGCAGATGTGGGAGCCTCCACCACAAAAGGAGCACCTGAGAATAGAAGAATACAAGTTGAGAATAGCAAGTTGAGAAGAAATGAAATAGAACATCCTTGCTATTATATTACAGGCTGAAGATCAAGATATGTAGTCAGAATATCAGCAGCAACGGAGTAACAAAACAATTATTGTTTCAGTTCCTCGAGGTCAGTATGAGGCATACGACTGTGTTAGTTAAGAAAAACTCTCTGAGTTCCTGCCCTCCTGGAGATCACTAGATGGTGGAAAGTTCATAATTATATTAATAGTAACTGGCATGGACCTGAGAGGCACCAGAATATTTTAAAAGGCTCTGAGGCCCGAGCCCTGATTTTAGGGAGCACACATTCTGTGAGGGACACAGAAGTATAGTTAATTTTAATCCAAAATACGAAATGTAAAATAGGCCATGGAGCATAGAGGAGAGAGTGAACTGGGCAAAACTGGGGAAGGTGGGGCTCAAAGAATAAATGACATTTGAATTGTGTTTGTAAATAAGAATTTGATCAAAGGAGAAGCGGATGAAGTTTATCAAAGGGAGAGATATAAGGTATTTGAGAGTGAGACATGTTTCTGTGCTGGGGAATAGCAAGTGGGGTAGTGTGGTTGGAATCAAATACACCAGTGGTGAGGGCAGGTGGAAATGGTGGAAGGCAAAACTTAAGGTTGGCTCTTGTATGCCTTGCGAGGGTTCCAAGTTGACCCTGTAGACAATTGCATGGGGCTGGGAACACCATAGGATTTAAAATTGGGAATTAACATGATCGATTTATGTCACCGTTGTGATAACTGGACTTGTATGCTAAAGAAATTTTAATACAGTTCCAATATTTATGTCTTTCAAACCATTCTAATAAAAGCTATTTTCTTCAGTTGTAATAAATAGAGACACAAGCAAAATTCTACCATGGATGGATATCTGAGTCTGTCTATTGATTTCTCCATCTCTGAGAGTTGATTGTCTTTAAATACAACTCACTCCTCTAAAAGGAGAACATATATATATTAATAGTAAAAACACCACTTACTAAAATGCTCAGGATAACATTTTCCATAATTTTTATAGTTATTTTAGAATTAATTAATAAGTCTCCTTTTTAAGACTTGCTGTTAAAAATATGTCTACTTCTTTATATATTTATATTTAATATATTTACCTAATTTTCTAGTTATTTTAGAAATAACTAACAAAGACTTTGATTTTAAGCTTTGCAGTTTAAAAAAATTCTAAATTTCAGCATTACTATGCTGCCTTCAAAAACATAATTAACATGTTATTAGTGCTGATGATGCACAGTTTTGCAGTTAAAGCCTGAGTATCAATTCCCTTTTTTATATAGTAGCAAACATTTAAATGCAGATAGCATGGAAAATAGAGTTCTGTTGACCTCAAGATGGTATTAAAAGCTTTAAGTTTATTTAACTTAATATGTGAGAACAACATGTTTGGTTGCTTTACTCCTAAATAGAAAGTCCAAAAAATTAGTCAATAAGGATTTAAACTAATAGTACTGAGCATGACACTATCTCACATATTAAATTATTGATGTACGTTTGTTCAGTGAATGAATGGATCTTTGGTTAAAGCACTGGTAATGTAATTGATTAAATATGTGCCCATTACCTATTTTACTGACATCTGTTCGTCATTCCCCTGAGGCTTACAACTTACTGTTGTCTGTATTTATTGTGTATTCACAAACACTTAGGCTGGAGACACCCTGGGCATTAAAGCTCCTTATTTCATAGAATTTTACCTTCTGCTAGGACATCACCTGGCCCTTACGTACATTAAACATATCACAAGATATAAAGGCAGTTCCACTTATATACTCATTCAACCAATGTTCTTTGATTTTATTTGTGTTCTCAGCACTATTCTCACTGGTTTGAGAGATATATAGCAAAAAAATGAATAAATATGACCACTAAAGTCTCTGCCTTCATGGAGTTTATGGTCTACAGGGCAAAAGAGGCATTAACAAAGTAATTACAAATGTCAAAACTGCTAAGAGAATTAGGAAAATAAAAGAGTTGTGGAATCCAGAGTGTGGGAACTAGTTTAATTTGGGGAGGAAAAAAATCTTATTACTTGTAGTTTCTTTGGTTTTGCCCTAGTTACTTATTTTTTTAGGCTTCTTGTTGAGATCATGCATTTATTTGTTCATTCCACCAAAGTTAATCAGTTTTACAGTCAAGTCTATCGGGATAAAACCTTAGAATGCTCATCAAAGCAATTTGGAAATATTCCATTTATGATATTGGGCCATTGGGTGGGTGACGCAGGGTTTTTAATTAAAACTCTATATTCAAGAAATTGTAGAAACTATTTCTAAAAGAAAGGAGACCAAGAATTCTGAAATCTGAATAATTACCTTTTTTATTGCAACATTTTCCAAGTGCTATTCATATTAAATTTTCCATACCCAAATTTATATACAGTATTTTAGCAGTTAAGCCAGTTTAGAAATGAAATGCATAATGCTCCATTATTTTAATAGAAATCTAAGGAACAAAGGTCATGTGGCTCTTTTATCAATCAGGATTTTGATTGCCACTGTTAATTCTGAGAGGATATGATACTAGAGATGAAGAGAATTTTCTGTCCATGCAAAAATAGTAATAAAAAATGAAGGTGACATTATTACTTCTTATCTGCTCAGCTTCGTCATTGATCTGTCTTATGCTATTTCCCAACCACATTATCAGTTCCTCCTTCCTTGGGTGTTTCTGATACTTAACAATGGTTTAATTATAGTTACCCAGAATAATACGTGGAACAAAATGATTATGTACTAAAAAGGATATTTAATTTCCCAGTGTTGGCCACAAAACAAGTTTCATCTAAATGCCTGTTTTAATTATGTCTGGAAGTCTAGTCCGAGATGTATACCAATGCATTGGCACTCTCCACTGATTTAATCTGTTAGATAAAAATGTATGGACCAAGAAGATGTGGTTGTGAGTAAATATATAGGTGCCCTGGACCTTCTCCACTTTCTCATGACACACGAACTCTCTTCTTCCCCTTTCCTAGTGTGATCCATGACTAATTTACAGCAGCTGAAAGCTGACCTCAAAGAAAAAACTTCCCCTCTGCTCTCCTTTGATCACTACGGCAGCTACAAACTAAAACGCTTTGCAAATCTCTTAGCCTGGGCATCCAGGGACAGGCTGTCAGTCAGGCAATAACCTTTATTGAGATGCAGTGTGCGTGCAGGGCACTGCTCTGGAAGCTCTGGGATATTACAAAGGTACTGAAGTTCCTGCAAAAGCCCTGACCCTCAGGGGCTCTTAGAGTAAAAGACAGTAATCAATTGCAGGATGAATCCATAACTATACAAAGGAGATCTATTACTGCTAGAAATTTTCCTCCACACTTTACTCTTCAACCTCTGAGCTCGCACTGAAATACTGATAGGATTATCCATGACATCATTTCATAATTCAGCTGCTAGTTCAATCCCACCCACGGCAATCAATACCAGGGAGAGAACAATGAAAATAATTACTATTGGAAAGAAAAAGTATCACCATATACTCTAGAGAAATGGTATTCTTTTGATATGGATAACTGCATTTCGGTTAACACATTTAAGTTTTGTACGTTTGTTTGTTTTCTCTTTTACTCTATTACATAATTTGGGAGCTTTGTAGGGGAAACATATGCTATTTTTTTGTGTGGTGTACCCATGTGTGAAGAGAGCCATGGATTAGGGGATGATGACTAAGGTGCAAGGGATTTCTTTTTGGGTTGATGAAACTGTTCTAAAGTTGGTTGTGGTAATAATAAACTCATACTAAAGCCATTGAATCATACACTTTAAATGGGTGAATTATATATCAATTGTATCTCAAAAACTGATAAAAAATGAATCTCTTTCTATATCTTTGGGGTTTTTACCAAAGAATAGCCATGACTAGCATTCTTACTCCTCTCTTGATTGATCGTATTTGACTGTTTACAAAAATCAAGTCTATTTCCCTTAGCCAACATTAAAAAAAAAAGGCTTTGCAAGGTGAGATTTTAAGTCAAATCAAATATTACCTAACACACATGGTTTAATGAGACACAACCTTTTTAATTACCCAGCTGCATTCAATTATCCAAAATGCAGACAAAACACACGGTGTTCCCATCATTCTCTGCCTTGGAGAAGTACCTAATTATTGTGTTTTTGCTCTAGTCTGTGCACGTGGGTTATTGAGGTCTTTCCTTTCTCCTTCCTCTTTCCCCCAAATAGTTCTCAGACTATGCTGCTACTCAATCAAGCACTAGGCTTGGAGAGAGCTTGTTTTCAAAGAACTACTGTTCGACAATTTCTCTTTCTTTTAATCCATTATAAGTACACAAAAGATACTTTAAAATGTATTATATTATTCCCAAGTAAGTTATAGACTATGTATGTGTTTTAGGATTTGCTTGCTTTCATCCATTCCTAAATAGCCAAAGAAAAATTATATTGTAAAAGAGGTATATGTTAAACCATTATCAAAATAAAAATAAACCAAAATAACCTCAAACAATATAATAATTCCAGAAAAGAAAATAAAGGGCTAGAATAAGGAGAAATAAAAAGATGCCAGGTACATATGGCTACATGGCTACCACAAACTGCAAGTCAAACTTTATGAAACCTAAATCATAACCTTTGTTTCCCCAAACCAGCTCCTTGCTCCAGATTCCTTTTGAAATTGATTTGCTTCTAATGCAAACCCCAAGATGTAAAGAATATGTGGAATTGATTTTTGAAGTTCATTTTAAGTTCTAATTATTTCTAGCTTGAAAGAAATTCTGAAGTCAAGGTCAACTCCAGTTTGAGGCTCTAAAATTAACCAAGATTATACTTAAAGGGTTCAACAAAGAAAATAGGGTGATTCAAAGGGTACCCCAATCTAGACCTTCATGCTTGGCACTAGTACCCTTTGGGTCACCACACCTCAGTCTTTTGTGCACAGAACTAATCTTTAGTCTGAAACCAACAGGGATTCACAAGAATTGAAAAAGTTCAGTCTTATCATTAATGTCCTGATAATTGATAATGTATTGGGCTCATTAATGGAAACAACCAGAATTATCAAATACCTCACTCCTTAGCCCATTTTTCACCTCCCAAGCTCTAAACATAGGTATTCTTCAAAACTCACTACTTAGCCTCTGCTAATCTCCTCCACATTTTCTACATAGAGACAGATTTAGCCAGCACCTTCGCAGGGAATCCCAAATCCCTACCACTAATCTAGTCAGTCCTCTCAGTCAAGTGCCTGGACTCAAAATGCTAGTCAGGCACTTCTACTTAGGTTTCTTAAGAGCATTAACGTTTGAAACTGAATTCTCCACACATCCCCATCCCCCAGCGAACCTCCCATCCTGACCACTGCTTTTTGTCAGAGGATGTTAGCATTTTTTCAATATTTGAGAATCAATTCTAGATTTAAAGAGACTAAGGAGAGATACATTGCTCAGTTAGGAATTGTTTAGCTGTCACCATTTCTTAAAAATTATACAAAATTCCTGGATTTGGTTTAAAAATTGATGATACTAAAATACTATTCTTAGAAAAGAAGATGCTAAGGAAACTTGACAACTGAATGAAATGTGTGATCTCAGATTAGGTCCTGAACCCAGAGGAAAATTTGTGATAAAGGACGTTATGGATACAACTGGCAAAATTTGAATGTGAACTGCAGATTAGATGATAGTATAGCATCAGTGTTGAATTTCAGGGGTTATTTTTTATTTTTAATTATTATGGGTACATAATAGTTGTATATATTTTGGGGGTACATGTAATGTTTTGATATAGGCATATAATGCATAACAATCAAATCAGGGTAATTGGGAACATCACTTCAAGCATTTACCATTTCTTCATTTTGGGAACATTCCAATTCCACCCTTTTAGTTATTTTAAAATATACAATAACTTATTGTTGACTGTGGTCACGCTGTTGTGCTACAAATATTAGATTTTGTTCATTTTATCTAACTACATTTTGGTACCCATTAATGACCCTCAGTTTATGCTCCACTCCCTGCTGTCCTTCCCAGCCCCTCTGGTAACCATCATTTTACTCTCTGTCTCCATGAGGTCAATGGTTTTGATAATGGCACTATGATTATGTAAGAGAAGGTGCTTGATCTTAGAAAACATTCATTGGAGTATTAGAATGAAAGGCATATGATGCTTTTGGCTTACTCTCCAATAATTCTAAAACATAGATATATGATAGGTACATAGAGGATAGATAGATAATATAAAACAGTTGTGTAAAATCTTTAAAATTTTTAAAATGAGAAAAAGAGTGTAGGTGAGCTCTTTATACGATTCTTTCAACTTTTCTGCAATTTTGAAATCATATAAAAAGTTACAAAAATGTTGAATTTCACTCTGAATAGATGAAGATTTATAAGGAAGGGGTCAGTAGAGGGTTGTTTTAATTCCGTTGTTTTCTGAGAGTCAAAGAAGTTAGGAGCAAAGAAATAGAGATACTTCTTTTAATATCTAGGAAAAGGACAATTAAGAACCATATGGAAGTTATTTTTTCACTATGGAATATTAGACCTGAGAGAAGTTTTTTGATGTGAACAACTCCTTATACATTTTAATAGATTAACATAAAAAATTCTTTGTGTTTTGATCAAAACTGCATTTGAAATTCTTTCAGTACTCTACCATGAAACAAATTTAGTAAACAAGTGTCACCAGGAATATTTCCCAGCTTTAATATCTACTTTCAAGATCTAAGTTTTGGAGCCTAAATTATTCATTCTCTCACTTTGATTTTGAAGGAAGAGTGAAAAACACATACCAACTCATTTATTTAATTCAGCTCTCAGTTCTCATTCAACAATTTGATATTATCAATTTTTTCTTTTTTGACCCATTCATGCTGTCAGCACTAAGGTAAGGCAATAGAAATAGTATATATTCTCCTCTAGGTAGTACTTTTTAATTGCCATGTCATTTCATTTCTTTCCTTAAGAAATTTTGAACTAGTTTCTTCCCATATCCCCCCAGGTTATATGTTTTAAGAACGGTGATGAGACCATTCCTCAGAAAAAAAAAATTGATATCATATAGAAAAATAAAATCTGCAAAGCTTCTAGTGAGGTCCTACAAGTTTATTTTTTTCTATTTCTATTTTCTTTTCTTAAAAAATTTAATTTCTTTTACTTTAGGGAAAACACTACATTAAAATAACTAAAAGCCAGAAAAAAAGAAACCATCCAATGTTC
>CM052439.1:9807675-9840069 GCA_028533085.1 Varecia variegata
CATAAGCATGAGATCATTGTCATACTTCTGCTGAGAAGTGAGTTCCTTGATCAGAAGCAATGCTGTGTGGAATACAGTGATGGTGGACAAGGCATTCTATAAGTCCACAGTTGGTAATTTTGGCAGAAGCATTGGGTGAAGGGAAGGCATATCCATATCTAAAGTAAATGTATATTCTAGTAAGAACAAAACAGTGCTCCTCCCATGATGGAAGTAGTCCAATATAATCAACTCACCCCTAGATAGCTGGCTGATCACCCTGAGGAATGATGACATAGTGGGACTCTCTGCTGCTGGCAGATGGGCACTCGGTAGTGACCGTAGCCAGGTTGGCCTTGGTAAGTGAAAGTTCATGTACAGGGACCATAAATAACCTCCATCTCTCCTACCATGGCCACTTTGTTCATGAGCCCATTGGGTGATGACAAGGATGGCTGGAGAAAGAGACTGGTACTCAGAGGATGGGTAATCCTGTCCACTTAGTTATTAAAATACTCCTCTGCTGAGGTCATCCTTTGATGAGCATTCACATGAGACATAAATATCTTCAGAGAGGTCTATACATAGACTTCTTCCCCAAATTTTCTTGTCACCAATTTTCCAACCAAGTTGCTTCCAAGTCTCTGACCATGCAGTCAAATAATTGGCCACAGCGCTAGTTTAAGTATATAATTGCATGTGTGGACATTTCTCCTTCTGTGCAAAGTGAACAATGAGGTGCACTGCTCAGGGATGTTGCAAAATGTGCTAAAGTGCTGCAGCTGTCAAGCTTCCTCTATATCATGCAGAACCAATTATAAACTAGACCCCAGCTTTTTATTCCTCTGTCAAATGATTGTAGGAAACTTCCCATAAGCCCATAGGCACAGGATGGGAGAAGGAAGGCAGTGTAGCAAGAGTACAGGCATCTGGACATCTGGGACACTTCTTCATGTAACTTATTTGTGCCTTTAGGGACTGCTCAGCCCCAATCACGTATATACCACTTCCATTTGATTATGGAGTGATGTTGTGTAAATCCATCTCTATGTCTTGGTGAGTCAGATAACAGCCAGTTTATCATGGGCAGCAAGTTACCTGGTAACTGATGCACCAATTTATCGTTTATGTTAGAAGGGATATCAGCATGCCCCATAACACTGAATCTCTAGGAATTTCACTTAAGTAGAAGGCACTTGGATTTCTGTTGGGTTTATTTCCCACTTTCTGGCATTCAAATGTCTTGCCAATAAGTCTAAAGTAGTTGCTACTTCTTGCTCACTGGGTCAATCAGCATAACATCATCTGTAACGTCATCAGTGTAATTGACCAGTGTGATATCTCATGGAAAATAAAAGTGAACAAGATCACTGAGAACTAAATTTTGATATAGGGCTGAAGAGTTGATATGCTCCTGAGGTAGGGAGGAGAAGGCGTATTGCTGGGCTTGCTAGCTGAAAGCAAACTGCTTCTGATGGACTTTATTGACAGGAAGGGAGAAAAAGGCAATTGTCAGATTTGTAGCTTCATAGCAAGTACCAACCATAGGATGTGTTAATTTTCTCAAGCAGTGAAACTACATCTGGTACAGCAACTGCAATTGGACTCACCATGTGGTTAAGCTTACTATAATCCACTGCTGCTGACTATTTGTGTCATCCCAAAATTCATATGTTGGAAACCTAGATCCTAAATGTGATGGCATTTGGAGGTTTTGAGAGATAATTAGTGTTATATTTGGTCTTCAACGTAGGAGCCCTGATGATTAGTTTAATAGTCTTATAAAAAGAGAAAGAGCTAGATATTTCTCTCTACATATATGCACCCAGGAAATGTCATGTGAAGACATAACCAGGAATAAGGCCTTCTCTAAGGACCCGACTATGTTGTCACTCTGATCTCAGACTTCCAGTTCCTAAACTGTGAGAAACAAATATTTGTTGTTTAAGCCAGCCAGCCTATATATTTCATTTTGGCAGCCTGAATTGACAAAGACATCCACTCCCATTCTCCAAGATCCATCTGTCTTCTGCACAGGCCAGTGTCAAGTTGAATGGGGATGTTGTGTAAATCACTAACACTTGATGTTCTGCACAGGCCAGTGTCAAATTGAATGGGGATGTTGTGTAAATCACTAACACTTGATGTTTTACGTCCTTGATGGTGGCACTAATCTCTGCAATTCCTTCAGAAATGTGGTATTGCTTTTGGGGTAGTATTTTCCCAGGTAGAGGCAATTCTAGTGGCTTCCCCTTGATGTTTCCTACCATAATAACCCTCACTACACCAGTAGGAGACTAATATGGAGATTCTGACAGCTGCTGAATGCATCTATCCCAAATATGCATATCAAAGTGGGGGAATAACCACAGTATGGGTTCAGGGACCCACTGGGCCCATCGTGAGATGGATCTGAGCTAAAGTCCATCAATCATCTGACCCCATAAGCCCCTGCTCTGCTGATTGGTAGATCAAATAAATGTTTTGAGTCTCCTCAAATTAGTGTCAGTTCATTGCCAGTATCCAGCAGTCTCTGAAAAATCTGATTAATTCCTTCTCTCCAATGCACAATTACCCTGGTAAAATTCTGTATGTCCCTTTGAGAAAGGCTGGGAGTGATTAGCAGTATAGATTTTTGACAAGGTACTGGGGTGCTTCCTTAAAGGGATCCAGACTCCCTTTCATTAAAGGGGTTCTATGTCTATAAATGGGCTCTACTCTAGGAATTGACTAAGGAGCCATAACTCTCTCTTTTTATCGTTTGTGTTAGGCTTTTGTTCAGTTGACCTAGAACTTTTCTGCTTATACAGATCAAGTAGAATTTAGAAGCTTTCTATCCATTTCATTTGTGTGAACACCATGATTAGCTACCCCATGCCATATCTCTGCAAGAGCCAGACTATTCCTATTGCTGCTTCCATCCTGCTGCCCATTTGGTAACCACTCCCACCTTGCCTTTGTGGTTCAGTGCCACCACTTGGCCTCTGCCACACTGGGATTTCAGTACTCCCATTGCATTTTGATTTTCCAATTTAATGACTTCAGGGGAGTCAGGTCTACATAGACGAGTGATCACAGATCTCTTCAAGGATGTCAGGGATCTTCTCACAAATTTATTTCTCATAGTTGTGGTAAAAGGTATGTTTTCTGGGCCCTCCCAGTATGGGTAACTAGTCTTAAATGACAAAAGTATTCTAACGTTTCAAACTCCTTAACCTTTTTTGAACCCCTATCTCTACATTAAACCAAGTGAGTCCAGCATTTCCAACTCGATCACTGTGAGCCACAATTTTTTGGTTTGTGTTTCAACCAACCAACCAAACAAATTGTTACAGCCCTTTCTAACTCCTCAAGCTGAAGCATTATACCCAGAATCTTACTCTGCCCATATCAACAAATTCTCCCTAATCCAACATTATAATCCTTTCACCTTTATCTCTTACTCTTAATATCTATTCTAACACATATTTCACAGATTCTGTCTGTATAAATTAGAAAACTTGAGCAGTTCTGGTGGAGTGTAGACCATCTCCTCATGGGTCACACTTTTGTGTCTTACCTTTAGGGCCCTGGGGTCTAGAACCAAGGAGGGACACTGGAGGTGAGTCCTGAGAAGACTCAGCATCATCATGAAAGGCAACTGTCTCAGGGTAGCCCATTACAGTCTCCTCAGGCAATCCACTCCTCAGGGTTAATCCACTCATAAGGAGGTTTGTGGAGAGGCTGCTAACCCTGGGAATGGGTAGGTCACTTCCACTGGCAAAGAATACTCATCAGAATGTAGGGGTGTAATGACCCATTTCATCAGGGTCTTCCAGCATGTCCCAATTTTAACTTTTAGATTCCAATTTCTTCCAAATCAATCAATCCAATTTCTTCCAAATCAATTCCAATTTCTTCCAAAGAATACTCATCAGAATGTAGGGGTGTAATGACCCATTTCATCAGGGTCTTCCAGCATGTCCCAATTTTAACTTTTAGATTCCAGTTTCTTCCAAATCAATGTCTTCTTTTACAATTGCCCAACTGTAAAAATTCCCAACTTTTACAGATGCCATTATGCAAGGCTGAGAATTCAACTTGTGTTGTAACTGAGCCAGGTTCAGAATGAGATTCTGTGTTTGATTTCAGCAATCTCAGTCCTGTGGCTATAGGAGATAAGGGTCTCCTTGTGAATATGCATAGAAGCATAGAAGCTTTCAGATTATTTATGCAGGGCTTGAGCTGGAAATTTGAATGCCTCAGCCCATCCTTTTTTTTTTTTTTTACCACTTTGTTCAGCAACATTAGAAGCAACTAGTTAATATTGTTTATTCATTAGTTTTCCAAAAAGATTCAGAAGTATCATATATACAGTCACCCTGATGCTTGCTTCTAATAAATGGTTGATTAGGAGTACTCAATGCAGATACTTTGCATATCTCAATTGCCAGATTACGCCACATACTATCAATGCTCTTTACTGCTGGAAATAGAGTCATTAGTGTTTTTTAAGTCTATTCAGATTAGAGAGACAATTCCAGAAACCCCAGAACCAATTCCGAAAACACAACTTTAAAATTCTGTTCCTTTAGAACCACTCTCAGTACCAAAATCTGTATTAGTCAGGGTTCTCCAGAGAAATAAAATGAATAGGAGATAGATAGATAGACAGATAGATAGATTTATTATGAGGAATTAGGTCATGTGATAGAGAGGCTAAAAAGTATAAAGATCTGCAGTTGACAAGGTGGAGACCAGGAAGAACCGATGGTGTATTCCAGTCTGAGTCCAAAGCACGGGAAGATGTGTCCCATGCCAAAGACAGGCACAGAAAGGGAATTCTTTCTTACTGAGACTTTTTGTTCTATTTAGGCCTTCAACAATTGAATGAAGACCCACATTTGGAAGGCAATCTACTTTACTCAGTCTACCAATTCAAATGTTAATCTCATCCAAAAATGCTCTCTGAGAGACACTCAGAATAATGTTTAACCAAATATCTGGGCATCCTGTAGCCCATTTATGTTGACACATAAAATTAATTATCACAGTTCATGGATAGGGTTTGAAATAAGTCACCATATGCATGACAATGATAGCTATTTTAGATAAATCTGAAACTATATAACATAATGTGTTTTTCCCATAAAATCATAACAGGCCATATTTGTTTGAGGCAGTGTAGTTCTATAATCATGTATCTACACTTTTATTCTATCCCTTGATCTTCCATGAGATTTTGTTGGAATTCATTCAACCATTCAGCACCTCAGGGTTGACCTCTCAAGTAAAGGTTTACTTCTTAGAAGGTTATGACTAAGTAATGTAAATGGTCAGGATGTTTTGAGTTTTATGTGGATAACAGTGTCACTTTAAACTATAGAAAAAATTGTCAAATATACTTTTCTGAAATGAAGGAAATGTTTTACATCTGCATTGTTGAATTAATAATTCAATGTCTCAATTTAACTAGACACCTTTCAAATGCTCAACTGCTACTTAAATTACATTAAATCTAAATTTAAATACACGGGGATAGTGGTTCCTGTATTGGAAGTAGAGCACATGAAGATAAGCTACCAATGTTTATGTCTTCTTTGCCAGCAAAATTAATAGTCAAGAATTCTGTCCCATGTAATAACAATCATGGAATTTTGAAAAAAAAATCTGTTCATAAATTTTAAGAACAATGTTTTTCACTAATAGTTACAAAAGTAGAACAAAATTATTCAGACTCTCACAAGAAACTTGTCAGGTCACCATTCACAGTATCATCTTTCATCTTATGCAAAATATTTTTAGTCCTAAAGCTCCTCTAAACCCAAATTCAAAATTAGGTTTTCCTAGAAAATGTTTATTTGTAGAAAGTCTATTCTATAAACTTCATTTAAGTTTTAAGAAGGGACTAACTACATTGTTTTATTGAGTAAAATTGTTTGAAACCAATAAAGTATGTTTTAAGGGCCTATGTGATTTTATAGTTTTTATTAAAATCCAGGTTTATAAATGTATGTTCATGGTGCTTTTTGACATAGGAAGTTGACATTTTGCAGCATGTAGACTTTTAAAGAATCTCATTTTCTTTTGCGACAGGAATTTTGAACATAGATGAAGACAGTGAGAGGAAAGTAGAGTAAATATTGGAAATAAGCACAAATATGGTGGTTAATAAATGAATATTTGAATGAAATCTTACCTCTTCAAGATTCATAAAAATACCCAATATAGATGCTTATTTCTCTATTAATTTAGAAATATATGTTCTTAGCTTTATAAAACATGTGAAGAGTTACTTAACACTTAGCAATATATATATAAAATCATCTTAAAAAGGCTGAAATGGATATTTAATTGTGAAACAATTAATCATAATTATTCTAAAATTTAATCTCATTCAAAAAACTATCTGTAAGCTGTGGCTATCTGAAATTTGGCAAAGTAGCTTCTCCTACTGTGCCCTAAAATTCTTTTGGACCCAGTTTAAAATACAACAAAATAAAACAAAACAGCGACAAAAATATCTAAAATTCAAAATAGGTAACTAAAGTTTTTTCTTAACTCTATTTTCTTTTATTAGCTGATCTTCCATGATGAGGCATTGATCTTTTAGCAAAACTGTTTGAGCTATCCAAATCATAAACCCAGGAAACAATATGCATTTTGTTTACCTGTCCTAGAAGGACTTTGAAAAAAGTCCACCTACTTCCTCCGATTAAAATGTCAAAGGCCTGCACAAAACAGTTTGGCTGGTACATTCAGTGGTAAGGAAACACGGGCTTTGTTTAATTCATTCTAAAGTGCCAACTGACAAGCTTTCATTGAATTCAGTCCAGGCTCAAAAGTATAATTGATGTCAGCTCAAATTCTCAGCCAAAGACAAACACTGAGTCTGTTACTGTTGGCTTTGTTTGGGTTTCAGGTGCAGTGCCCCTGCCATATGGTATCCTTGAGGCAGAGTTTTTGTTATAGGGTGTGTGTATGTGTGTGTGTGCTTTTTAATATTGCAAACATCCTTTAGTTGCAAAGCAAACAAAGAAAAGGCAACCCACTCATTGCCTAGAACCACTACAGACCGCCAACTGCTGGGTGCTATTAAAGTTACACAGAGCATTAAACAAATAGAAGCTCCTGTCAAAGATACTGCTTCACCAATGAATTCTTTATTTGCCCTTGACATCATGTTTTCTTGTCACCAACAAATGTCTTTGAATTTATAATTAATGAATTGACACTGTATTATTAATATAAAATTCAAGACATTTTGCAATGAAACAGTGTACTTTTTCCAAGTTTTGTAACTAAAGTGTTTATTGAATCATTATTGCCAGTCTCAGTAAAGCATTTTTTGTATATGTAAAAATATTTTGTTTGAAAATGGCAAACGATTCAGACTGACAGGTAAAAAAGTAAATGAATTAGTGAAGAATGTATGAATGAATGTTTGTACAAGCTATTAAATAATTAAAAATAGGGAATTCTCTAGCACAGTCAATATATTTAGTACTATATTCAGTAGACTTGGAAAGTTTTACAGCTTTCTTCCTTTTTTATATGACAACAACTCTAATTACTCAATCAAGTTGTTAAGGACCTATCAAGTTTAGGCATTGCACAAAGCTTTGTGGTGAACATAGATATAAAACAAAATTTTCTACACTCAAGAAACAAAGAGTTTTCATGTAAAACACAACTGAATATTGTAGGCAGATCATAATCACTAAATATAATTAGTATAGAATTAAAAGACCAGAATACAAATAAATCCTGAGAGATTCCATAAAGGAGGGGGGGCTTAAAACAATTTTGAGGAATGAGTAGATTTTATTAATATATAAAAAGACTTTGGTAATGAACATTATTTCAGGAAAGACTGATAGCATGAAGAAAAAGGTGAGAAGGGACATGGCGGGTTACAGGTAATTATGAACACCAGTATAACTACACTGGAATAGAAAATATTGTCAGATAATTGAACTTGTAAGATTTGTAAAAACCTGATTTCTAGGCATTTAGACTTGATGTAATCGGAAAGTGTTTTCAGTAAAATCTGGGATTGTAGATTGGTCTCTCCGAGTCCCCTGAAGGTGTCTGATTAGACTATGAAGATGGGTTCCTGGGAAATCTCCACTTTGTTATGTTGAGATAGACATTGTAAGAGACATTGTAAGATTTTGTTGGATAAAATGGTTCACTTAGTAAAAAATATGGTTTCAATAGACAATAATAAACTTCTATTTACTTAAATCAACCATAGGATAAACTTAGGCTCATGTAAACATATATAATGAATTTATAATGCAATGATTAAGTTTTTCTGACTTGGTCCTCATTATGAGTCTTTGCAAGTTATAAAGAGAAGCCCAAATTTTAGAAATCCTGACTAATTTAAACCTACACTTTTTCTATAACTGATTCTATAATCGCAACACAATTAACAAACATATCCCCAATAATAAATCAGTTGACTCTACTGAGAAAATATAGTATAGAAAGTTAGGTGTTAAGTTGCTTCAGCCAGACATCTTAGAAGGACAAATTTTTCAAAATAATTACAGGTAAGTGAGTTGCTTCCTGTCATTACTGTACACTCCAAGAGTTCAAACACTAATAAAAGTTATTTGTTTCACATCTGTTAGCTTCATCTATGTCTTATTTTTCTTCTGGGCCCTCATACATCTAGTAAATCAAAAAGATTAACTATACAAGATATGTTATTTATTTATTAATAATATCCAGCTTATGGAAGAGCCTTAGTTAGACTCACCTAAATCACTGTCAAATTATATTAAAAGCCAGGCTCTTTCTAAATAGTATAGATTCCTAATGAGTTCGCCTCTAAGCACATCTCTAGCTGTTACTAAGATACTATGTTTCAAGTACCATAACTTATAAATTGGAAGAGTTTTTTGATTCTCTGACTCTAAAGCTTTGCTTGGGTGGGGGTTATAGGTAAAGGCTTTCAACTGATTTTTAAAATGTTGCTCTATCAATACAGAGCTGATCTCTTCAGTCTGTTTCATTAAATGCTCCTCTGAAAGGTCAGGCAGGGCTGACCAATTTGTCCTGTGGGATATTGAATTTGACCTTTGGATCATTGCTCCCCTCCTGCTAATCCTGCCTTCTAGAAACACCTTTGCCACACATCAATGGAACATAGTGGCCATGCTCTTAGTCATTAGAAAAGGCTTTGTTGCAGATGGCCTGCAACATGACTTTGAGGTGCCTGATGAGGTGTTTTTAGTATATGAGTAATCAAAATGTACTTCTTATCTGCAGCCTTTCCTTATCTACATCCATTACCCTAAAGCAGTGGTTTTCAACCTTGGCTTCGCATTGGAATCACCTGGGGAGCTTTGCTACAACTTAATGCCCGGACCCTACCACAAACCAATTATTTGCTTATTAAGTATGAAATGTCTGAATTCCTTAAGTACTAAGTTTGACAGTTGATATCTCTGACATTTCGCTTTGACACTCATATTTCATTTTTGTTGTGAAAGTATATCCTCAGTCTTTCAGATGCATGTTTTGGCTAGTGATTATCTTTCAAATTGTTTTTAGAGCAATTTTTGTGAAACCATGGATAAGTCAAAAATTTGTGTTATTTTTTAATATGAGTTCCATCGTGGAACCAATGCAGCACAGACAGCTCAAAATATCAATGAAGTGTTTGGGAAGGATATAGCTAATGACGGCACAGTACGTAGATGGTTCGAGAAATTCTGTTCTGCCGATTTTAGTCTTGAAAATGAGCCGTGTGGGCGACCTGAGACCAAGGTAGATAATGATGAGCTGAAAGCTGTAGTGGAAGTGAATCCATCTCAACCTATATGTGCATTAGCAGCAAGGTTTGACATTACTATTCTAACAGTATTGGAGCATTTGAAACAAATCAGCAAGATAAAGAAGCTGGATAGATGGATTCCACATGAATTAAATGAGCGTCAGAAGAGAAATTGTTTCAAAGCTTGCCCTTCTTTGCTGTCACGACATAAAAGTGAACCATTTCTACACCATATTGTTATGTGTGATGAAAAATGGATTCTTTTTGACAATCACAAGCATTCAGCACAATGACTGGTTAAAGATGAAGTGCCAAAACACAGTCCAAAACCAAATATTCATCAAGAAAAGCGAATGGTGTCTGTTTGGTGGTCCAGCACTGGTATTAACCACTACGGCCTCATGAAACCCGGTCAATCAATTACAGCGGATGTCTACTGCAACCAATTGGATGAAATGATGAGGATGTTTGCGATTAAGCAGCCGAGATTGGTCAATAGAGATAGGCTAATACTCTTGCAAGACAATGCTCAGCCACAGGTCACACAAACCATGCTGCTCAAACTACAGAAGCTGGACTTGGAAACTCTCTGTCATCCACCATATTCAACAGACCTTGCACCACATGACTACCACTTCTTCCAGGCTTTGGACCACTTCCTGTAAGGAAAAATAGTCAATTCTCTACAAGCTATGAAAAACGGCTTTCTTGATTTCATCACCATTCACTCTCCAGGCTTCTTTGCTGCTGGCATAAACAAGCTACCATTAAGATGGCAAAACTGTGTAGATAGTTTAGGCACATGCTTTGGTTCATTGTATTGCTTCTTGTTTGAGATATAATAAACTACAGTTTTGATTCAAAATCAGAAATTTCATATTTAATGACCTAATAAATTAGAATCTCTGGCCTTGAAACCCAAACATCAGCATTTTTAAAGCTTCCCAGGAGATTCCAATGAGTAACTAAGGCTGAGAACTATTGAAGTAAAGTGAGCTCCTTAAGTTATTACACAACATTTTATTCATCTTTCTACTCCATGCCTTTGGCAGGGACCTGGCTTTATGTAGGTGCTCAGTAAGTGTGAGATGAATGAGAGCAGGACTGAATGAAATGGTTATTTCCTACCGTAATAATACCTTGGAATCTTTTCACTGAATTTCATCAGGACATAGTGTGAAAGTTTGGTGTTTTCAATTATCAAAAACCAAAGCTCTAACTATCTGTTAATGGCATGTGTGGCTATTTTAGTAATTAGGTTTTAATACATTTAAACAAATAGGTCATTTTAATACTCAAAGTCAATGATCCGTTCATCCAAGTAAGTGTCATAATTTGCTCTTAAAAAGAGCAGTTAATTCACTTCAATCTTGGTAATAGCTATATTTCTACTATTACAATTCAATTACAATTAAACCAATTTTTTTTTTTAAAAATAGGCTTGGATAGTTCAGGTGCAAATTGTATTTGCAAATTGTAAAAGTTCTAAGAAAACATGTCATTCATGCTTTTGTCACCTCAAACTGGGAACCCATAAAGGACAGAGCTGTAATTCTAGAGGGGATCCTAAAAGCCAATATATTAATATTTTATGTCAGATGTTAATGGAGAAAAGTTGACAAAAAGCCACATGTAGCTCATTACTTCTTCATATACCCAATGAAATAATGCAGGAGGCAATCATAATATTTTAATTTTCTCACTAATTAACTACAACAACAGTGACTGTTATTTGAGTCTTTATCAGGCAAAACACTAGATTCTTTGTATGAACTATCCCATCTAATTCTCACAGACATACTCTAGGGTAGGTCATGTTCTCCCTTCTCTACAGATGAGGACATTGACGTTCAAAGGATTTACATAATTGTCCAAAGTAAGCAAGGGAATAAGGTTAGAGACCATGATTTGAAATGCATCTTCTGCAATTTATCTGATGTCTAAAGCCTGACAAATGTCTCTATACTATCTTGCATTTATGACTATAAATTATACTTAGTTATTTCAGGCATATGGAATTCTTCAAGTTAACAGCATCATTTAGAATCATAGGCACTTATAGAACTTCATTTGTAATGCCTCAATTTACTTTATGAAATTATTTTGAGGATTAAATGATAGAATCAATGTAAAGCACCAAGTCTGGTTCAGAACTTATAACAAGTACTCAATAAACCTTAGATGATGATGATGATGATCTTGTTGATGATGATGATTATCATGTTGATGATGATGATGATTTAGTCTAACCTACTCATTTTTCAATGATTCAATAAGAAACTGGTTCAGAGAAATGAAATGACAAGGACCCATGGAAAAATGGCTGCAGAGCCTGATTCTCACTTCTCTATAAAGTACTTCTTAAATACAGATTACTTGATGATATGTTATGATAATGTATATCCTGACATGCAGGTAAAAAGCAAGCAAACAAGAAGGAGGCGATCTTCGCTAGGTAGAGAGTGTTGTAATGCCTTGCTACCCAGCGTGTGTTCCACAGACTGGCAACATCAGCATCACCTGGGAGGTGGTCAAAAAGGAAGAGTCTCAGGCCCCTTCCCAGACTTGCTGAATTGGAATCTGCACTTTAACAAGCTGCCCACGGACTCATGATCCCATTAAAGTTAGAAATGCTGCAGCACTTTTGAACATGGAAGCAAAATAAAGATTAGTAAAATGGGCTGTGGAGAAACACTGTAGTTCCAACCCTGTCTTTGCTAGCTGTGAGACCTCAGGTAAGGTCTTATAAGGATTAAATATCATAATGTATTTAAAGCACTTAGTACAGTATTGTTATTCTGACTATCATAATAATTAAAACAGACCCATATAGTAATACTAAGAAATATACTTTAAATGAAAAATAATGAGAAGATGAATATTTGGGCATGGGTCTAAAACCCTCATCTTCCAAATAAAATGGCAATAAAAGACTTACAGAGAGAAAGTTTTCAGGGTAATTATGAAATATCTAAGTTTAGTTTAAAATTTATATATACATATATATATATACACACACATATACATATATAATTTCTTAACTTTACACAAAATGTTTGTTTGCCCAAATGCAGACCATATTCATGCAGGAAAAACAAACCCTAATTCCAGAATATATGTTGGACTCTGTCCACTAGCCATGTCTAGATCCTTAATTGACAGTTCTCATTTTACCATAAATCAGATTGTATGGAAATAGACATTTTTCATTTGTTGACTAGAGAATTAACTCAGTGTTAATACTTATTTTATAAGTTTATGTTTAGTTTTCATTGTGTGGTAATATTGATGAGATGACCTGCTTTCTAATGTTTGGAAGATAGCCTGGCCAAGTTGAATAAAGATAGGTGGGTTTCCATATTGCTTGTATCCCAGCAGAAGACACTGTTAATCAGAAAAGATCCTGGGATGCCTTTGAGTTTTAAGAGAAGTTACCTTCTCTTGAACAAAACAGAATATTTTTTTTTACACTAACAGAACTTTGCAAACACGTTTAAGTTCCCCAGGTCTCATTTTCTGTTATTTGTAAAATAATGATATTATGACAGCCAGTGATGAAATTGTACACTGAGGCACATGTTTTGGATTTGGGAGCATATTCTCTCACTCCTAATGTCACATTACTAATCTGAGTATGGGCCCAGTGAAAGCTCTTATGAATCAGACACTTTATAAATGAAGATGGGAAGAGGGTCTTTCTCTACCAGCCATGCCTAGCATCATGTATGTATCCATTCTACATCACAGGACCAAAAGAGTGCTCTTCAAATTTGTTTTGGCTGGTATTATAAATGAGACCTAAGTGGTCCTAAACCTATGAGATCACCAGATGTCCTTAGCTTAGATTAGATAATAGGATAATATTATTACATTTTTGCCAGGGCACATTCCTCTCCCTACATAGATAATTATATCTTCTTCATCTAATTGTTTCTCTGAAAATAATAAGCAAATTATAAGTCGGTGGCTGTAATTGTCAGGTTTTAGTCTGTATTTTTCATTACCTAATGTTGGTCTTCAAGTATTCTATGGCTCTTGGGGCACTAAGGTTAATGCCTAGTTCGGGACATCTAATTTTAGGGCTTCTGATGATGGAAGCCTAAAGCCATATAGACATATTGATTTTGGTTGTTTAAAATTAATTTGACCTTTTCTTTTAAGTTACAAAGAAGCCTGGGTTGTGACAAAGATCTGCTGACCTATTTCTCAAGAAATTGTTCACCAATAAAGCTTAGGACTTAATTTTTAGTTATTATGGTAACCTATCTTTCCATTTATTATCAGTTCACACCAAGGACCTCTAGGGAATTGCTTGTCAGTGCTGATTTTTTGTCACTCTAGGGATCCTTGAAATATTATATTTGATAACCATCCTAAGACTTGATTAAATTGCCTGAGATAAGAGCCTTTTTTCTTGCACCTCAGCCAGACAGATAAGTCCTCTACTGCCATTAAGAGTAAGTCAGAATGGATTCCATTATGACAAACAAGTGCTGAATAAATCTCTTTCCGATTTTTGAGATTAATATGCATCAAATTTCTTCCTTTCTTAATAACGATGTTATATAAGTATATGAAAACCAGTCTTTCACTCCTTTATAATATTGCATTCTTCTTTATCTAAAGTCTTTTAATTTAAGCTATTTTTTTTCAAGGCAGGTTCTTGTTCTGTTGCCCAGGCTAGAGTGCAGTGGCCTATGGTAGCTCACTGCAACCTCAAAATCCTGGGCTCAAGTGACCCTCCTGCCTCAGTCTCCCAAGTAGCTAGGACTACAGGCACACACCACCATGCCCAGAGAATTTTTAATTTTTTTGTAGATATAGTGGTGGTGGTCTCCCTATGTTACTTAGACAGCTCTGGAGCTCCTGGGCTCAAGCAATCCTCCCACCTTGGCCTCCCAAGGTATTAAGATTACATGTGTCAGCCACTGTACCTGGCCAATTTAAGGTATTCATAAAAATATTTTAAAAGGTCACTGACCTTAAAATTGCTATAAATTATAAGAATTAAATTTTTTCACCAATGTTTCCATCTTTTAAAATTTATATATATATACACACAAAAATATATATATATATCACTAAAATAGTTTACTTTCCACTTCAACATCTACAACACATTATATAGAAGATGTTTTGAAACACTTTCTGTATTCCATACCCTAGTCTCATGTGCAGCCACCCCACATCTGAAGTATTGCAAAGGAGTCCAATGTGCTCTACCTGTTTTATGTCCAATTCTTTATATTCATTCATTAATACTCTTTTCTTTTTTTTTTTTTTTTTTTTTGAGACAGAGTCTCACTCTGTTGCTCGGGCTAGAGTGAGTGCTGTGGTGTCAGCCTAGCTCACAGCAACCTCAAACTCCTGGGCTCAAGCAATCCTTCTGCCTCAGCCTCCTGAGTAGCTGGGACTACAGGCATGTGCCACCATGTCTGGCTAATTTTTTCTATATATATTTTTAGTTGGCCAGATAATTTGTTTCTATTTTTTAGTAGAGACGGGGTCTCGCTCTTGCTCAGGCTGGTCTCGAACTCCTGACCTCGAGCGATCCACCCGCCTCGGCCTCCCAGAGTGCTAGGATTACAGGCGTGAGCCACCGCGCCTGGCCAATACTCTTTTCTGATACTCTATGCCCTCTCCTAGGTTCTATAAGTACAGTGGAGAGCTGAAAGAGATGTAATTTCTGTCCTTACAGACTTTACAAGCAAATCAAGAGAAGAGAATCAATCAAAAGACACCCCCCAAAAATATAAAATTCCAGTTTATTAGTGCCAGGCAGGAGACATTAGGCAGTTAAAAGAAGGGTGGTCATCGGGGTAGAGGTGCTTTAGTAGGGGAACTTGGCCTGGCCTCGCAGGTCAAGGGAAGCCTTGCTGAGGAGAGTGCTACATGAGCTAAGAGCTAAAGGATGAATGGGTGTTATCTAGGCAAGGAGCAAGGGGAGGCATCCCAGGCAGAGAGCACAGATAGGCAAGGATCCTGAGGACAGAGGGGGGCACAGGAAAAGAGAGGGCACGTGGGTCCCAACTGCAGAGCCTGGGAAACAGGACCCAGGGAGGGCTGTTGGGGCAAGCTAAGGACTGCGCACTCAGGACCTTATGAGCCAAGAGGAGAAGTTCTTTCTTCATCCTAAGAGAGTGGGAAGGCAACTGGTGATGAATGACAAAATTTGCATTTTAAAAATTTCCTCTAGCTTTCATGTGGAAGAGTCGGGGTAAAGCAGTCCAGGTAAATAATTTAGGACACTATTGAAGTAGAAAGGAACTTGAAGAATGGTAGCTGGGAATAAAGAGTGGTGGAGATGGAGAGAAGTCAGTGGATTTGTGAAGCTTTTAAGAGCTAGAATTGAGAAGACACAGTATAAGAGGATCATCCTAAACATTACAGTCCTATTAGTCTTTCCAAATGCTGCTTTGTACTGTCTTCACCTTATCTGAGAAGGAGGATCATTGCCACTGGAAACACATGCTTAGTGAGCCCCAAGCCTACTCATGCACCATTCTCCCCTCTGGCAAAGTTTCATAACAACGCAAACCTCTATAAGCTGGCATGTACACCTCACAGCCTCTCCCCAACCACCTTATGACTCTAATTTTCTGTTATTCATTTCGGGTACATGAAGTATGTACAGGCATACACGTTTTATTACACTTCACGGTATTGTGCTTCTCAGATACTGCATTTTCTACAAATTGAGGGTTCATGGCAACCCTGCATCAAGCAAGTCTATTAGTGCCATTTTCCCACAGTATGTGGTCACTTTGTGTCTCTGTGTCACATTTTGGCAATTCTCACAATAGTTCAAACTTTTTTGTATTACTATATCTGTTATGTTGATCTGTGATCAGTGATCACTGAAATTACTATTAATATTATAATTGTTTTGGGGCACATTGGACTGGACCCGTATAAGACAGTAAACTTAACTGATAAATGTCGTATGTGCTCTTATTGCTCCAGACTGGCCATTTCCCCGTTTCTCTCTCCCTCTACTCAGGCCTCCCTATTTCCTGAGATACAATAATATTGAAACTAGGCCAATGAATAACCTTACAATGGCCTCTAGGTGTTAAAGTGAAAGAAGGATTCATACATCTTTCACTTTAAATCAAAAGCTAGAAATAATTAAGCTTAATGAGGAAGGTATGTCAAAAACCCAGTTTGGCCTCTTGTGCCAAACAGTTAGCCAAGCTGTGAAAGCAAAGGAAAAGTTCTTGAATAAAATTAAAAGTGCTGCTCCAATGAATACACAAATGATAGGAAAGTGAAACAGCCTGATTGCTGATATGGAGAAAGTTTGAGTGGTCTGGATAATAGCTCAAACCAACTACAACATTCCCTTAAGCACAAGACTAACCCAAAGCAAGGTAGTAACCATTTTCAATTCTATGAAAGCTGAGAAAGGTGAGGAAAAAAAGTCGGAAGCTAGCAGAGTTGGTTCTTGAGGTTTAAAAAAAGAAGCCATCTCCATAACATAAAAGTACAAGGTGAAGTAGCAAATGGTGAGGGAGAAGCTGCAGCAAGTTATCCAGAAAACCTAACTAAGATAATTGATCAAGCAGCTACACTAAACCAAATATTTTCAATGTAGATGAAACACCCCTATACTGGAAGAAGATGACATTCAGTACTTTCACAGCTGGAGTGAAGTAAATGCCTGGCTTCAAAGCTTCAAAGACTAAGCTGACTCTTTCATTAGGGGCTAATGCAGCTGGTGACCTGAAGTTGAAGACAATGCTCATTTATCATTCTGAAAATCCTAGGACTCTAAATATTATGCTAAATCTACTCTGCCTGTGCTCTATAAATGGAACAATGAAGCCTGCATGACAGCACATGTGTTGACAACATGGGTTACAAAATATTTTAAGCCCACTGTTGAGAACTACTACTTAGAAAATAAGACTCCTTTGTAAATATTACTACTCATTGACAACATACCTAGTCACTAAAGAGCTCTGATACAAGGAAATTAATGTTACTTTCATTCCTGCTAATGCATCCATTCTGCAGTCAATAGATCAAGGAATAATTTTGACTTTGAAGTCTTATGATATAAGAAATACATTTTGTAAGGCAACAGCTGCCAAAGATAGTGATTCCTCTGATGGATCTGGGCAAAGTATACTGAAAACCTTCTGGAAAGGATTCAGCAGTCTAGGTGCCATTAAGAAAATTTTTGCTTCATGGGAGGAGGTCAAAATATCAACATAAACAGGAGTTTGGAAGGAGCTGATTCCAACTTTCATGGATGGAATTGAGGGGTTCAAGAATTACATAGAGTTAGTAACAGCAGATGTGGTGGGAATAGCAAGAGAACTAGAATTAGAAGTGAAGCCTGAAGATGTGACTGAATTGCTGAAATCTCATGAAAAAACTTGAATAGATAAGGAGTTACTTTTAAGGATGAGCAAAAAAAGTGGTTTCTTGAAGTATTATAGAATGCCCTCTGGTGAAGATTCTGTGAACACTGGTGACACAACAACAAAAGATTTATAATATTACATAAACTTGGGTGATAAAGCAGTGGCAGGGTTTGAGAATATTGAAATTATAAGAAATTGCCACAGCCACCACAATCTTCAGCAACCACCACCCTGATCAGTCAGCAGCCATCAACATGGAGGCAAGACCTTCCACCAGCAAAAAGATTACCACTCACTGAAGGCTCAGATGATCATTAGCATTTTTTAACAGTAAAGTATTTTTAATTAAGGTATGCACATTGTTTGCTTAGATATAATGCTATTGCACACTTAATAGACTACAGTATAGTGTAAACACAACTTTTATATGCACTGGGAAACCAAAAATGTCAATATTTTTGCAATATTCACTTTTTTGAAGTAGTCTGGAACTGAACCCACAATATGGCCAAGGTGTGCCTATAAAAGCTATATAGTATTTGACATAAATATGAGCTGAATATGTCTTCTCCTCTTCCTTCATCCATCTCTTTTCTAGCTCCAAATTTCTGTTTTCCTTATCAAAGAAAGTACTTAGTTCCACTTTGACTGCTTTGCTCACATTAATTCTCCCTACCTCTGCCCCTCCTAAAACCCCAGCTTAAAATGTTTCTTCCTCTTCACCATTCTTATCTAGTTTTTTTCTTTCTTCAAGGCCTAGCCCTAATTAAAATCCCAGCTCCTTCACAGTGACCTCCTAGAACACTTTAGTTTTCTTGGTTATGCCTCTTTTGATTTTGAATTCCCACAGGGGTAATTATCTTCCCCCATTTGTCCATCACTCAGCCTCTGCATCAGAGCATTTTCATTCACCTTTCTGTGGAAATGGTTTAGCTATTAAATGCAACTGCATATCCCTCAAGAGCAGTGTTCATATCCTAGAACTCCTTTTATTCCCAAAGACTGGCCTGATGCATAATTAGTCCTGAAGTCACGTCCTTATACCTGTGGCTAAAGGGCAGCTTCTAAAGCTCGTGCAAAGGGATCTCCGAAGAAAGGAAATTTCATGTTATTGAAAAATGGAAGAAACTGAGAAGGCTAGAATTGAACAAAATAGAACAGATGGCCTCTGTACCTAATAATTTACCTATTCATTACCAACATTTTGTGACAGAGCTATCACATAATCCCACTTATCATTCTAATAACATAAATCACTATATTATGTAAAGAAGACAATTGAGAAATAAAACATTAAGTATATAATTACAGCAAGTAGCTAAAAAAAAAACTTACAACTACATGTGAATTTTGGAAATTGTAGTGCTAAATATGTAATTTATTAAATCCACATTTATAAATGTATATGGTTCCAAGTTCTCCATTCTTTTCCCCTGGTTTATTCATCTGTTCTTGCACCAATACCATGCCGTATCCATTACTATGGCTTTTATAGTTTGTCTTAATATTTTAAAAAGCAAGTCACCTATACTTCCATGAAAACTTTTAGAGCAAATATATGGATATATGTCATTTTTCACATGAATGCTTGCTTGTCTGTAACATCTGACCAGATAGAAGACACCTGCTGCTTTCATGAATGACAAATACAATTTGTCTGAGGATCTTAGTTTATTCAATTTGCTCAACTATGCTGAACTTGTTTTATTTTATTAATTACTCTTAGATAGCAATCATAATAATTTTAACTATGAGATCTGGATGGATTCTGTTTATATAGTGCCAGATAGATAGAAGCACATGGAAAAATAAACTTTTAAATTTACATCTTAACATTTTGGCGTAGTTATGTCTATAAGAAGAGTTTCTAGTTAAAATGGGTCACGTGTAGATTTCAATTTCGTTTAAAAACATTATTTTAATTGTATAGTGTTTCATTATTTACTGAATAGCTGCATTTAGACAAACCATAATAAAATAGAAGTGACAGAGGATGGTAGTTAAAGAGCCAGAGCTCTGGAGTCAACCAGCCTGGTTCAAATCCTGGTTTCATCAGTTTAGCTGTGTGAGCCCAGGTAAATTACTTAACCTTTCTGTTCCTTCATTTCCTCATTGGTAAAATGGAGATAGCTCAGGGATTGCTATAAGGATTAAATCGGATAATTAATATTAAGTACCAAGCAAATAGTAAATGCTAAAGTTTAGCTATTGTTATTATAAGTACACAGTAATCTAAAATGATTAAAATTATGTATTACAAAATTTGTTTTTCCATCTCAAATTAGACAGTATTAATATCATTTTAATAACTTTATATCATTATCATCATGGGCATAACATGTTTTATGTTTCTCTTCTCCTTGCCAATTCCTCAGACATTATTAGAATCCAGTATTTCTTCTTATATATTAATAGTTTTTGTAATAACTTGTCTACAAGGTTCTTTGTCACCCTCTCTCCCCTTTTCAATCCATCCTACATGGTTTTGTTTGAATATTCTTTAAAAATTCCTGCTTAGCATCCTTCTTGCCTTCTTAGCAGGCAGAGTCTCCACAGCCTGGGCAAACACACCCCCTTGAACATATGTTTTTCTGCTCCTCTTCTATGTTGTAGCCATTGCCTGGACTCTCCATCTTTTCACGTTGAGTCTGTGTGCATCTTTGTGATTTAGATGTGTTTCCTGGAGACAACAGAAGCTTGTGTTGTGTTTTTTTCATCCAGCCAGCCTATGTGTTTGGAGAGGTGCAGTCTGTAATATTGATTGACAGCATTGATATGTGAGATGTTGGTCTGTTCATCCTGTTGGGGGTCTCTTATTGCTTTGTTTTGCTTCTTGTTTTATTGTTTTACAGGAATTGTGAGTTTGGGGTTGCTTTTGTTTTATTTTATTTTATTTTTTAGGTGAATTTACACTGGTGGGTATCTGTTGTGCTGATTTGTGTATAGTGCTCTTCTGAGTATTTTATGTAGGGCAGGTCTGATCATGCCAAATTCTCTCAGTGTTTGCTTGTCTGGAAAAGACTTAATTTCTCCATTGATTATGAAACTTAATTTTTCTCTGCCTTTTTGAATTATTGGGTTATCTTAAGAGCTGTGTCTTCAAGCTCTGAGATTCTTTCTTCTCTTTGGTTTAGCCTGTTGTTAAGGCTTTCTGCTGTGTTTTGAAATTCCCTAAATGACTCTTTCATTTCTTTAAGTTCTATTATATCCTTTCTTATGTTATCTAGCTCTCTAGTGGCTTTTCATTTTTTTATTGATTTCCCGAAAAAAAATTTTTTTGGCTTCTTTTTGTTGGTTTTCAACTTTCTCTTCAATTCCATTCATCTTATTTGCCATCCATATTCTGAATTCCTTTTCTATAATTTTGGCAATTTCCTTGTGTAGCTTGGTCCACTAATGTAGCTCCATTGTGTTCCCTTGGGAGTGTCAAACTATTTTGTTTTTTCATGTTGCCAGGGTTCTTTTGCTGGTTTCTTCTCATCTGGTTCCCCTTCTCTCAGCTCTGGGTTAATAGGATTGCAGGGCACCTGTTCTTCTTTGCTGAGGACTCTCTTAAACCAAGTCCAGGAGTGATAGCTGCTCAGGGCTGAGAGTTCCTGAGTGAAGTGTTGGACCTCTGGGAGGTTCTTCTGATCCAGCATAGTGGTGGGGACCACCAGCTTCAGAACTGGCTTTGGAGATTTCAGGGGCAGAGCCACCTTTATGGGGGGTTTTCCCCACAAGTATAGGGACTGCTGATGCCCAGTCACACAGTCTCCATGACCTAGGGTCTGCATAGTTGGGCTGATACTGCTGTTTGGCGAGATTCTCTCCACACACAACTCACTAACGCAGTTGCCCCAGGCTTCCCAAGTGGTGGCTGTGGCATGGGGCTCCTGCTCTTTCAGCTCCCACACCAGGGAGGAGGTGTGCTTGGCCCCCAGTCACAGGAAAATACACTGGTGAGCGTATGGTCCCTCCCCAGATCAGTGGGGGTGATGGAAAGGCTATTGTTGGGAGGCTGGGTCCCCTGCAGACCCGGCTCCAGGCACCATAACAACCAGTATGGAGTTACTTTCAGACACCTGGGATTGGCAGGCACCAGCTCTCTGCTGTACCTGCTCTCTGGTGGAATATCTCTGCACAGACTCTGAACAACTCCCTGATCAGATGAGAGGTCTGCAGTGGAAAAGGGAGACCCTCACAGATGGAGCTACCTATAATTTTTGTTTCTCTCCTAAAAAGCAGTGTCCTCTTGAGTTGCTTCTCTTCTGCTGTCTTCCCCTCTTCCAAGCAGTGTGAATTGTATTGGGACCTCTAGCTTAATCATCATGGTGGTGGGTGATGTTTGTAAGAACCGCCACGCCCTGTTTAATTGACTTGATAGATGCTCTAATGAGCTGTAGAGTTGCTCTCCCTGTCAGTGGTTAATGCTTGCAGGAAGGAGCCACCTGCAGAGTTGTTCTTTTGTGCCTGTGATAAGCTCTAGTCTCCCAGGTGGAGCATTTGAATTACTCAGGCTTTGGGAGGGGCCTTGTACCTCCTAGGGGATTGCTTGATCTCCCCCACAGCAAAGGTGGGTGGAGGGGCGAGGCTGGGAGCAGTTAGGTTGTGCTAGCCTGGAAGGCTTTGCAAAGCCTTGGCAAGGCTCAGAGGTCATCTTCCCTGCCACTACGGGAGCCACTGGGATGAGGGTCAAGGTCGGCTCTCCAAGCCAAAAAGGCTGCTTGTGAGGGAGAGGCTGCACTTTCCAGACTGGCTGTGGGGAGTAAGGTCCGCCTCTCTTGCATTTCCCCTGCCCTCAGGTGGGCTCTGAATGCTCTGTACTCAGTTGTTATGGTGCCACAGGCTGGGACCTTCCCACCAGAGACCCACCCTAGTCCGACAGCATGGCTTTCCTGTGTGGAGGATGGGCGCTTCCCTTTTTGGGCACATCTCAAGCCCCAAGTTTCCTCCTATCAGTTGTGCCTACGTGGGCTCCCTTTTCCCCAAGTCCAGCTCCTAAACCTCCCTCCACCTTCTCTGTCCCCCAGTGTCCTGCTCAAGTCCTGGGGGCACAGGATCCAGCCTGAGCATCTGACCCACCGGCGTGCATCTCCACAAAACATCAGCAGGAAGGGCACTCTCAGATCAGGCGCCAGGTCCTGGGGGGCCCCAGTCTCTGTGGAAACTTCAGACTGCAGGACACACCAGCTAGTAAGAGGGGGCCACTCTGTCCCAGTTACTATGGGTGGAGGAGGGGCAGGAGAAATAAGAGTCTGAATGGAAGAAAGGCAGCTTTCTGGCCTCTCAGGCCACTCCACTTGGAGGGGAACCCCGCACAGAGTGTCCAAGCTCTGGAATCACGCAAGTTCTCTCTAAAATTCCATGGTTGCCACAGTGCTTGGGTTTAGGGGGATGAAAAAGCTTCCCAATAACTTGGTAGCCTGCTGATCACTGAAGGTTGTGAGAGGGAGAAAGGAATTCCCCCTTACCCCTTCACTGGGATTCAAGCCTCCCTGGGTTTGGTCCTCCCCAATATTTCTTTTCCTTTATCCTCTTCCTTCTGTGCTTTGAGATTTTCCTCCGTGAGGTCCCTGGCAGGCTCTGGCACTTCTCTCCCTGAAATTCACCTGTGTTGCATCTTCCCTCCCGACTCCATTATCCGAAACCCTTCCTTCCCTCCCAGACTGTCCAGCAAGCAATGTCTCTCATCAGCCACCTTGCCCCATCTCCCGCTTTTAAAAAGTTTTTGAGGAAGGCAGAACACTTAATTAAATAACATGCTTAGCATTAGGCTAAGAAAAACCATATGGTTGAATTCACCGAATCTCTATCATCAGTCTTCTTTCTGGGTCATACATAAACATATGCTTCCATCTTCACTCAAAACCCGATTCTGCTGTTCTATTCATTGGGTACTTCTTTTTGACTTTTTTCACATTTGATTGTATCATTCATTTAATTTAATTATCTTAAACAGAATACAATGTTTCAGGTATGGATAGAACAGAATCAAGCAGGCAAGCGAGGATAATTGACTCTCTGAAATGGGATATAATTGTACCTATTGTGCTAGCTCAAAATAGTTCATCCAATTTTCCATGCTTTATAAGACCAAAACTAGGAAGTGTTCACATGTTTCATCCTATTATTCCATTACTCTTAGGTATCTTACCATATTGCATCACATTTGTTGATTTTTTTAGTTTTCCCTGGGAGGATATACATTCAGTGTGAAGAACTTGGAAAGCAGGAGATGCCGTTAGTGAGGCAGAGACCAGATGGGGAGAGCAGATTAGTTATCAGTTTGTGATATGCTTCAAGGGGATACCAGGCCAGCACGGTTGGAAGCTGCATACTCAGTGATTCATTCCATATACTAATTTTATTGGTAAAATAATTTTTTTGTTGTTGAAAAATAATGAAATATAAATTTTACTTAGAAGGACTGAAGTTTTACATGGTGCCTTCACTGTAATAAAATAAGAAGAAAAACAACAAAATAGGAGAATTTGAGAAACCAACTCATCTCTAGAGTTTCTTGATTATTTATAGAAGCCAACCTGGTTGGATATCACACCTTAAATGCCTGATATCTGCAAGCTGGGTTCTTCCCTACATAGATCCAGCCCCTTTCTTTGGCATGCTTGAGTTTTCAGTGGGGCCCAGAACTTATACATAAATGGAGGATGAAGGTAGGGTACAAACAAAGGGACAAGCCACACAAAAAACAGTGTGGGTATAATTGCTCTCTGTGGAATTTTGCCAGCTCTGCACATACGAATGTGCCTGACACATCCTATGCAACCGATGAGAACTTCTCAGCTGCGGCTATCACCAGGGCCCTTGGTTGTTGGTTACTTCTCCACAGTTCTTGTAGAAACCAGCTTTGCGTGGGTACCACCAGAGAACACCTCTCCTCCCACCCATGCCCTGGACCCTTTTTCCATTGCTCTGAGGCTCCCCTGGTGCTGTTGAGGCAAGAGACCTGTGGAGCCTGCTCAGTGGGATTTAACACATGTAAGGTGAACCAATAAAATAAAGGAGCCAGCAGACATATTCTTCTTCCCCCTCCATGGATAGACTATCCTGAGATGCAGGTGCTAATGTGGTCTCCCTAAAAGTGGTCTTATGAGATCAAGTAATCAATTGTGCTTGGTACCAAGCAGTGGCCACATGGCTAAAGCACTTCCCTATATTTGCTCTTTCAACTTTCCTGCCTCACTTCCCTTGTTCCTGGGACTGTTATTCTCAATATAGTGTTAACACATATGTCTTTGCCTTATGCTATGTTTTCTAGAGAACTTGGTCTAAGATAAGTGGCTATGGCTAAAGAAGTGCATGGGTGGGTTCCTCTGCCAGTTCAAACTCTGGCAGAAGGTTTGAATGGATCTAAAGATCCTCTTCTAATTTTACATGAAATTTTAGGTGGTCTTTAGTCTAGGTATTTTGTCACTTCAGACAGTTTACCCTGTAGTTTATCCATTCTCTTCGGAACTGAGTACAACATTATTTCAAATAATGTGCTGATGTATTCAGCTACAAACAGTACCCCACTGGATAGTTTATTTAGCAGTATAAGAAAATCATGGTTTGGGCTATGTCTTGTTGGGTAGGACTAATAGACATGATCCACAGGGTAGACACTGAACAACTGGCTCTGCAATTGGATAGAAGAAACACCTACTGCTCAGTCTCACCTAAAAAGTAGATAGAATTGTCCATTAACTCAGCTACATTCTGACCCAGGAGCCTTACAACAAGCCGTGAAATTGGACCCCATCAGGAGCTGCACAATTTGCTGTCTCTCAAGAGACAGAAGGAAGAGCTAAACATGAGGTGCTTAGGCTCAAACACTGCAAAAGTCTGTGCTCCTGACACTTGGCCAGTACTTCCACCAGCAAAATGCTTGGTTCCATAATTCCATGAAATTTATAGCTCAGTTTTGATGAATCCACTGAGACCAACTAAATCATATGTGGAGTCTTGTAGTATACAACGCTCTTGGACACCAGTTTTTAAATATGTTGGTTTCATGAAACTTTTACATTCTTAAAAATTGTTGAGGACCCCAAAGAACTTTTTTAAAATGTGGATTATATCTACCAATATTTGCTATATTAGAAATTAAAATTTAGAAATTATAAAAATATTTATTTGTTAATTTGTCTAAAAAGTAATAAACACATTTCGTGATAACATAGGTAATATACTTTTAGGAAAAGATATATTCCTAAAACAAAATAATAATGAAAAAATAATGCTGTTTTACATTTATACAAATCTATTTAATGTCTTGCTTAATAGAAGACAGCTGAATCACCATATTTGTTCTGTATTAAATCTTAGTTGAGAAAGGGAGAAATATTTCAACAGCTTTTCAGATAACTATGGATATTCATATTTGGTACTTTCCTCAAACTTAAAAAGAGATATTTCTTGAAGATGTTTTGTAATGTGATTCTAAAACCACATCAGTGATTTTTTTTTTTTTTTTTTTTTGTACTCTGTTGCATTGAAATCCCTTTGGTCTAACTTGAACTTTGAATGAGTCTTTTATCCATACATGATTGTGTAACAATATTCAATAGATCAATTGGAAAATATTGGTTCACTGAATTATGCAGATCTTCCAAATGCTGACATCTTTTATGACAGTAAAAATATTCACAATTGTTAATATTGCCAATCTTATCACAAAAATTTTTAAGTATTGGGGAATGGTCAAGTTCACAATGGTAGATACAAGTTTTCCAAAACTTTAATTATTGCTAGAAACCTCAAATTTTATCACTGACAACAAACTCTGTCAGTTATTTGCTCTAAATTGGCAGGCTTAATTCATTTGTTTTTGAGAAAATGTCTGCCAAATACCCAAATCTGATAACCAGTTTGCCTGTCAGTAGTTTTTTCAAGCAAAACTGAAAAAAAAAAATACGAGCTAGTTCAGCTCACAACTAATACAATCACACCAATCTCTTTCCTCAAGATACCAAACTTCATTATGTGGCAAAAGTGCTTAATGTACCTCCCATTCCATCAAATAGATTAGAATATTAAACATATTCAAGGTCAACATTTAATAAAATTAATACCATATGGTTTTAACAAGGACAATCTTAAAAGAAATGAAATCGGTCCCCCTTTTTTCCCCCCGGCTAGTACATGCTGGTGATGAATTAGAGTATTACTACAGTTTGGTAGTAATCAAATACATTGTCTTGATTCATGCACAGGCACCAGCAGTTCTGTCCACCCTTGCTGTTTTACTATCTGTGCAGTATTAACACAATGAATGAAAAAGGCAAATAACATCTTAGTGTTATGAAAATAGTTTCAACCTCTTGGAACTTGTCAACCCCCAGGGGTCCATAGAATATACCTGGAGACCCTCTGTTCAAGGATATTTTAGGGGTGGGAGAGAATCCAAGGGAACACTTCTATGAGGCTGAAGTTTTGGAAAAGGGAGAGAAGAAACATGTCTAATCCAGCTTTGGAAGACAACAGAATCAAAAATACACAAGAATCAAGAGAAAAGGTCTCCCATCAAGGTGAGTCCTCCACAGACAGTTGCCAAATAAAATATGGAGACCAAAAGACGAGATCACAAACCCCATATCAAGTTTAGGAAGCAGAGGGCTATGCAGGTAAGAGGGAAAGTACTGGTTAGGATGTCAGCAAGAGAGAGGCATAGGTGAATTTTGTAAAAAGACAATACCCCAAAGCTGTTTGTC
Organism: Varecia variegata; assembly: GCA_028533085.1. Lineage (NCBI taxonomy): Eukaryota > Metazoa > Chordata > Mammalia > Primates > Lemuridae > Varecia > Varecia variegata. Next base: position 9,835,485 of record CM052439.1, read on the forward strand.
TTAAAGTCTCCATTCTGTAAAACAGGAGAGTTAGCTTTGTGTAAAAGGCCAGTGATCACGTGGTTTTAAGAGCCCCTCCAACTTGACTATTGGGTACATTGATGAATCATAAGCACTTAGATGTACTTGGCATTAAGGAAATAATAATGTGCAAAAATACAAAATATATAAGCCAGGGGCAATTTTGTACTTTACAAATTGATATTCAACTTACAAAAGGATTCAATATGTTGTTCTCTTCAGTACTGCCCTACGTACTTCATCAATGCCTGTATAATAGGAGGTGATTCACAAAACTTCAGACTTCAAGAGAGAAGTACTCATAGGAAACAAAAGGTTTCCTCTGGGGAAGTAAAGAAGTGAAAACATTCTGATCAACACATCTTCTTACATAAGATACAGTGACATTAATTAGGCTCTCTAAAAGGAGAAACTATTCGGAAAAACCAAACAATAATGCACTGCAATCAAATTTGATATTTTAGTAATTGTGGAAAAATAGAAACCACAAGGGAAAGAGCTGTGAATAATGCATCTTAAAAACGTCAGCAGTAAATAAGTCTTGAACAATAGGATTTGCAACGTTACTCCTCACTATTCTCCAAAAGCTCTAAACCATGTTTTGTATAAATTTTTTAAACTCAGGCTTATTGTGGTAAAAATTTACATGCAGTAAAATTTACCCTTTTTAAGGTGACACATATTTTTGACAAACATATACAGCCATGTAATGACCATTACCACAATCAAAACGTAGAAATTCCCATTACCTCAAAGAATTTTCTCATGTCCCTTTTGGTAGTCAATCCCCACCCTCATCTCCAATGTGAAGCAGCCTGTCATTCAATTTCTGTCCCCATAGCTGTCATTTTTCTAGACTGTCAAATAAATCATACAGAATGAGCCTTTCGTGTCTGGTGTCTTTCACTTAGCCTTATGATTTTGAGATTTATTCATAACATTGCATAGAGCAGTATTTCATTTTTTATCAGTGAGTAGTATTCTATTATCCATTCCCCAGTTGATGGATATTTGGGTTTTTTCCAGTTTGGGCTAATATAAATGAAGTTTATAAAATCTTTGCTTTTGGATCTTAGTATAGACATATGTTTTCCTCTCTTAGCTAAAAATTTAGGAGTAGGATTGCTGGGTTAGATGGTAAGCGTATTTTCAACTTTTTAAGAAACTGCCGAATCATTTTCCAAAGTAGCTGTACTGTTTTGCATTCCTACCAGCAATGTATGAGTTCCAGCTGCTCTACATTCTCAACAGCATTTTTTTGTTTATTTGTTTTAATTTTAGTTGGTGGGGACAAGGTGAAGGTGGGGGTAGGGGCAAGGGATCTTGGTTATTCTTGTCCAGCCTCAGTTTTGGCCTGAGTCTGAAGCGTGAGCCTTTCTCAGTTCATGCTCCAGTTGTCTTTCCATGGCAGAAAACTCTGCCTTGTAACTGTGGGGATCTTGGGCAGGAAACTCTCCTGCCTCTTCTACAGTGGCAGCAGGTCATGCCTTTGTACCCAGCGTAAGCTCTTGGTTCGACAGTGTTTCCTGACCTTCTCCTTGGGAGCAGTTGGGTTTTGCTTATACCCCGCAATGCTGTGCAGGGCTCTATCCCTTCTCCAGCAGTTTCACATATGAGAAAGGTCAGGGAAGTTATGCCTCTCCCAAGGGGAAGCCAATCATCACCTGCACATCAGTACTACTAAGGGGGCGGTTTCTCTCTGTTCTCTTTACCTGCCTCTTCAATCTTTCTCATGAGGACCCAGCAATATGCAAAGTAAAAAAAAAAAAAACCTATTAAAAAAAGAAAAGAATGAAATATGTAGACATGTTAATATGTACATTTTTGCTGTAAAGTTATAGATTTTTAAATATTTGTTGGTACTTTCCAAATTTCCAAAACAAAATTCTTTACATGTTTAAATGATTATTAATAATCAATACAAATACAAACCTTTTTCAAGCATTTACTGTCTACTGGAAGCCATGCCTCTGGATATCATAGGTTCAAAGGTAAATGAGACATGACACTTGCTCTCATAAGTTCCCAGTTTGTTAGTAAACAAGGCATGGGGTAGAATTTCTGCAGAACTTTCATGTACATCATTTTATTTGATCTTCCCAACCACTTTGTGAGACAGGCAAGTCAGTGATCACATCAGTTTTGCCAATAGACAAATAGAAACATAAAAAATTTAAATGATTTGTCAATGGTCCTGTTACCATCAATCCTTTTTTTTTTTTTTTAATTTCTGGATGTGGCAGCTTAAAATGACCATTGTATTCTGCTCATGATTTTTGTGGCTGGGCTTGGCTGGGCAGTCTTTGCTTGGGGTGTCTCTTGAAGTTGCCATTAGGTGTTGGTTACAGCTTGCAGTCATTTGAAGGCTGGACTGGTGGGTTACCAAGATGGTGTCCTCACATGGCTGACAAAAGGTGTTGGCTTGCCTATAAGCTCAGCTGGAGCTACCACCTTGGGCACCTATCTGTGCCCACTCCAGTATGGCAGTCTCAGGTGGTCAGACATCTTCCACGACTACTGGAGAATCAGGTAGATACAGCCTGGACTCTTCTGGTCCAGCCTTGAATGTTGTATAGCAGCGGCCCCCAACCTTTTTGGCACCAGGGACCGATTTCATGGAAAACAATTTTTCCCCAGCCTAGGGTAAGAGGATGGTTTTGGGATGATTCAAGAGCATTACATTTATTGTGCAGTCAAACCTCTCTGCTAATGATAATCTGCATTTGCAGCTGCTCCCCAGCACTAGTATCACCACCTCAGCTCCACCTCAGATCATCAGGCATTAGATTCTCATAAGGAGGGTGCAACCTAGATCCCTCACACAGGAAGTTTACAGTGGTGTTCCTGCTCCTACAAGAATCTAATGCCACTGCTGATTTGACAGGAGGTGGAGCTTATGTTTGCCCACAGTTCACCTCCTGCTGTGCAGCCTGGTTCCTAACTGGCCACAGGCAGATAATGGTCCATGGCCCAGGGGTTGGAGACCACAGTTGTATAGTGTCACATCCACTGCATTCTTATGGTTAAAAAGAAGTCACTAAGGCTAGCCAGATTCAAGGAACTCCAATTTTCAATGGGAGAAATTTCAAGAATTTGTGCACATCCTAAAACTGCCACAATCAATATTACATTGCTATTCAATGACAGAGCCAGAATTAGAATACAGATGTCTCTCCCAACCCATAGTTTTCTTTACACTATATCTACCTCCTTTATGAATAGTTAATTTGTATATTTAATTATGCCCTTCCAAATTGAAAGTTGGAAAGTCAGAAAGGTTTGAGAGTGCCACCTCAATTCTCACATTAATATCCCCTTTTATTACTTGATTTTGGCAAAGCTTTGTCTACACATATTCAAAGAAAAGCAATGCAAAATCGTCAGCCAATGCATTGGAAATACTGTCTAATCTTTAACCTTTTATATTGATATATTACCACAGAGATTTTATAAAAAGTTTCATAGTTGTCACAGGTAATGAGATATTTTTGGATTCATGTATTTTTTTCTGTCAGCTCTTGGAATCTTCTATTGAAACAGTGTTCCTGTGAAAGTTATTTTGCATATGCTTTAAAGGTTCAATGTACTTAACCTGGTCACTAACAAGCATCTTTCTGATTAGTTTTAGTAAAGACTACAATGGCCTATGTGACATAAAGGCTGTAAACATTCTCACTTGATGATTAAAGACTGAATTCAAAGAACACTAATTTGAGTTCACGGTGAATGTTTGAATTAAAGATAAGCCCTTGTCTTCCCTGAGGAAGAGAAATTCTGATGGGATTTTATATTACTACCAACACAAAATCTTTGTAAATTCCTACTTTAAAAAGTTGTACCAAACAAAAAGCAAAGTCACTTATATGGTCTTTTTTATAACAAAGTAAAGGATAAACTTGTCACAATTTGCTGTAGAAATCCAAATGATTGAAATAGACATTACCTTTCCCAGAATTATGAGTTACTTTTCCATCTACAGAGCTCAAAACCACTCTTGCCATTATACCCAATGGCTTGAAGAATACAAAAATTCTGGTAGCTGAATAGGATATTGTGCAACTCACTCCACTATTACTGACTCATTATACACAGGAACACAGTGTGCAGTACAGCTAGTAGAAGTTTATGCTGGGTTTTCTGAGAATTATAAAATATGCTCATGTCCTGAGCCTCTGAGCATTGCTGTGTTGTAGTACACTGAACCACTGATTTCTTTGCTCTCTGTCCACAGCTGATATCATCTGTAATCAGAATTCACAGTCATCTGAAATAAATAAGTACAACAAAATTTTTTTAAAAGCCAATAGAAAATTAGGACTCAAAATTTAGACAAAGACTAAACTCAAACAAATGCTGGTAAAAGTAAAAATACATTAATTATCTTTTCTAATAGTAATCACATGTCACCTCTAAGAATAACACAGTTTCCTTTGAATAGAAGGGTGGGTGGTGATATGTAGATATTTCTAATCTACAGGATAAAAAACAAAATCTAGAAAGGTTAAAAATATTGGTTAACTTATTGATGTTTCTTTTAATTTATGTCCAGATTTCTTTTTTTTTT
>CM052439.1:9840569-9867370 GCA_028533085.1 Varecia variegata
AAATATGTATTCAATGTGAAAAGACACCTGCACTCCTGCACTCAAATGTTTATTGCAGCACAATTCACAATTTCAAAGATGTGGAATCAACCCAAGTGCCCATCAATTTGTGAGTGGATTAACAAAATGGTAAAAGTATATCATGGAATACTACTCAGCCATGAAGAAGGATAACTTCATGCCTTTTGCAACAATATGGATGGAGTTGGAGACCATCATCCTAAGTGAAGTATCTAAAGAATGGAAAACAAATACCACATGTATTGACTGTTAAATTAGAACTAACTGATGAGCACACATGTGCATAGAGGGAAGTAAACCTCAATGGAAATCAGTCGGGGGGAGGAGGCAGGAGGTGATGTGTGAAAACCTACCTAACAGGTACAATGAACACTATCTGGGTGATGGGCTCAAGCATTACAAAAGCAAAAACTTTGACTCAAGTATTACAAAAGCAATCCTTGTAACCAAAACCATTTGTATCCCCGTAGTACTGTGAAATGATTTTTTTTAAAGGGGAAAGAAAAAACAAAACCAAATCCTGGCATTATTCCATTTTTAGACACATTCCTATGTAGGAATATGAATGCACATTTTACAAAATAATGTAGATTAGTGAATACTTGCCATGGATTTTATTGTAGTTTTCCTGTTTTTTCACTTTATTATGTTTTGTAGGTCCATTCCCTGTGTTGCTGTCCTCTATTTTGTGCTAGAATTTTGTATTGAACTATCTAATGTTAGGTAAATCCTTTTCTTCAGTTATTAAAATCTCTGGGCAGCATATTAGAGTGACCCTGAGAAAAATTTGGGAGAAAGGGCACTGTGAGGGTTTCCAATTTCACCTATTCAACCATTTCTCAACAGGGTCTGCTTTCATATGTAGAAAAGTTTCTACATAAAGAAGTTTTTATATCTCTGAAATATGGAAACACTAATTAAAATATTATCAACAGTTAAGATTTCCTTCAAATGTCTTTAAAAGAGGACTTACAATAGAATGCTAATATGAGAAGGCAGACAAGGAAAAAATGTCTTCACAGTAACTACTGATAACTGGATTACTCTAGGAGTTAGAAAAACAAGACAGCCTTAGGGTTAAAGTTATTTTTTAATCTTCTTTGTACAATTTAGGGAGTGGTTTAGAATGTCATACTTTTAACGTGGCTTGGTTTTGTTGGTATATGTGCAGGGTACGCAGCAGTGTGCTAAGAAGAAATGTAGAATTTTTCAATTTTTTCCCAGTGGGTAGTAAAAAATACACTGGCTCTTTAAAACCCCCACCCCATGCAGCTCCCATCTCTTTTCCCCAGCAGAATGACATCAGTTGTGAGACTAAGTCCTAAGCAATGCAAGCATTGTAACTGAATCCTACTTGTATTAAAAAAACACTTCTTCCTTTTTTTAAAACCTCTGATAATCCTTGATTAATGGCACATTAAGTTTCTTCCTTTAATTTACATGCTAAATTTCACTCATGAAGTGAGCTTCTGATTTTTACCTCTCTAGAACCTACTTTTCAAATTCTAGAATTCATCAGAATCACCTGAAGAATTAAATACAGATCTCCAGGCTCATCCACAGAGTTGGATTCCATGTGCCAGGGGTGGGGCCCCAGCACTTTCATTTCTAACTAGCAATCTTAGATGCTAAAGGAGGCAATGCTTCATGCCCAAGCAGTGTGTTCTGAGTAGCAAGGTCCTCCAGCAGTTTTAAAAATCCAGTCTGCATCATCTGAAGAAAATCTTGAGTTTTCAGTAGACACTGGGTCTTATTAAATCCCAAGTATAGTATAATAACAGTCAGTAATTACCCATTTCATTGAAATGCAATGCATGATACATTTAAATATGCTTTACATATAAAATTAAATAAAAAATCATTCCTTACCTACTCAAGTCCAAATTTGCATAGAAGTTTTCTGAAATACCAGCTTGGTTTACATTTTGTATGTACATTGAGATATCAATATTCACACACAGCCATGTCAAATTAGCTCTAGCTTTAGGGAAACTGAATAAACTTGCTCCAATGTCAACATACATGTTAAAAGATAAACAAGCATCCAACAATACTGGGGTCTACATTGATGTTGAATAATAAAATACAGAAAACCAGCCCAAATCATAATTTTTACAACTCATGGCTTTAGATATTTGCTCTAGGCTTGCCATGGCTCATAGAATAAGCTGTACTGCTGCTTCTTTTTTTAATTCAAAAATCTTTATGAAGCAATTACTGTGTGCTAGATGCTTTGCAAGTTTTATAGAGAATACAAACTCTGACAGACTCTCTCAGAGAGGTGCCATCACATCAAGGACAATGTAACACCTGTACACATGACTATATCACAAGGCATAGAAAAGTGCAGAGAGTATTACATGGAAAGTTAAAGAAGAAAGGGATTATTTCAACCCATAGAAATAATTGGAGTATCATACTGAAGCAGTTAGAACAGAACCTAGAACACAGGAGATGTTCCATAAATCATTGTTGAATGGAGATTCTGTATGGCTTGGGCCCTTAAAGACAAATGCAGGATCTGGGCATAAAGAAATGGAGAAGTTAACATTCCAAGAGTGAGGAACAACTCGCATGATGGAAAAGGACTACTGAAGTATGGAACTATATGGAGGAGTTAAATTAATTCAATTTTATGTCAGTATAATGAGGATGAAAAAAGGATAAAGCGGGAAATTAGTTGATGCTGGATTGAGGAGGGATTTCAGTTCCACAATAAGGATATTGATCTTTCTTTGGTAGAAAATTGAAAACTGTTGACTGTTACGGATGAGAGAAATTTTTATAAAGATTAGTCTAGTAATATGCCTAGAATGATTTAGCGAGGAGAAAGAATAGAATCTGGAGACCAAACAAGAGGCTGTGCTAAGAGTATGATCATAATAGGGGAGTGGGTATGGAGAGGAAGGAATGGATTTCACAAAATGCTGAAAGTGTAGAGTTCATGGTAAACTAATATTTATGTCTGACAAGAGAATAGCCTAATAATAACTACCAGGTTTCAAACCTCTGTCACCGAGAGTTTTGAGTCTAGAGTGATGATGATAAGCTAATTTGGACAAATAAAGAGTCATGTGGCACATAACAACATTTTGGTTAGTGACAGAATATATGTATGACAACGGTGCCATAAGATAATAGTGGAGCTGAAAAATTCCTGTCCCCTAGTGATGTCATAGCCATTCAAAGTTGTAGCACAATCCATTCCTGACATATTTATGGTGATGCTGGTGTAAACTGGCTATAGTGCCAGTCATATGAAAGTATAGCTGGTACGATATGTACAGTACATAATATTTGATTATGATAATAAATGACTATGTTGCTGGTTAATATATTTACTGTATTATACTTTTTATCATAATTTTAGAGTGTACTCCTTTTACTTATATAAGAAATAAGTTAACTGTAAAACAGCCTCAGGCAGGTCCTTCAGGGGGTATCCAGAAGGCCCTGTTACCATAGGAGATGACAGCTCCAAGCATGTCATTGCTCCTGAAGACCTTCCAGTGGGACAAGATGTGAAGGTGATGACAATGATATGGACAATCCTCACCCTGTGTAGGCCTAGGATAATGTGTGTGTTTGTGCCTTAGTTTTTAACAAAAAAGCTTACAAAGTCAAAAAAATTAAAATAGAAAACACTTACAGAATAAGGATATAAAGAAAAATATTTTTGTACAGCTGTACAATGTGTTTGCGTTTTAAGCTACATGCTATTACAAAAGAGTCAAAAAGTTTAAAAAATTAAAACTTTTTAAAGTAAAATAATTACAGTAGCTAAGGTTAGTTTATTATTGAAGAAGGAAAATTTTTTTATAAATGTAGTGTAGCTTTGGTGTACAGTGCTCCTAAAGTCTACGGTCATGTTCAGTAGTGTTCTAGGTCTTCACATTCACGCGCCACTCATTGGCTCAAGCAGAGCAACTTTCAATCTCTCTAGCTTCATGGTAAGTGCCCTACATAGTATACCCTTTTTTTTTTTTTATCTTTTATATCAAATTTTTACTGTGCCTTCTCTATGTTTAGATACACAAAAACTTAGCATTGTGTTACAATTGCCTACAATATTGAGTACAGTATCATGCTGTACACTTTTGTAGCCTGGGAGCAATAGGCTATACCACATAATCTAGGCGTATAGGTTACTAACCATCTAGGTTTGTGTTAGCACGCTCTTCGATGTTCGCACAAGATGAAATCACCAAACAATGCCTTTCTCAGAATGTATTCCCGTCATCAATCAATGCATGACTGTAGTTTGAAGAATAGTTTAGTAGTCATACTTATTTTCTGCTTTTCTTGTGAATGGGAATTTCTCCTGTATGTTTTTAAATCTCTATCCCAAATCAGATTTTAAATATATGTATTTCTTAACTGCAGCTTTCTTTGACCAAGATAGAATGAAAAATGCTTACATTCATTAATGTTTAAATTTGCTGGTTATAAAATTACTAAAATGAAATTGCTGGCAAGCAAGAGCATTTTCAGGAATAAACAAGTGCACTACTCCTCACAGTCGTTGCTGGCAAGGTGGTGAGCTTCAATGGCACGCCCGTCGAATCGCAGCTCTGACAATCTGTTCATTTCGATACTCTCCAGAATCAACGGAGTGGAATCATTCATATGGTGCTTGTCACTGAACATGAAAATGACAGAAGTCAGCACATTGGCAAAGCCATCCTCCATTCATTTCCCTTCTAGAAAAGTATCATATTTGGCTGTTGAACCCAGATTTTTCTCTTGATTCATTTTTTTCTTGTTTAGTATTTAAATCAAGGAAACTACTCACGTACACCTAAAATTGATAGATATATTTACTTGGTCAGTATATGAGTTTGATTTTGAGAGATTAGATGACATGGTTCAGGATTTCTTAAGGGTTGATAACTTAGTTGTTTGAGATTAAAGTGTGGGATTTGTGTCTTTTGTGGTCATAGCAAAGTTAAAAAAAATAATTTCTGCATATTCAAAGGTAATTGTTAAAAATTCCAAATTTCTATTCTTGAAGTCAGACAACAAAATTTTATTAAACTGCATGCCCTCCTTGCAATGGAGAAAAACTATGCCTTTCACCATTTTACATAAGAATTATGAGCTTCTTGAAATCCCGTGCATCTCCAGGCAAGGCTCAATCTTACACCTTCACCTCTAGGACAGTACTGATGTCAAGAGAAAGGAGAGGACAAGGCGAGTTTGCAAACACTTTCAAAATAATACAGTTATCACCAATTATACCTTCCATCTATGGGTCACAAAGCACTGTATGTAACAGTATTCTTTCTCAGTCCTCATGGGGTAGGAATATATTACCTGTGTTTTACAGTTGGATAAACAGGAACTCAATCAAGTTTAAAGTCACACGGTGGGAGAGCTGGGAGAAGAGCCCAGAAGATCAGGTTCCCAGTTAGTGGCCAGAATCATTAGTGTTGCTCTAAATACACTCTTCTCCTTGGCTTGACAGTGAACTGTGACCTTGAAAAATAGAAAGAGAGAAGAGAAAGGAAGAATGAGGAAAAGAGAGAGGGAAGAAGAGAAGGAGAGATAAGGGATGGTTACGGACCCACTTTATTTCTGTATGTGTGTTCAGCATGGAAAAGAAAGCATGGAACTAACCAGCAATGCCCATAGATAGCATGAACCTTAAGTATCACAAACATGTACACACACACACACACACACACACACACAGAGTCAACACACGTGCTTTCCCTTCCTATTTAAAAAAAAAAAAAGGCAACACAGAATAGTAGACCTTGTCTGCTTAAGTTTGTCATCTTATTCTGACACTTCAAGTGATATGATCTTGGACAAATTATTCAAACTCTTTGGACCTCAGTTTACTTATGTGTGAAAGCCAGATGATAATTCCTACATCATGAAATTGTTGTGTAGATTAAATAAAATTCTTCATATGTAAAGGATGTGAATTTTGCGACTGTCCAATTTCACTCAAGTACTCAGTTCTCAGTTCTTTCCTAGCTGTACCACCACTGCCCTTCTGGATTTTAAATTAAAGATTCCATTGCCTGTTTTGGGGGCCATATCCAATACTTTAAAAGTGGGCATGGATTTACTGAAAAGTTTGGATGGGAAATCTGTAAAGGTCCAAAGTCATAACTGGGAATATTTCTGATGGTGGACCTTGAAGAGAGGTTTAAGAAGCTGTAGAAGGGAGGTCTTCATCAGATCACAAAGAGGACATGGAACATGAGCACAAGCTACGTGAGGAGCTCACCCAAGCCCTAATGGGATGCTCTGTCTGCAGAGCAACAATGTGGCCTTGCTAGCGGCAGCATGGAGCTCAGCAGGATGTCAGTGATGTCAGAACTTCCCTCTGTGAGTCCCCACAGGCTCTGGCTCATTGACTTCTACCAAGGCCATAGCTCTTCCCACCTTCTCACCACCCCCTGCTCAAGCCCAGTTAATTCCCATCTTGTCTTTCTGATGGTGAGCTTGGCTGGGCCTTCTTCTGTTCCCTTTCTAATCTATTATGGCATAAACTCAATGCTCTGCTTCCTTTGGGACTATCCCAAAAGCTTTTTCTTCCTTGAAAAAAAAATTACTTTATTTCAAATGGAAAACTTTGGCTTCCAGAATGTTATTCTTGTTATGGGACCTAAAAGCCTAGTTTGGATGTTTTAACAACCAAATATAGTTTGTTCCCCCATTCTTTCCTTTTGTAATGATTTTGAGCCTCCTCAAGGCAGAGTAGATGCCACTGACCCAATCAGGGGAAGAGTCAAGTACAAGAAATGCTGAAAAGGAAAGTACAAGGATTAATATTTCAAGGGATTATTTTGCTTCCTATGTGAAGCACTTAATGCAATGTCAGCCACATGTTAAAAATTTAATAAACACTTGGTCCTACTCCTCTTATGTCTGTTGCTGCTGGTGTGGGTCTGATAAAAGTTTTTTGCGCATCCTTTTGGTTCATTACACTGTTTAAAATCACTTGATCGCCTGCTAAGAATGGACTTGTTTGCCAGATACCATGCTCGTTGCTGGGAAGTAGTAAGAAACACACTATGGCCCCATCCTTCAAGGGGATAATAATTTAGTGAAAGAAGCAATCAGGTTGACAAAATTGCTTTAAATAGCATGTTAGGGAGAAGTCATAAGTGTTTAAGGAGTCTAGGAAAAAAATGATGATGAAGGCTGGAAGATATCAGACTTGTTAGAAGAAGTGATGTTTGAGCTTAGCGCGAGGGAGAATGTGTTTCCCAAATGGAGACTGATAGCAAGGAAACCTCAGACAGAGGGATTAGCACAGGCAAATGTGGGGAGGTATGACAGTCATAAAACTGCAAGGAAATTAGTGCATCTAATTGGGAACATAACAGAAGGAGAGGCAGGGAGGGGTGGGAGCCGAGAAGTTGAGAGAACTCAGCTCCAGATTGGGAAAACCCTGGCACGCGAGGCAGGAACGGTGGACTGCTTCATCCTGTGAGCAAGCGGAAGCCAACGCAAATTATGCTTTTAGAGGCGTTCACTCACCTACTGCATCCCTTTCCCCTGACACATGTTCCAACAAGAAAAGTCAGATGTGGATCATTCTTTCTCAATGTTAAAAGAGAATGAATTTAACACAGATTCCAAAAATAGGATTAAAAATGTTTTCATGTATTAAGTGTTAAAAACTCTTTGCTGATAAAGATAAAAATTATATTTTATAAACTACCATTAGAGGATAATTCAGCCTATGTGAATATAGTCATGTTAAATCAACAGTTTTAACATTCTTACCAGCAGAAAAAAAAATGGAAAATGAATGATAGTTTTCCTAGTGGTAAATCATAGTAACTAAAGTCAACCTTCGTAACTCTCAGTTCTAGGTTAGAAGGGCCACAGGCACATCACTTAAGAGATTTTCAGGATCACCTATGTCTTCACATCTTTGTGACGTCTGGCCCAGAAGCTGTGTCCCAGTTGTCAGCATAATTAGTCAATGGACCATGATTAATCACGAGATTGATTCAGGTGGTTTTATGATACCTCTTCATCCAGATAGCTGGAAGGGCTCTTGGATTCTAAAAACACACAAGAAGGCAGAATATAGAAATGCATGAAAGTCAAATGATATTGTCAGTCCTGGGCTAATGAGTGAGGATTGTGTACAAACTTACCTGTCTGCCTTTTGTTGAGGAAACATTTAAAAAAAAAAAAAAAACTTAAAAATAAAACCCCTTATTTACATGCATGACTATACTAGTTCCTGAAAATTGGCAAAAGTGCATTTGGCTGATACATTTGGAATTATTCACATGGTTTATTTTGTATGGTGGATGTGAAAACACTGTTGAAAGTATTCTGGATTAGACATTAGTAGGTACATTGTGGTTTTGTTTTGAAATTTTTTCATCGTTGCCTTTGGCCATTGTTGAACACAACTAGGTTAACTGGTATAATGTTCAAGTAATCGAAAAATCAATATAATCTTTTAGACTGACAAGAACAACTTTTCCTCACTGGATGGCAGAGTACTGTCATTGCAGTGGAGGCTGTCAATGACCTCTGCATACCCTCGGTCACTACATCTGCAGGCCTGAAGACTGTGTAGTGCAAACTCTGTGGACCCTCTGCCTGAAGACATTTTTTCTGACCAAGGGGGTGCATCACTTAGTGTACAGGGCAATTCAGAAGTGCCAGAGAAGTGATGCATCTAGAAGCAAACTTGAACCAATGGAAGACAAGATACAAGCCCTCAGTTTTCCTGCCCCTCAGTTGGGAGAACTCTGAAGTGTGTCTCCAGTAGTTCCTCAAAGTTCCTCCGTGAAATTGCATTCCAGTTGCCCACTGTGATAACTGGCTTAATAAAATAGCTTTTGTTGGTTTTCTATACTTTTTTGTCTCTATTCACTGATTTTACTGATGTTTCTTGAATCACTTCTCAAATAAACAATCTCCACTCAAATCTTAGTCTTGAGATTTGTTTTCTGAGTAACTTAGACCAAGGCTGTCTTTCTATGAGAGTTCTGGGTGCCTTCAATATAAATATATCTATATCTACCCAGACTGTGTATTTTTTGAAAGCCTAGAAATTTCAGTGATCCTGAAAGGTTTTACTTATATTTCTCAGTTCATGATGAGAAATAGTGTTAATTCAGACTCACACAGAACATTAGACTGGCCATTCAAGGCTCCCGATAGAGGTAGCTTCCTCTCAGCCTCTTTAGGCTTGTGGACCGTATTTTAATACATAAGGCAGAAATTCAAGGTTTCAAGCTCAGTTTCAGCTTCACCATCTTCCTCTGTCTCTGTCCCTTGGACTTACCTTCTGCTCTCAGAGGGCCTTGGTGGTAACGGAGATTTGAACCCAGTGCTGTCAGATTCCAGAGTCCTAGATGTTAACAGCTGGCCACATGGTTGTCTTTGATTTGCAGAAAGAAATGGCCCCCTAAGAGATCAAATTTCACCTGTGATCAGCTTCTTCGGATTTCTTGGATACCAAGATAGTCTCTCTTGGGTAACCAACCACTGTCAAATCAGTACTTTGTTCTGCAAAGAGACTGTATAGTTAACAGCTGGTTGACTGCTGCATCATTAAGTCAGGTTTCTCTAAAATCCCCATTCATTTTTTTTTTATTTCATGGTTTAGAAGATTTGAAATATATCAATTTAGCCTAACATAAGGCAGTAAATTTGTATATATAATATAATTTAAATTTGGATTATTTGCTATCTTTTTTGTTCTCTTTTTCTTCCTCCTAATAATGAGCATAGAAGAAAATCTGGACTGTGTATCTCAGGGAATGGTTTTAATTCACTTCACCAAAAGGCATTACATTATTGAATATTCCATAATGTGAAAATCATTAAAAGGTAAACCTCAGTTTTAAAAATGCCCAGAGCCTCATTTGACTCTAGAAAAATATACATTTATAAACAATTGAAAATTTCACCAACATGCACTTTCCTATTTCTTTTTATGCTGAATTTATAACCTGTCCCTACAGGACCTTATTACCAGACATTCCAGTTCTTCAAAGCTATAAATAAATACCTTGGCTACTGGTGGTAAGCATTCAGCCAAATGTAAATATGGTTAAACACTAAATGAATGGATTTGTACATAGGAATTTTTAAGACTAAATACACTACAAATATCAATAGAAGTTAAAGTCATAATAATGAATAAATACATGTCGAAAAAACAGAAAGAGTGTGAAATCCTATGAGATAATCCAAGGGTACATACGAGTCTGGGAATCAAACTTATTAAAAACATTAGCACATGAAACATTTGGGATTAACCAGAAATTGAAGAGGAATATTCACAAGAATTTAAGTGCAACGAATTCAACATCTGTTTTAATTGAAGTAAACAAAAAAAAAAAAATTCCTCTTAATGTAGAGTAAAACAAAAATGTAACATCAATTTCCTAAAACAGTTTTGATGTTTCCCTTCTAGCTGCAGTTAAATATCAGCCATATCCCAGGTTGAAATTTATTATAAAATAACTCATCTATACATCATCTCCTCCCACCTCGAAATTTGAATAGAAACCACACAGCTGATACCAGGAGAGGATTAAAACCATACCTTCACTACACCAGAGCACGAGTACTTATCAGTACTCATTTAAGATCTAGAAACTAGGCAGCCCAAACACAATCTGCCCTCACATCTGTCCAGGCACTAATATGCCTAGCTTTGGGGTTGACTTGTTTTCCTATTTGGCTGAATGTCTGCATGTATATTTTCTCCAATAAATTGTTCTTTGAGGGAAAGGAAAGCATTTTCATTCATTGTTACATCTCACAAATTTCTTCACAATATTAAATGCCATTTATAAAATATCTACTATGTGATGTTTCCTCTCTTTGTATATGTAATTTCAAATCCTTGCAACTCCGCAAGTCAGTGGTCTTAAATAAAACATCTTGATAAAACAAACTTCCATGGTGAAACCACATAGTGTGAGACATTTCCAATTGGTGTTTCTTGGATGAAGGCCATCCCATCACCTCAAAGAACTGTTTTGATACGTGTGCAGTTGATTCTCATGGTAACTGTAGCATGCTCTCTGTATTTAATAGGAGGGAAGCTGGGATGCTAACTGCCCAGGAAAGTAAGACACACCTCTCTTAGTTAAGCATGGTCTTACCTAAAATGCCAACAAGGCCGCCTTGGAAATCAAGGGCAGGAGATCCTTTGTTCATTCTTCCTGGATGACCTTCTCTCCATTTCTGTATGAAATACCTTAAAAAAACTGCATCCAGCATTGGTTGGGCTGTGTGTGATAGTGCCACTGTAAACAAAACAAAACAAAACAAAAAAGCATTTAGGGGAAATAAAAGAAATAGAGATTAGTTTCATCTGGATTTTGGCTTCCCATCTTCGGCTCCGTATGTTCACATAAATTTATTTCCGGTCACTTAATTCAAGTGGCATTGACTCTATTAGTCAACTGATGATGCAAAAGATGTTAAACATAACATGTCTTCCCTTTGACACTCCTCACACTGTGAACAAATTAAGAGCATCTCTTTACACTATTGTTTACTATGGGAATAATAAGCTTTGGAGCTCAAAATACATTTTTATGTACTTTATGGAATAAATCATTTGCAAGCGATGTTACGCCCAGATCCATCTCCTCTGACAACTGAGTTGTTTGCAGTGCTGCAGAATGGAAATGACACTAAAAGCATGCAGTGATTTAAGAGGCTGGTTGACTCATGCACTAGCAAAGGCAGAGTAGAAGGGTGGGGAACTGAGAGAGAGTTCGGAATATCTGCATATTTTCATCGTCCTATGAAACTCAGTCAAAGAGGATTTTAAAATAAATATTTGTACATTCTACTCATCCTTGACTTCATAATGAGCTTAATACACAGTTAACCCATGGGTCTTTAGACTTGTAAGTGAAAACCCATCCATTTTTCTTTCCTGTTTTGACACAGAGCAGCAATATTGCCATGGGCCACGGTGGATAAGTGATGGTAAAGTAGTAATCAGCGCAATCAATAATAGAAATTCCCCCCAGAGGTAGCCTCCACTTGGAAAGACAGAAGGTGATGGAAAGGAAGCATTATTTCCTGAATTAGTGTGAAGTTGCCAACCAATGCCTTTGCTCTATTACGCCCTCTGCTGGCCTATGGGAGAAACAGCATCGGTTCCTGGTCCAGTCCTCACTGTGATTAATAGTAGCACGTCACTGCTCAAAGCCTTTGGCACCCATGGGGTCAGGTCTAAGACCAGCCTTGGGCAAAATGGTGTCAGAATTAGTCCTCAGAATTAGTCCTCAGCATCTTCCTCTCTTCTCCTTCACATTCGCCCTGGTATTGACCCTTACTCCATGTTTATTTCTAGCTTAAAAAATAATCAGTTAGAACGCTCATCCTTGCTGCTTTTCCTTTCTTCCTTCCTTCATTTCTTTTTGATGGATTAGAAGCCACAGGAATTATGCTTTCACTCATCTAGCACTTATTAACTCTGCAACATTCATCAAGCATTTTATGCTGGTCCAGAAGAAAGAGTTTAGTGACGTTCATCACATTTCAATTGTCTGATGTCAAGTACGACCACTATTTAGTGAGTGCAAATTGTGTGCCAAGTTCTGTGTCAGACATGCTTCATTGTCAATACAACATCCCCCTTGCTATAAGGCAGATAGATAAATAAAAGATTTTAAAAGAGTACAATGAGTGGTATAATAGAGACATGCTCCCAGGACAGAGGAAGCCTATCATGTCCACAAGGAATAGGGGTATCCAGGAAGCTTTCTGGAGGAATTTTCCATTTGAATTTTGGCATGAAACAACTAACCAAATGAATAAAGGGTGAGGAACTCCATGCAGAGGGAAAAGTTTGCCTAAATATAAAGAGGTGAGAATAAGCGTGGTGTGAAACAGGGCTGGCATCAGGTTCAGGGTTGTTAGCACACTGCATTTAAGAGAAGGGGTGGCAGGAAAAAGAAACCAGAGATCAGATCAGGGGGAGTCTTTTTGATATGACTGAAGGTTGGACTTCACCATGTAGGGCACCTAGAGTCAGCTAGAACACCCTGACAACAGGATTTGGGAGAAACAGATTGACAAGTGAAGGAGTTCTGCAAGTATTCTAGTGAAAATGATGAAGGTCTGAATAAGGGAGAAAAAGTGTATGGATCCAGAAATATTTAGGGCTTGGTGACTGATTAGGCATGGGAACATTAAGGGGAGAGGAAGGACTCAGAGGCAACCTTCAAGTTCTTACCTGGAGGAATAGTGGTTCCACCAAGTGAGAGACGTAATATGGGAGGGCAAATGAGTTTGGGTAGAAAAAAGACAAGTTCAGTTTTTATCCTTTACAGTGGAGATTCTCATGTAGAATTTAGGTAAAAAGTAGAAAAAATAGAGAATGAAGATATATATTTGGGGTTCATTCTC
The DNA here is from genome assembly GCA_028533085.1 of Varecia variegata. NCBI lineage: Eukaryota > Metazoa > Chordata > Mammalia > Primates > Lemuridae > Varecia > Varecia variegata. The sequence goes on from CM052439.1 coordinate 9,853,965, forward strand.
ATTAAAGATGGATAGTTAAAACCACATAAGTATTACATGGTTTAGATAAGTATTATAGATGTTGAACTTGGGACATAATTGGTGATTGAGTGAGCACAATCTATGTGAGTATATGTGATGGAAGGGGGGTAAACCTGATGAGTATTTATGAGTAAACTTGATGAGCAAATGAAAAGTAAAGAACAGGAGAAAGTCAAATGAACAAGCAGGGAAAAGACTGCTATGTGTAGATGACTCTCTCTAGAATCTTAAATAAGAGAAAGCTATGAAAACAACTAAAGGAGATGTCAATTTAAAAGAGGTTTTATTTGTTGGAACTAGAAGTAGCCAGAGAATGTTTAAGGTCTAAAGGGAAAGATCTAATTTGGAGGGAGTAATTATGGCTATGGAGAGATGTCAGCTGGTGAAGGAGGTTCTCAGAGAGAGGTGAGTGCTGGGAAGAAGGGCAAAAGTGAAGGGATTGGCTTCCATCAGGATGAAAAATACCTCCTGTGATACTGGAAGTTAGAAAGTAAAGTTAAGTAAGTGAAGAAGAAATTTGGGGGACATTATGTCATAAGATTGATTGATTTTCTCCCCCAAAGTCTCCATTCTCTGGCCAGTACTGATGCCAAGGTGTTCAGCACTTGTGATAATGGTGGGGCAGGATAATGGGCTTGAGGAGAACAATTGAGATTTTCAGTGGCCATTAAATGAAAAGAATCAACAGAGCTGAAGCTGCTGTTGACCAGCAGTGTGGAGAACACAACAGCAAGTAGAAACTGTCCACTCCTAGAACCACCAATTCACCCAGTTGAGTCTTTGTTCCCACAGCTGTCAAAAACTTGATTGGAGACAAAGGATAGGTTGTTGTATTGATTCCAGAGTTGAGGTATTGTTGGATGGAAAGGAGTGCAAGGTTGCTGAGAGAAGTTCTAAGGGAATAAATTTATGTCTTCACACCAGAACTTGAGACAAGCAGATAGAAGAGAAAAGCCATAAACAGGAAATTTCAGAGAGAGAAATTGGAGAGATTAGTACAGTGGCAGGCTATAGCCCAGGAAACTTGAGTTGATTGTGCATCTCTCATTTCAACTCTGTTTCAGTGACCTCATGTTGGTAGCTTGGTTTTGGTGGGAGTTATTTATGCCATGGAAATCAGCAAGCACTACAAATTGGGACTTTGTTTTTCCAGAGAGCCAGTTTACCAGCACACCACTGGATTAAAAGATGGGATATGAACTGTATTAGTCAGTTCAGGCTGCTACAACAAAATATAGATTGGGTGGCTTACAAAAAAAAGACATTTATTTCTTACAGCTCTGGAGGCTGGAAAGTCTAAGATCAGGGTGCCAGCAAGGTTGGGTTTTGGTGAGGGCTCTCTTCTGGGTTGTCAACTTCTTGTTGTATCCTCACATGTTAGAAAGATAAAAAAGAGAGCTCTCTGGGGTCCCTTTTATAAGGGCACTAATCCATTCATGAGAGCTCTACCCTCATGACTTAGTCACCTCCCAAAGACCCTACTTCCTAATGCCATCACATTGGGGGTTAGGATTTCAGCATATGGATTTGGGGAGGACACAAGCATTCAGTTCATAACATGCTCATTAGCAATTTTAGAAGGATAGGAGGCAATGGTCCAAGGGTCAAATATTGACATCCAATATTGGTGACATAGAAGATCATGAAAAATGTCAGGCTATTTTTGTTTTGTTAGTTAGTTTTTAATGTCTGAAGCTGAGGCAAAGACAAAAACCACATGCATGGAATTCAAAGCTATTGTAGTAAATGATTTATATACATGCATATTAAATTTTCCTAAGTAGAGGGCAGAAATCTATTCAGACACTCTAATCTTCAATTAATTAGATAGAACAATTAGAGATTAAGTAAGTGTCATCTATGCGGAAAAGGAGAGACAGTGACATCATGAACCTCAGGAGAAGAATAATGTTTTCCCAGATTTTCTAAGGCTTACTACATCTAATGAAATTCAATTCAACAGACATTTATTGTTCACAATATTATGCTAGGTGTTAAAATGGGAATGAGTACTTGCTGATGAATAATTTAAACCCTTATATGAAATATTCTTTTATTTCTCTTCCAAAACATTTAAAATTAAAGGTATACTGGCCAAAAAATAAAAGCTTTTTCTTAAAATTTTGTCCTGTGGACCCCATTGGTAAAACCTTGCTCATTTGAAGGTTGCTAGGGAGTTGCTAAGGGATATTGTGTAGAGACATTTGTTTTGCATTACCTGTGATGATCCATGATGAAAGGAAAAATGCTTATTTCTTCTTTTAAAGAAAGTATAAAAATTACAGACCTTTCCTAGCTGAGTGCTTGGTACCCACAAGGAGTCCAGTGAACATTTGTTGCATTGTATTGAATCTCATTGAATGTCCTTCCGGTTGGAAGATTTTCATTAATTACTCTTTATTAATTTGTATTAACTGGCTTTAATTTTTATTTGATTGTGATGCTGCTAAGTTGGTTGTGATTATTCTCCTCCAATTGCAGGAAGGAAATCTCTAAGCAGGGAAGAGGAAAGTAGACAGCTTCTGTTAGCACAGGCAGAAAACCTTAAAATACCCCTCAAATGACAGCATGAAGGCCATTATGTTATTATGTCTAGTCAGGGAGCTGCCCTTAGACCAGAGCGTCTTAAGCTGTTTTGGAATGTGCATCCCTTTAAGGACATGATACATACTGTTCATCCAACACCAAGTAAAAAATAATTGTGAGTACTACAGTACAGATAAAAACCCTTCCTTTTTGTTAGCTGCCCTTAACTTTCTACCTTTGCTGCTTCAATACTGTCTCTGAACTCCTGTACCCAAGTCCATTGCCACTCCTATTGCAGCCACTTGAAGGCACCACTCCACACTGCAACTGCATTTTGGCATCTTGTATTAACATTGATTTCCACACAATAAACGCTGTGCCTGGAAGCAACAGACCTTCTAGATGTTAACTCCAAGGAGTGCTCGCTGCACAGGGGCTGGCCAGGCTCGGGACTGCACAGACACTCTCTACTCTCAGTTGCCTGCTTTGTCACTAGAACAAAAACATACCTGGCTGTGAGTCCTAGTCTTGGAGTTGCCCGTGGCAACAGTTTCTTCTCTTTCTATTTTCACCTCTTCTGTTTCTAACACCAAGGACCCACATCCAAGAGAAACATTAGGCTTGTCTTTACCCCATTTTTGTGCAAGGCACTTCACAAAACATTTTTACCTCTCACCTGCAGCCCCAAAAGACCCCATTCATGAAAATTATGAAAATACGACATGGAAAAGTCCAGGAATACACTTACAAAGGTATAGAAAAAGCTTTACTAACAGACTCTAAAAAAAGACATAATTCTATGGAAAGAAAAAAAAAAGCACTGAAAAAACTGGAATTCCTGCTAAATTACTCTACAAGTCTAATATCAGAGTCAGCAGTGTCAAGCAAAATCTCAACAATAATTTATATTAACAAAATCATTCTCAATTGTACCTAGAACTTTAGGCATTATAATAACAACTTAGGTGATGATAGAAAAAGATTTGAAAAAACCAGTTATGATGGAAGATGCCTTATTATATCATGTATACAAACATTTTAAAATGCATAAGTTAAAATTATCTCAAAACAATATAGAATGAATGTATTTTCCTAAAAAGTTTTGGCTTAGTTGACTGAATACTTTGAAAAAAGATAAACTTACCTCCACCGTATCAATTTCAGGCAAATTATAAAGCTAAATGTTAAAACTGATTTAAAATATAGATAAATATTTAATGAGTCTCTAGAAGGGGGAAGATGTTAAAAGGGAAAGTAATGAACAAACTATGAGGGAAACAATGCATTATTTTAAAATGTTAAAATTCATAAAGAAATAAATGACCAAGCACCAACTAGAAAATTCACTGGTAGGAAAAATAATGAAAGTTTCTAAAGTTCAAGTTAAAATGATTTTGCTCATTGATGAGGAAAAAAATAAACTATCTTGTAATAGACACCTTGGTGCTTCACCTGATCCTCTCAGCCAACATCATTTCAGTGAAATCTGAGCAATTCCAAAGGTAGTAGTACCTGCATCTTTTTGCCCAAGGGCTTTCTCTGCTCCACCTGGTAAAAGTCACCTCCTCTAGCAACTCCCAGCCATGGAATAAGAAGAGTACGTAATTACCCCAGCTTTCTAGTCTTGCAGGTGAGCTAACTCTGGATTTCTCAGTTCTATAATGAGATTAAAGTCCACATACCTGTGCTGACCACCTGCCCCCAAATGCACGTTAGATTTCTTATTTCCCCATCTCACCCCCAACCCCATTCACCAAGCAGTGCTTCCCAGGATTAGCAACAAAATTACTTGTTCTCTTACCCTAGTCTCATAGCAGACTCTGGGAAACCCAAGTGAAGACATACATCCACCAACGAAAAAGGAGCTATGAAGAGACAAAGCATAAAGGAAGAAAACTATCAAAGAGAAATTTCCTTATCCTCACAGTCATCAAAGAAATAAACATTAAAGGAAGAACTAGTTTTTTCTTATTTATCAGGTTGTTCAAGATTAAAAACTATTCCCCAGCATTACAAAAGCTATATTCAGAGAATCCTTCCATATTCTGCAGATGAGAATACAAACTGATAGAACCATGTAAAAAGGGAATTTGACAAAATACATAGTTCCAAAATGTTTATGCTTTTTTGTTCATTGGGTCCACTTTTATTACTTCTTTATTCACTCATTCACCAAATTAAATTAAATTAAATTAAAACATGCCTTGCTGTACAGCATACTTTATGTTAAGTGTAAAACCAGAGACTAAGGAAACCCTAAGCACAAACTGTCAGAGTGTTAGTTATGTTGGAGGAAACTGGCAAGCATAGATGAGATGGGGTTAATGAAAAATGGACAAAATTTCCCTGAATTCCCTTATTTTTCTTCATCCCATCCTCTTGGCTCTGATGTTGCTCTGCCCTGAAGGACCTGGCTCTGATACTCACCATGCTTAAGTCTTGGTATCTCCTTCTCTTGCCTGTTTGTGGATCTTGACTCTTCCTGAGTTATAATGTTGTATTTCTGTCATTGGCCTACCCATTCTTTCCCCAGCTCCTGACCTGGATCTCACCCAGTTGACGATGTCACTCCTACCACAGCTCAATGGTAACCCATTCTGTTTTGTAACACATTATTACCCAGACTAGAGTTCCATTTGCTAGAATGCATTACCATGCTCCCTGTCTAAAAATCATGTGCCAATTGCACTATTTTACAATTCACGTCCTCAACAGTGGTTGAAAAAAGATAAAACTACATTTTTATTAAATACTAGGTATTGTTTTCACTTTTCTGTAAAAATTTATTCTAATCCATGAAAATCACCAATAAGTGGTAGAAACAAACCCACAGTTCGTGTGTGTGTTTTTGTGTGTGTGTGTGTGTATTTAACTCAGAAGCATTTTTTTTTCATAATGGCAACTTTTCTGTTTCAAGTTTTAACACAACAAATGACATCAAACAAAAATCTGATGATTGTATCATCCTCAGGACATTAATTATGGGAACTTTTAAAGATACCTCAAAACCTTCCTAGGTTCTTAACATAAGAAAATGAAATTTTACCCAGTTCCAGGTTTTGAAATTATGGGTTCACACATGACAGCCACACACCCTAGGGATCCACGAGTGCTTGATCAATTGGCCACCTACCAAGATGTTCTAACATCTACAGGAAGGTGCAGAAATGTTGCTGAACCAGGATTTACAGATATAACCATGTCTGATGATCAGAGCTGCTGCTGAAGTTCTGTTCAAAGAAATGCCAGGGGGTTGGGCTCTAAGCTTAGATTCACATCCTGGTGAACAGAAATTTATGAATCAGTCTTAAAGGGCACTACCTACCTATTCCCATGTAAGTAAAAGAGGAAATAAATGCATTGTGAAATTAAACCGGTATTTGAATTTAAGGCCAGCTATTTAAAAATGAAATTTACTTTGTATTATATATAAGATAATCTGTCATATTTAGCACTATAAAACCATGCAGTAAAGTATATTGATCTTTCTGGTTCAAATATATTTAAATGATCATTTTGGATTAGTGATGGTTGTAGGACCAAACTTCAGGCAATTTCCGCTCTAAAAATGGGGCTAGCTGTCTTAAATCAACTTAATCAAAAACCTCAGTATGTTTAATGACTTTATTTGACTTCATGTTTGAACAGATGAAGTTCAGTATATGCACATTTAGGTATTTTCCATAAACCTATGATAGTACTATATGATTTGAATGGCTTTCATAGATTGAAAATACTTTGGAAAATATTTAACATTACATATCAAATAAAATATTTTAAAACTACTAGAAATAAAGAACTATGAATGCCTTATATTTACATATATTTTATGTTGTTTCCTGGATATTTTCATTGAGCTATTTGCACTCTTTGCTTACAATATGCATATAAAGCAAAAGGAGTCAGTGAACCCAAAATTACTCTTTCCAGATGGTATGGAGCAGAATCAGGAATTTGCCAGACGTCAAAACCTGTGGTTTAACAGGGACCTTAATAAGAGAATCTTTGCTGCCTCTTTCTTGTGCTATTCAATACAGGTGACCTTGAAAGAGGTAATCTTCCACTAGCAGAATTTTGTGTTTAATATGAGTAATGAATATTTATTGGTTTTCCAGAGAGTATTTTAGCAAATCAGCTCTGAGTGAGACGTTTATTTACTTTACAGTGGAGATAACCTCTGCATATGATTAATCATGCCTTGTAATTACAGTCTGCCTATAAGTTCATTTAACCATGTACCACTGAGTTATTTATTAGTAATATTGTTTTAGTCCAGAAACTCAATTAACTATACATATCATTGGTGATTTCTAATGATTGACCACTTTTAAAAATGAAAAACAGTGGTTCTTTGTGTATCTTCATTTACCGAGTAAAACAAAAATGTTTGCTAAATGATATTAGTTTATTTTGCACAAAACATCAAGAATGATATCAGGTACATTCATAATTATTTGAATAAAAATAAGTGGAAACTTTATCTTGTGTCCAGTACTATGAAAAGTTGTTCAGCCTCTAGCTGGAAAATAAAATCACCATGCTGGACTCCATAACATATAAAACATAATAATAAAATGTCCATTGATGCACTGATCCAAAATTTGCAAAACACTTTTGCACATATGATGTCACTGAACCCCAACACTAACAGAACAGTAGCCACTGAAGGAAGAGGGTCAGTCTGCCCTGCTACAATCAATAAGGGCCCTGCCATTTATGGGTGATTTTCATGGTTTGGAATGAATTTCTGCAGAAATATAAAGCCAATATACAGTGTTTAAGAAAAAACTACTTCTTATATTCTGGGAAATATATGCACAAAGTCCTTTTAATTTACTGTAATCACCACACACTCCTCCCCACCATCATTTATATCATTAATTATAAAATAGTAAAATCAGTGCATATTTAGACATGGAGCACGGTAGTGCATTCTAGCAAAAAGAGCAATAGTCTGGGTGATAACGTGTCACAAAATAGAACCGGTTACCATTGAGTTATATGAGGAGTGACATTGAAAACTGGGTGAGCTCCAAGTCAGGCACCAGGGAAAGAATAGGCAGGCCAATGCCAGACTAATGCCAGAAATGCAATGTATAGTGCAGAACAAGCCAAGATCTGGAAACAGGCCAAGAGAAGGAGATGCCAAGACTTAAGCAATGGTGGGTGTCAGAGCCAGGGCCTTGAGAGCATTGCAACATCAGAGCCAAGAAGAGGGGATGAAGAAGAAAGATAGGGGAATCTGGGAACTTTTGTCTATTTCTTTATTAACCCCACCTCTTCCTGCACTATTACCAGTTTTCCTTGTTATAACTATCACCCTGAGAGCTTGGATGTAGATTTTCCTCATCTATAATTTTATTTTTAACCCAAAGGATGCAATAAATCAAACTATTTCCTAATTTATTCAATGTAAATTTTAATAGCTCAGTAAATAATAAAAGTGGACAAACTGAGTAGAATGGCATAAACATTTTGAAAAATGTGCATATGCATTTTTGCCAAATCACCTTCATACTAGGGGAGGATTCCTTGTAATATGCTTTATAACACTGAGTTTTATTTCTTAATGCTGGACAATATGACAATTGAAAAATAGGATCTTCCTTAACAGTTTATTTCTTTAATAACTATGAAGTAAAAGAGTTTTTTCATATTCACTTTTTTAAAATTTTATTTTTAATTGACAAACATTATTATATATATATTTATGGGGTATAATGTGATGTTTTAATATATGTTTATAATGTGAAATGACTAAATCAGGCTAATTAACAATCCATCACTTTACATACTTATGATTTTTGTGATAAAAACATTTAAAATCTACTCTTAGCAATTTTGAAAAATTTTAAAATTATTATCAAAGTGTGTATTAGTGCTGTTTCTTATAGGAGCGTTCCCGGAAAGTGGTATTTGAGTGGAAGCAGCGGCTTTGGCTGTAATGGTGGGAAATCCTGATCAGAGAGAAGGGAAGTCAGATGTAGGAGTAAAGGGAGCAGATAAAGGGTCTGCCTTTTCAGTAGGTTCCCACCCAAAATCACCCCACCCATGGACTAAGAAGCTGGGGTGTTTCCACAACTGTTAGAATGCTGAGGGAGGAACGAATGAGGCCGGGACAGATGAAAAGAGGTTTATTCTAAAGTCTGCATACAGATGAGCTGAGTCCAAGATGGCATCAGGGCGACCATTAGTCGGGTTCGGGTGGCCCTCAAAGGGGGTGGGGCCAGTTTAAAGGGAAAGTTCCCATAGAACCTCCCACCAGCCTCTGGGTTCAGCCTAACAACAATGGTGCCTGATAGTTTGTAGTTAGGGGCTGATGGAGGATTGAAGATGAACTTTCTGGCACTTTCAGCATGCCCAGGTGACCACAGGTATTCAAACATGAAGAGAAGCAGGAGCTGGCTTCACTTCCATATTATGCACCAGGAAGAGTGAGGCGAGTCATCAATGGTGTATGTTCTAAGGTGGATTTGTTGTTTTCGTTGTTGCGCAGACATCTTTTAATTTTGAAGGGTATTAATTCTTCATCATTTTTCTAGCAACTATTTTTCCTAATTTATATTTGTCTTTTTACTTTTATGTTTTTTTCCACATACAATTTGAAAATGTGGTGATCCTTTACGCTGACATTTTATTCATTATTCTTATACTTAAAGCCATATCCTATTAAGAGAGCTAATAAATGTTCACCAATATTTTCAATTAGATTTTATTTTTCATATTTAGGGTTCAAAATACTATAAATACAAAACAACTGGCATGGGTAATAGCCGAGCTGTAAACATTGAATGTTATTTGAACATATATTGATATGTTAGGCATTTGTTGGTTGCATAATCTATAAATATTACAGCTCATTCTCTCTTCTTAACCAGCAACCAGAGTTTTCTTTGGAGAACTTTCCACCCCTTATTATAGAGCATTGGTTGTACCGTAACTGGGCAATCCTAACCCCTTTACCATGAATATTGGACCAGATAATGGGCCTTTGCCAATTGGTATGAGAAATTTTTCATGATCATGGGGCCTGAGTCAAGAGTACATTAAGGGAAGCACAGCATTTGTTTCATGTTTTGGTGAAGCAATGCTCTCCCCACAAGGATGATAATGAGAAAGCCACACCTATATTTTCTGCTTACACCCATCTGACATTTATATGGTAAAGCAGGCCAAGAACTAAGCCAACACAGAGAAGAGAAGACTGCGAGGACAATCGCAGATGAATGGACCTGAAGTCTTAACTTGATTGTTGCTGCTGTGCCTTTCAATGGTATCATCCAATAATCTTCTCTAATTACTTGAAGGATTTTTGATTTCATTTTCTTAATTTTCTTTTACTTATGACATACAGTCTAAATTTAACTGAATATATATACTTTTGTTAAGATCATATTAGATCCATTTTTAGATAGAAAAGAAAATACTTAGAGTAAATGATGTTTATAATCTAAGGCCATAGAGTAAATGATGTTTATAATCTAAGGCCATAGAGTAAATGATGTTTATAATCTAAGGCCATATAAGTAATTTATAGTAATAAAAGAAAAAACATATAACCTGATGTTAAGTGTAAATGCCCTTAGCTCTCTACAGAAAGGTCTAGCAACAGATTTGCTGTTGTCTGTGTACAATTCCTAAGTACTTATTCTTTTCCTTGGTAAATGAGAACACACTCTCAACTTGAATAATTATCATATTGTAAGACATTATAGAGACATTTAATCAAACTGATTTATTTCACAAATAAGGAAACTGAAGCCCATTGAGGTGAAACTATCTCTTTACATAATTTCTTGGCTATTGGTAGAACAATGACAAATCAAGCCTCTTGGTTTTCAACATTATTGTTAAAAATGTTACTTCCTTCTAGACAAAAAAATTTCTAAATATTAATACATTATCCTTATTGCTTCAAACATTCTGAAAATGTTTGTGGCTTACTGATTCATTTGCTATTTTCTTTGAGATATGATAGGAAATAATTCTATTCTCTAATTGGAGATAGATGACACAAGGCAATTAAGTATTCTCACACTTGCCCTTGGGGTATGTTTTTGTACTGTAAGGAGTTTTATGACTGTTAGCAATGTGTTGCTTAAAACTTAATGGAAAAATATATAATCAACAAAAAACTGAATGATGCATGGATGAAAACCAAACATTCATGATCCCAGCTCCATCCATTTGGTGCTTTGAGGAGTCTTTGTTTAAACTGAGCACATTTTATATTGGAAATGTTTATGTGTTAATGCAAATGTGTCTACTTTAAAAATTATTCATTTGAATTTTCTGAATTTTCCCAGAAACACTTAGGTTGTAAGGCTACAAGAAAAGTCTTTTAAGTCGCACTGCACAATATTAGTGTCAAACTGCTCCCTATCGTAACCAGCCACATTATTGTTCCACCAATTTCGTTGATGAGTTCAGAAGCACGATAAATGTCATCACTGGTGTGTTTTCTTTTTTATTTCCTTGTTCTCAAATTAATTAAAATAGAGATTGTTTTTCATCTGTTTATTATATTTTCTGTCAGACTAAGGTCCACTGAAATCAGAATGGCATAGGCCCCGTTGATTTCAGGAATATTTCTGTAAAGCAAATCATGCTTATCAACTAAACTAGCATGGCTCTTAGGCGGTTGATGACAAAAGTCAATGTTGAAATGCAGCAATGGAGAAAAGCAAAATAAAACTACATCATAGACTTGAAATCATTAATTCAACCCATAGCATGGGATACGTGTACCATATGCTACTTGGGACTGTTTAAAAAAATCATCATATTTTGCTTTACAAAAAATGTAATGCCATCAATGAGAAAAGAAAACATCAATATTATAATAACACTTACCTTGGATTTAGTCTTATTGTGGCCTGAAAATATCAGCTTCTAACAGAAATGTGTTCAATTCCTGTAATTAATAGTAACTACCATTAATTTTATTATTACAGTGAGCCAAGCATTGTGTTAAGGGTTTTACATAAATGATCTCATCTGATATTCACATCAAGCATTTGGGAGAATTATTTTAATTATCCCCCTTTTACAATGAAGAAACCAGGGTTCAGAGTGGTTAAATAATTTCCCCAAAGTCTCAGTGTTTTTAATGTAGCTGAGATTAAACCCAAATCAATTTTGAGTTTAAATATCATATTCTTAATACTACACTATGCAGCATTCCTGTGTGTCAATTTTTTCACTCCTGAGTTATTTTAGGTTTCTTTGGTCTGCTGTTTTCCATACTGGTATCTGAGACCTCTTGAATATGTGTAATGAATACATTTCAGATACCGTGACTTTTAAATGGTAAATAATCTTGTCAGAAATAAAATTGATCACTGTAAATTCTCAGATCTTTGTATTTTTCCCACTTCAGTATGTCTGAGTGCCTACTGTGTTCCAAAGACAAGAATGAGTTTTTAAGATTTAAAGATGAATATGATACAGTCAGTACCCTTTAAGATTCCTCAGAGTGTCTCACTTTATCTTGAAAAGTTGTAACTGTAGCAAAGGGAAACATATTAAAAAGGAGAGGAAAAAAACAGATTTCTAACATTTCTGGTGCTTTAAACCTGTAAACATCACTTCCTAGTGAAAGACTGCTGGCTTTGGAATTAGACCTTTCCTTGTGCATGCTACTCAAGTCAGAGATATTCAATAGGAATTATGTAGGGGGAGTTTGAAAAAGGACAGAGATGCAAAGACAGAATTTGAGGAAGTCTGTGACACAGCACTTGGTCTGGCAAAGATTTTTACCTAATTACACCATTGGGTAACCAAATGTATTCTAATCCTCCCCATTTTTCAATGATTAGTTTCTCTATTGGTTTCCTATTGCCAAGTAACAAATTCCCACAAATTTAGTAGCTTAAAACAGTACTCCTTTATCAGCTTGCCGTTCTGTAAGTCAGAAGTCTGACACAGTGTGGCTGGGTTCTCTGCTCATTGTGTCACAAAGCTGAAACCAATGTGCCTGCAGGGCTGAGTCCTCATCTCGATGTGTGGGGAGAAAGCTGCTTTCAAGCCCATTCTCATCTGTTGGCAGAATTCAGTTCCTTACAGTCCTGGAACTGAAGCTCATATTTCCTTGCTGGCTGCCAATCGGGGGTCTTTCTTAGCTAGAAACCACCCATATTCTTTGCCTAATCTCCACTTTCACACCAGCAACAGTGCATCAAATCCCCATAATGCTCTAAACTTCTCTGACTTCCTCTTCTGCTACCAGCCTGAGAAAGTTGCCTGTTTTTAAGGGTTCTGATAGCTCCTTAAGAATTAATCCCACCTGAATAATCCTCCAGAGCCAGAGTCACAGACTCTGGGCATTAGGGCAATAAACAGCTACTCCTAATGGAAATTCAGAAAGTGTTGGATCCATCTTGCATCCCTCCTGACAGGTCCTTTTCAAAGTTTATGTCCACTTTTTTTGACCACCCCATTGATGTCAGTGCTGCAGTGTCCTCTGCTTACTTTGCAGTTGACTGTGTCACAGAACTCTTGGCCACAGTGTCTTCAGTGGGCTGTTGCTCTGTCTCCCAAGGCACCAAGAGAAAGTTGAGTGTGAGCAAAACTGCACTTCTCAGGACTCCATGTTCTTCATTCATCCCAAACACCATACAGTCTTCATGGGTATGCCAAACTCTACTGAGGGATGAGGACCTGTTCAAGAACTACAGCTGAGAAAGGAATCACTCTCAAGATAATATGTTGAAAGACAGGGCTCGGACTAGGGTGAGGCAAAGAAGATACCCAGGGTGCAAAATTTAAGAAATCACTCTCGGATCCATGGAAGTGCTACTTCTGTTCTTGCTGACCCACGCTTGCATGAATCGGAGAGTCGGTGCTTTCCTCCGTGTTGC
>CM052439.1:9877771-9933515 GCA_028533085.1 Varecia variegata
AGTCTCACTCTGTTGCCCGGGCTAGAGTGAGTGCCATGGCGTCAGCCTAGCTCACAGCAACCTCACACTCCTGGGCTCAAGCGATCCTTCTGCCTCAGCCTCCCGAGTAGCTGGGACTACAGGCATGCACCACCATGCCTGGCTAATTTTTTCTATATATATATTTTAGTTGGCCAGATAATTTGTTTCTGTTTTTTAGTAGAGATGGGGTCTCGCTCTTGCTCAGGCTGGTCTCAAACTCCTGACCTTGAGCGATCCACCCGCCTCGGCCTCCCAGAGTGCTAGGATTACAGGCGTGAGCCACCGCGCCTGGCCTAAACTTTCTTTAAAGGCTGTTGGTAACTTAAAAGTAGAGCAGTTCTGGAGACTAAGCACTGGGCCCAGAAAAATCTGAATTATCTTGTATTAATACTTCACTTGCTTTTCTCAGATTATTCATTAAGACATAGGGCATCTCAAAAGTTTTAGATCATAATTTCACATTTGAAATATGATATACAGTTGCACAATCTAAATTACTGCTACTGCATTGGGGTTTAGAAGGGCCCTGGCCATAGTGTAGGCACATGATAAATTGGTTGAATTAATAAATAAGGTACCATTGTATTTTTCAATGATTTACTTGATTTCATATTTTTGATGTTAAGACATTTCATTAAATATTTTTTCCATCTAATAAATAATAAACATGTTTTCTAAATATGAGATAAGGTATTATATATGAATTCTATAAATGAGATATTATATGAATATATAATACAGTACTTGACACTCTATAGATCCTCAGTAAATATTAGTTCTCTTCTTCCTAATTGGAAATATTTAATATATCAAAAATAAAATTTCTTTCACTTCCCATTTTACTCCATTTTCCTTCAATTAAAATGATTTAATAATATAGTCCTCTATAGATTATAGTTTATCTGTTTTCTTTTATTTTTAAATCTCATATATTCTTTCAAAAGCAAAGCCATCAAACTATAATAACCCATTTACAAACTGGGTAATTGACTTGGTTCACGTTTTTAAAACGATTTGTGATATTCATGTCAATTTGCTAGTCTCATTCAAATTGAATTCAACTTTTATTCACAAAATGGCTATATAGAGGATTGGATTAAAGCTTCATTTACTAGCAGTAGTAGAGGTAGCCAAAACAGCTATGATTAAAGAAATAATAAAATTTAAAATGCATAATTTTGGTGATTGAAGAGTATTGTGCAGTTATGGATACCTTCTATACACATTTGGGGAACAAATCATTCTATTCAAGGAAACTCAGTGGGAAAATCTGACCTAAAACTGGAGATTTTTACACCATGCAAACAAAAAATCATGGTATTTGTGGGAAACCTTGTTTTTCTGTGCACTTGTACAATTGATCAGTGTAATAAGCACTGGGGATAACTATCAAATTGAAAGAAACATGTACTTCTTGATTGTAACATGGTGCTTCTGTTGTATTTATGTCAAGGCATCATCATCATTCATGTTCCTCTTTTCTGGGATTCAGCATTTCCATTTTAAGTTCCCATTCAGCCACTAATATTCCATTATGAAGCAGCCTATTGGCTAAAATTGGTATTTATACAAGCAATAAGCTTAGCAGCATATTTTCTAAGTGATGATCAAATTTAGTTTCTCTGAATGATACACTTTGATAGCTGTTATTCTGCCCATTTTGCTATAGATTCTATTATGCATGATTACATTGGCAAGCAAATGCAAACACATTTTCAAGTCTTAAATGCACTTATTAATGAGGATCACTGCCATGCTTCTGCTCACAAACCTAAAAATGGATATTGTCATGCACCTTAACTCTCTATCTTTTGGTCATCTCTCAAGATGACATGCTTTTTACTTGTAAAGAAATCATCTGAAATATTAAAAAAAACCATTACCTGATATAAAAAGCAGTGACCCACTCTCAAAGTAAAATGTTTCAGTAACATCTAATGGATTGCTTAAAATAAACATCTGCCTATCACTAGAACATGGTTGAAGAGATGAAGCCAAAAGAGAAGAAAAGATAATAAGACGCACAGAAGGCATACTCATCAGTTGTTCGTGGCTTAACTATGCCCCCATATCAAACCTATTATGGAGTAAGAGTGAGTTGGGAAACATCTCACTTGTTTTTTTCTGTAAGACTGGAGGTTAGTAAGAGGGACTCTGTCAAAAATAGGATAAAAATAAGAAACATTTCACTTACAAAAAAATTGAAGTGCTATTTAACTCTGCTGACTTAGTAATCAACTATTAATCATTCATCTGTATGTTTAAGAGGTTGAAAATGGGGCATCATAGGTCATTCAAGTAATAGATGTTTCCTAGCTAATATGATGTACCAGAAATTGTATGAAACACTAGAAATACAATTGTGAATAATCACCCCACCACCATCATCACAATAGTAATTATAATAACGTGATCTCATATGTAGAACCCATAATTGCCAAGTATTTTGCCACATCTTTTCCTTGCCTCTAGAAACCTTTTAAACACCTAAAGGGAAGGTACTAGACTTAACTGCATTTTACCAATGAGAGAACTGATTTCTAGCGGTGTAACCCTATCTGTGCCTCAGTTTGCTCATCTGTGAAATTAGAATAATTACAGTGTCAAACTCACAAGGCTGTTACAACGATTATATAAACAAATATAAAGAAAGTGTTAAGAAAAGTACCCAGCACCCCCCCAGCATATATAGACACTATGTTACGATTATATGATGACATCATATAAAATGAACAGGTTGTAGAACCATGTTCAAGATATGAACATAATTTGTTTTACTTACATATATCCTTATAGCAAAAAGCCTATGCCCGAAAATGTCACGATCAGCAATCTCCAGATGGAGAGGTGGAGATGGAGTATAACTATGGCCAGTTTCTTAAGGTTTTCAGCATTTTCCGAATTTTATAAAATTAACATGAACCTTTACTAATTAAAAATGAAAAAAATATAGTGGAATAAACTGAAATTAGCAGTATTTTTCTTTATTTCTTGAATCTGGAAATAAATAAAGTGGCTTTAAAAGAATATTCCTAAACACAAAGCAGTTTTACAAAGTTTCTTTTTTCAAATCACCGACTCCTCTCTTTGCCTGAGTTTATTTTTCTAACATAATATGTGAAATGGTATTTTCATATTATCAGGTACATTGCAAAATTAAATTATATGCATTTCCAAAATAAAAGTTTTCCTTCTGAAATTAATTTTGAAAATAAATATATGCTCTTTGTTACAACTCATTTCCCCTCAAGTAATGCAAAGATAAAGAAAGTTCTATTACTTCATGCCTGCAAGATTAATATCTCAGCAACTACGAGTATTCCAAGAATAACTGTAATAAAGCAAAATGAAAAAGTGTGGCTGATAGCATCTTTAGTTCACCTCTGAAGTACGTGCCAAGCTGAGTTCATATCCAAGGTGTCTTCTCTGCCAAACACGTTGGAGCACCCAAGAAACAAAATGAACCTAAATTTAACAAACATACATTAACTGTTTTACTAGATATAAGGATCAATTTTCCCACTCCACACCATACTACAAGGCACTGTTTCAGACTCTGTGGGGAATTCAAAGAGATGGACGACTAGCTTCCACTTCCATGAATCCTGCAATCTATCTGGGAAATCAGGATTCATGGGTTTAACAACAGAACTAGCAATAAGAAGCAGTAAGTACAGGGTCACTTTCCAGGGAAAGGAGGTGGCTTTGAGAAAGTATGCAAAGTAGCTTGGTGATCTGTCCAATACTAGATCAATTCCATGACACCAGATGGAACTTCTTGTCAAAATATCATTCTTTTGTATGTGTTGCATGTTATATTATTTGTATGTATGCTATTGTATTGTCCCACCCTCCTTCAAGAGTCAGGACACTATTCTATAAAATATGTGATCTACAGCTGGAGTAATTGTGTTGAAAGCCAGTGAATGACAGCTTACTTAGACAATTTCTCTTTTACGACACTACTTCAACTTCCACTTTGGTAGATTAACTTCAGGTCCATAGGCCAAATTCCCTCAACCCAAAGAGATGGGGCAGGATAAGTTTTTCACATGAAACTTTATCTCTAAGTTGGTAGTACATAACCTAGGCAGGCAGTTTAGAGCATTTTTATTTGGTAATGGTCTCCAAATTTGTAATAATAGAGAGTGCTTTGTTTATTAATTTAGAATACATAATTCACTTCTACCCACATTAGCTCATTTGATCCACACATTAGCTGTGTGCCGTGGGTATGATCATATCAGTCCCCTGTTTACAGATGGGAAAGGATTGCTCTAGGACACTACCATGTTTGCTTATGCTCACAGATTGAGACACACAGCCAATTGTTAAGATTCTAGTCATGACTACTGGGCAAGACACTAAAGGGCTACATTTATTGGCATAATTAAGAATGTAACTTTAAAAACATACAAATCTCCAATTACCCTAAATATATTTTGATAAACACAAATTATAATGGCACAACTATTAAATGTTAAAACACAATTATTTTACAACTCCCCAAGTTTTTCCTCAAGCTAATCTTGTGTTGACTTCCAACCAAGAAAGTACCTAAATACAACATCAGACCACGGATTCTAAAAATGGATTATTCACAAAGCACTGGAAAACTCTGGGAGCTAAAGAAATTCCTAACTCACAAGGTTCCATTTGATATACCCCGTAGTCAGAGAAAATGGTTTATAATATCACCACAACATTTAGACTCAGATGTTGACAGTCTTAAAATAAGTCACATATTGCAAAGATCTTGCCCTCATTATAAACAGTAAGCATCTAAGTACAGACCTTGAATATGACCAATATTTAAATGCCTTATTCACAGTGTTCTGTGGTCTCTATGATGTCTTGACAATGCCCTTATGATTTAGCATCAACAAAATTGGTAGCGTCACCCACCATATTCACCATACTTCACTGTAGGAAAAGTATGTTCCTCCACTCTGCTGACTTTGAGATTCTTTTGTCCAATAGGATGTGAGCAGACATTATATTATACCACATGCAAGCAGAAGTTTTAAAGGCACTTGCATGGTTTGGCTCACTTAGGCTCTAAGAAATTTTTTTTGTATTATTTCTTTGCTGCTTCTTTCTCTTTCCTTTTTTTTCTATTCCCTTCTTCTAGTGGAATCCTTGATCTCCTTCATTGATTCTCTAATTGTCTTAACTCGTATTTTTCATCCTACTGCCCTATTTTTTTTTTCACTTTCTGAGAATTTACTCAATTTTGTGTTACAATTCTTTTTTTTTTTATTTCAGCGTATTATTGGGGTACAAAAGTTTAGGTTACGTATCGACTTAAAATCTCAGTGTGAACAACTGGGTAAAGTGCATCATCATTTACTAAGATTTCTATGACTGATAGAGGAACAGTTTTGTTAAGGAGAGAGGTAAGAGTTCTATTTCAGACCTATTAAATTTGATCACTCCTGGAGAGAGTAGTGAAGGCAAAGAGTTTTGACTTAGATTTAAGGTCTTAGTAAGAGATAAAAATTTGGCTGTCATGAGCATCTACATGGTAGTTAAAGCCAAGATAATGTATGAGATCACTGAAGCAGAGAATGTGGTTAGAAAGAAGAAATCCTATAACCATGCCATCAGAAGCTCCAAGAATTAGAGCTTGGGTAGAGAATTATGAGATAGCCAGAAATTGAGAAGAAGGTATGAGTAAGGTAGTAATTGATATTGCAGAAATCAAGAGATGTGGGTGTGAATAATAACAAATCAGAGACGTGTCCACTGCACTGGCCAAATGGATGTCAGTAATGCACTTGACACAAGCAGTTTTAGTGGAGTAGACAAGGAAGCAAAACTTAATAGGATTGATGAGCAAAAGATAACTGCTTAGAGAAAGTTTTGTGAAAGGGAATAAAAAATATATATGGCTCTCAAAGACTTTGGTGCCAATGAAGGTTTTTGGTCTTTTCCATAGCTTTTCTTTCACTCATACAAACATGAAAGAGAACATATTATTTCCCAGGCTGATAACTAGGGAGAATTCTTGCCTTTACAGAGATTAAAAACTTCTAGCAAAAGATTCTGTCCCTTGAGCAATGTAACTTGAACCAACTTGTTAAGTGCTATAATAAATGTGTGTTCAATTTGCTTTCTGACCATAAAAGAAGAGAGCAATCAATTCTCCCTAAGTGGGTTAGGGAAGTTTCCACAAAAAGGTGACATTTTTGCTGCACCTTGAAGGATGAGTATTATTTTTCTAGCAAGACAAATGAGGGTAGAAGGAAAAAAACATACCAGGTAGGAAAAATAGCATAAGCAAAGTTCCAAGAGAGAGAAAGTCAAAACACGCAAGCTGAAGAGTCCATGGGGACTAGGGCTCAATGAAGAAATAAGGGAATTATTATTGGGTAACATACAGAATAAGGCAGGAAATTAGGGTGGAAGAGAAAGGTAGTGTCTAATTAAGAAGGATCTTGTATGCCCTACTAATATATGACAGTATAAAAGCAGTATCCTGTGATAGCAATAGCTGGTGTTTATAGAGAGTTTGCAATGTGTCTGGCATCGTGACAAGCAGTTCCATGTATTATCTCATAGAATCATCCAAAAATCCCTAGGAGGTAGATGCATCTATGTTTCATTTTAAGAACAAGAATGTATAACAGGACTAATGCAGTGACATGCCCCAAGGCATTGTATTAGTCAGGAAAAGCTCACAGCTGTAACAAATAATCCTAGTGTTTCAATGACTTAACCCAGTAAAGTTTACTTCCCACTCACATAAAATCCAATCGCATGTGCATTAAAAGGCATCCCATACAAATATTCAGGCATCTAGGCTCCCTATATGTTGTAGTTCTAATCTGTGAGTTTTCAGAGTGCTCTAAATTTATCTGATAAATGAGAAAAAGAATGCTGGAAAGATATCACCCACCATTACATACTTAGTAACTGGAAACTTTTTCTGCATTATATCAACTATTTGCTAGTTCATTTCATTTTCCATGAAATATTAAAAGTTTGTCTAAGTGGCTGAACATGTGCTTGGGAGTGCGTCACAAGTAGAAATGTTTTATCACGTGCATCACAGATTAGAAATCTGTAAGAACAACTGTCCCAGGCACTAAGAAGCTACTCCGCCTGGTAAGGAGACAATATCATCAGGACTGTGTCACTCAACTCCTAGACTTCTCTTCCTGTTTGGTCTACAATGGGGTGTCTCCTCTGGGCATGTGATGAGGGTCAGGACTTTCTCTGGGCAGAATATCTCATCTACTTCCTCCCTTCGTCTCCACAATGTTCTACCTTGAACATTTCTATGGGATCTGCCACTTGCAAAATTGAGTGGGGACAGCCTGGCGATGGAGAAGCAATATGGGTTATGAGTCACTGATATCCCTCCTGCAGTGGGTTGAATTATGTCCCTCAGAAAGTTCATGTTCACTCCGAACCTCAGAATGTGTTCTTATTTGGAAATAGGGTGCTGGCAGGTATAACCAGTTAAGGATCTCAAGATGAAATCATTCCGGGCTTAGGACAGGCCCTCAACCCAATGACTGGTGTCCCTATAAGAAGAAAGGACAAAGGAAGTCTGAGAGAGAAGACCATGTGTAGACAGAGGCAGTGGGAGTTATGTTGTCACAAGCGAAGCCACCAGAAGCTGGAAGAGGGAAGAAATGATTCTCTCTTAGGATCTTCAGAGGGAGTGTGGCTCTGCCAGCACCTTGGTTTCAGGCTTGTGGCCTCCAGATTGTCAGAGAATAAACTTCTGTTGCTATAAGCCACCCAATTTTTAGTAAGTTGTTTCAGCATCCCTGGTAAACAAATACTCTGACCTACGCTAAATTTTCAACTTCGAACAAACTAGAAACCGCTGAGTTATTTTTTAATTTGTTTTCCCTCAGCACTTCCTAAAATTAATCAGGCATCAATTTTCTATAAATTTTACTATGAAGTCTTTTGGGTTTATACCTTCCACATTCATTGTCACCCCCACCCCTCCTTTTTTCCTCATAGCTTAGGGATTCATTATCTCTCGCCTAGAATTGCAATATCACCCCTGTCTTTAGTTTTCTCCGTCGATTCCATTGCAAGCACAGCTTTTTTTTTCCTTGCAATCATATATGATCAGACTGTTCTTTCCCCAGGAGATGAGAAGTGATTGAGCCTAGCCTGTATCAAAGCTAGGCTAATAAAATAATGCTTTATAGTCTATAACTCTAGTTCTCTTTCAGCATAACAAAACACAAAGGTTATCTCCCAATTCTCCTAAACTTAGATTTCAAAGTATACATAGACAATCCTTCTCTTTTCTTCCTTCAGAACCTCCAAGGCAACAAGAAAAGATTGAGGGGCGGGGGGTGGTGGTGTGTGTATTGGTATTCTAGGGGTGTTGTAACAAACTGCTACAAACTTGGTGGCTTAAAACAAGAAAACTTACTCTCTCTCAGTTTTGGGGGGATGTTCTGGGCCATGTATTCAGAAAGACCTGTCTCCAAGGCTGCCCCCACTTACTCCCTCCAGGACATTGAGCAGTGCACTTGAACTCACTAACCCCCAGTCTGTTTATATGTAAAATAGGGATGACTCATTCCTAATCCATATGTTGGTTAAGGCAATTAAAGGAGACAACCCAGGTAAAGAATGTAGCTCAATAGATTGCACGCATTCTGTGAATACTAGTTACTGGTAGTATTTAGCACAGAAAATTCTCCATGAGTATTAGCTATTATATTGACAGAGATAAAAGATCTGTCTTCATTTTTGTAATACACCAGGCATCAGTGTGGGCAGAGGCTACTTGATATTCAAAATGAAATCATAAGCCTTAGAGTCAGGCTGAGGCCATCTGAATCTCAGCTCCACTAGTAGTGCCTTGGATTAGTTCATTTACTTTTTGTAAGTATTAGGATCCTCATATCTAAAATAAAATTGTTAATGGCAACCCACCTCACAGGATGGCTATGAATATCGAGAAAAAGTAAATAAAGTGCTTCATATAAGCCTTGCACATAACAAGCAATTGCAAACCAAGAGCTGCATTATTATTAAATTAACACCATCATTTGCTTAGTGTCTACTAAGCACCAGACCCTATGGCAAGTCCTTCTGCAGATTATTTCCTTGAGGTCTCTGGACAATTTGATGAGTTAAATACTGTCATAGTTGGGAAAACAGAACTCTTTAGTGACTGGTTCAAAGTCGCAGAGTTAGTAAGGAGAGGATGGAGCAAGAGCTCAAGCCCACACAGTCCAGCACTAGAACTTAACCTCCTGAACATCTAACTTCATGTCTGAGCATTTAATAGACTTGAATAGGATGCACCGTCTTCCCCTGAGCACATTCACTAGAGAACTCTTTCGGACACCCAGGGCCTCACGCTGAGCAAGGGGTCAGTAATCCAGAGGGCAGACTTCTGAGTCAAGAGGTTAGAACTTGCATCTGGTACTCCAGGGCTTTGCAGAGATTGAAGATGAGGCAGAAAACTGCTTTGAGCTATGAAATCAACAAACTAAACATCCAGGGGAAAAAAATACAAGGACTCGATGTCCCCAAAACAAAGAAGTCTGCATCCTCAAAAAACATCGAGAGTCTGTAAAGCCACCAGATCACTTACTATAAACCATATTTCACTTTCCCAAACACATTAGCTGATCTCTTCCCTCAAGAAAATGATTTTTGAATTTATACACTGTAGAATACCTTATTATTTTTTAAAACATCAAAATAATACATAGTGTGTCTATAAATAAAATATCATTGAGAAGTTTTGGCATATGACAATGTTTTAATTATAGATTTAAAAAGTTATTTATCTGCAAGCTAAAGAAGATAGGAGACAAAATAAATGTTTATAGTTTGAAATTGCCTTAATAAATGCCAGTAAGACCTTATTCTTAGATATTAAATGAAGTGGCATAAGCTTATTATCACATGTGTCAAAATATAAATCATATAAATCTCTCCTTGCTGCTTAACCAAATCCCTGTATTCCCATTCTGAATTGTATATTTACAAAATCACCTCCTATTTATTCACAAACTGGCATTTTCTTTCATCAGATTTCAAACTTTTTAACACTATTACACAGCGAAGGAACCCTGAGAATATTCCCTTTGTTAATTCTCTATTTCTAACAGCAAAAACAAGGTTCCAATACTATTTGCCACCAGCTGAGTCACCTCCAAGTACCTTCAGAGTGTTGATTCCAGAGGCTTCTATTCATGAAAACCACTGAAGCCATCATGCAGCTGTACCCAGGGAGGTTGCCATGGCAACGTGTGAGCATGACCCCACAAATGCAGATGCAAGTTTGGTCACATCCAGCACAGTCAACAAAAAGACAACACACAACACCCAGCTGCACCCAGGGTATAAAATCATCAATATGTGATCCCAGCAGTAACATCAAAGGACAGCAATGTCCATAGCCACTTGACTATTGGTTCCAGTAGCCTGGGATTATCTTTGAATCCCCCGCTTCTATTCTCACCTTCAATATCCAATCTTTGTCAACAATTTCCATATCTAAAATGTGTCCTCTTATCTCCATTTCTCCATTTCCATCACCTTGGACTAGAGGTCGTTGCAATCTTCCACCCAGATGACTGCCACGATCTCTGGTAGCCAGCCACTCTCCTGTGATATTCCAGACTCCTCACATCGCTCCCAGGATGAACTTCTTCACCCAGATGTTACTTTCTAAACACCACTCGCCACTAGAGGAACCAGGTTTGGAAGGGAAAACAAGATGTACCTGAAATATTTGTTATAAAATATTAAGAAACGCTATTGGGAACATGTTGAAAGGACAAATGAGTCAGCTTGAATGAGTTCCCACTGGCCAAATATGGGACGATTTGAGATTCAAAATGAATAACGCCAGGATATATTTTAAACCATAGGCAAAACCAGAATCCATGAGTTCATACTGAGAATAAACAACTAAATACATAAACAAGTAAATGTTTTCTTAAAATACAAAATAAGTAAATGAGAATGACAACTAATGTAAAAGAAATGAAAGAATTTTAAGAATCAACCATCTTGATAATAATTGATTCAGGTAAGAATTGTCAGTGGTGCTAAATATTGTTGAGTAAGAGCTTAATAGAAAATCAAATATTTATAGATTCTCAAAATATCTCTCAGGAAAGGAAAAAAATGATAAGCTTCCAATGAAGAAAACAAGCAGATTTATCCACCTTAAACAAATAGTCAAAGGTAACATCACTAATTAATTGAACAAAGTGATACACAGTATATTCCTTAATGTGAGGCAGTCAGATCATAATTTCTTATTACTACTGTAAAAGAACATCACTTCAGTAGTATTCCTGCCAAAAATGCATGACCTGAATGTAATGATGATGGAGCCTCAGTCAGCCTCAAGTCGAAGAGCTTTGTGTTTGTACCTAAACTGACCCCTACTCTTCAAAATGTCAATGTCATGAAAGATGAAGGTGGAAACCTCTTCCATATCAAAAAAACAAATAATATATAGCAACTAAATGCAGTGTGTGATCCTGGAGTAGATCGTGGATCCAGACCATGCGACTAATTGCTGTAAAGAACTTTACAGACACAATTGGGAAATTGAAACATGCCCTATGTATTCGATAGCAGTGCATCAATGTTATAATTACTAATTTGGTAATTGCATTAAAATTATATAAGAGAAAGTCTTTTTTCTTTGGAGATACTAAAATACTTTAGGGTAAAGGGTTATGATGTCTTTAACTCACATTCAGATGGCTCAGTAGTAATAACAACAGTAGTAATCATAATAATTGTTTTCTATTTAAAGAGAGAACATATATTATAAATCACAAATCTAGATTGAGGGTATAAAGAAATTCATTGCACCATGCCTGCAAATTTTCAGGTTAGATTTTCTTTTTCAAAATAAACAGTCAAATATTTAAAAACCAATTTTTAAAAAATATACATTTTCTGGTAGCTCGTCTTAAACCCTTCAATAGCTTCCCATTTCTGTTATAATAAAATTAAATTCCTGAAATGCTCCAACCACTACACCAGCCTCATGCAGAGCAAATCTTGGGATCACATATTCACTTTATTTCATTTTCAAGAAAGTACTATGATCTTTCATGCCTCATAAATGCTCTTTTCTCTATTTGCATAGCTGGTTTTCTATTAGTATCTATCTATCTAGCTCGCTCGCTCTCTCTCTCTCTCTCTATCTATCTATCATCTACCTCTCGTTTTCCTTTCTTTTCTTTTTTCTATTTTCTAAAGTTCCCAGGTTACTGAATGGCAGTTCACTAAAGAAATCTCCTCTGCCTAATCCACCTATATCCCCAGTTATCGGTATCAGAGTCCTTCACCTACTTCCTTCATAGCACTTTCAAATCTCACAATTATTCAATTCTACATCTGTTAATAGATTGGAATAATAAATAATAAATAATAAATAACAAATAATAAATCTTGTCAGTCACGTCCATTTCAATTTACCTTCATGCTTCAAAAGTCAGGACACCCAAATATCTTGTTCACTGCCCTATTCCCACTGCAGTGCCTTCAGCAGAGTGGGACCACCTGAAAGAATAGATGTATTTAGATAACCGCTTGCCAACTGCTGGTACAATAATTGGCAAGGCAAATATGTATGGCCTCTTCCAGTCCTGTCTACCCTACCTCTTTAATAGCTCAGTAGTTGCAAGGAAGCTTCTCTCTCTCTCCATCCTCTGACTCTAATGGTCCCCATAAGGTCATTCAGGAGGTCATCTTGCTCTGCATTATAGGTTGGCTTGATAAATACAGGTCTAGTGCAGCCAACCCCTGATGCTTGACTTCTCTATACAACAAAGTGATTTTCCAGCCTCTGGGATTTGAAACTAATGCATCCAGAGATGGTCCATTTCACTTGTGAGTGTCTTTCAGGGCTAGAAAGTCTTCTCTCTTGGTTGTCCTGGTAACAACCATAGTTCTTGACCCACTCTGAACAAATTTAATCCCTCTTCTATGTGATGATGATTCCAATATTTGTAGGTAGCTCTCCTGTCTCTGAGGTTTGTTTTTTGTGTTTTGTTTTTTCTCCATTGGTCTTTGCTCCTTTGATCAGATGAAATCATCTCTCTCCGTTTTTGAGAAAATTAAATGCATGTTTATTCTGTATTGGAATATTTTCTCAGTGTCTAAGTGGGGGGAGAGCATTTTCTCCATGGCCCTGCTCTAAATTAAAGCAAAATTGGAAAGAATATGATATCCAATGCTTCTTTTTTTTAAGTCAGTCAAATGTGCCTTCTTCAAAAGAGCTAAGGCTATATTCCCATTCTGAGCTTTTTTTGAAGGTTTTCTTCAGCTAATTCTTTCTCAAATTAAACTTTCTGTTATTGCAATTTGGTATACATAGAGTAAATGAGTGGCCACAGCTGTGTGAAGGACACTAACATTTGAGCACGTACTTTATGTCAGTTACATGTTGGTATGTCATTTCCTCCCTACATCGTACCTATCATCTAGGTATAATTATCATAATTTTCCACATTAGGAAATGAAGGGCTGAAATAATCTGTCCATGGCACACAGCTTGTAAGTGATAGAGCTTGGAATTTTACCTTCATTTTATATCAAGCTGATTTTAATGAAATAAACAGAGAAATTTAAAGAAAAAATATTTAAATATTGTGAATAAATTATCCAGATGCTGGTACTAAGATTGACTAAGATTACAAAATAGATGGATGTGTAACAAACCACCAACAAAAATTAGTAAATGTAATTAAGAAAAAAAGATCTGGGAGCAGGGTTTGATCACAAGTGAAATATTAGCACATACTTTTCTAGTGGTTGGCCTAGGGGTGATGTTGGCAGGTAGGATTTGAGGAATGATGGTGATACAATATTTTTAGTGGTAATAAAACATTAAAATGAAAGAATTATCATCTAATCCTTTCAGCAAATCAGGTCCTTAAAATAGTGTTTAATATTGATCATCAGCCTTTAAAAGATTCTAGAATAACTGGAGAGAGTCCAAGAAATACAAACAGAAATAACGAAATTGGTAAGAAAAAAAATTTGTATAATAAGGCACCAAAAATACTGCTAAATGAATACACAAATTAATGAACGAAATTGGCTCTTTATCCCAAAACAAAAATATACTAAAGTGTGACCTGATTACAGTCTTGAAGGATTGAATGAGGTTGTTCTCTGCATCTGTGAGGATTTTAAAAGAGGTCTTAAAAAAGGGATCTTGTCATTAGATTTTAAGAATAACTTCTCTATCATCAAAATGATACAATAGTGAAATAGACTGTCATGTAAGTGGTGGACAGGTGTTCATAAATGATTAAGAAAAGAATAGAAAATGGTTCATTATAAATGCTTTGGGTTTTGGGGTCAGTAAGCATGGCTCTAGACTACAACTGCCATTACACACAAGCTCATTCACCTCCACTATTCCTGATGCAACAAATAATGCTGAATTATTTGGAAGGAATCTTTGAAGAACATTCGCCCAGGACATTCTCAAGTCTTTCCATTTTTGTGATTCTGTAAGAATCTGGGTTTCCTCTCTCCTATACTCTCTCTCTCTTGCTCTCTCTCTCTCCTTCCCCCTCCTCCTTTCTTCTCCTTCTTCCTCTCTTAAATCAGATCAGTTACTTCCTAAAGCTAAAAGGCCCTAAAAGGGGAAGGAAGTAAAAAACACCAGAA
Organism: Varecia variegata; assembly: GCA_028533085.1. Taxonomy (NCBI): domain Eukaryota; kingdom Metazoa; phylum Chordata; class Mammalia; order Primates; family Lemuridae; genus Varecia; species Varecia variegata. The sequence continues at coordinate 9,892,439 of CM052439.1, forward strand.
AAGTAGAATACAAAGTGTTCAGGGTTAGTCTAAAATGGAGAAGAAATATAACCAGGAAGTGATAAAAGGAATCCATCCTATAAATTGAACTCCTTTCTCTCAATTCTTTCACTCTACTCACTTTTTGGAGCATGTCTAACCAAACATGGGACCACCTTACTCAAGGACACCCTGATTTAACCCACCCATTGTCTTAAAAAAAACAAACCCTCTCCCCTTAAAGCTCTCCACAGAAGTCCCACTGAACTCCCATTTTTTAATCCTAAGATTAAAAATTATTGCCCACAGAAATAGTATAATAAGATTAATATCAATGATAGTAACAAGTGGCTTCTGTGGTAGTCAAGGTCCCCTGAAAAGCAGAGGTCAAGAATGAATCCAATGTGCAAGAAAATTTTAGGGAAAACACCTGTGAAAGAAAATGGGAACCAAGTTGGGAGAAGTTGGGAGCACCACCGACCACAAGGCATTTCTGATCCCACATGAAGGAGAAAAGAGAGGAAGGAAATGTGGGTGCCAACACCTTAGACTGCAGAGCAGTTTTAAGGAAAAGTCAGCAAGATTGTTGAGGAGTCCCTGAGCCAAGTCGCCTGTCAGAAGGAGTTCAACCGTCACCTAGTATCCCAGGAACAGTGTGTCTTGATATCTCTGCCACATTCAGTCATTGGCACTTACACACCAATAAATTTGAGAGCCACCAGCCGATAGCCTAAATCAGTTTCACTTTCTTCAGTCTAAGATCTGAGAGGCACACTCCTAACTGTCCACCAAGATTACAGTTTCTCATGTCCTAACTCTGTGCCACCTACTGTGTTCAATATTCTGAGATGAGTTGAATCTTTACAGAACTTATCCAATATCTCATAGTGACTAAGTGGTAAAGAATGGATGTCAAGTCATGTCTCTCTGATTCCCCAGCCTTGCTCTTAACTACCACCACCTACCTCCCACTGGACTATTCTGCTTCCCTCTATGCCAAACCATTCTGATTAACCTTTAAAAAATATCCAAAGAGCATAATCTAGGCTATAATTTAGCGCTATTTCTGAGTGTTTTTCATTGTGATAGAAAGGGAAAGAACAGTTCAATCTAACCCTTCAAATGCTTAAAAAGTACACTTTGGCCATATGTTCTCTTTCATGAATAGCACAAATTCTCTTGATGGGTTTGCACAGAATTTGTGACTCAGCTCTTGCATTATTACTGCTTATTTGTATCTATATGTTCATTGACACCTCTCAACATCTATTCACATTGCTGACGCGTTGTTGTTGTAGATTTGTCTTATTTCTGGAAGTCTTGAACAAAACCAGCATTTACCTCCTCTGGATACATTCTTCCTGCTGTCCTTAAAGTGTGCTTTACTTTCATCCAATACTACTTCAATTTCTCATCTTATATTTTCGTGACTGTCATTGCTTTCATCACTTGCATGCCATCTTCATCTCATTTAGAAGTTTTATGAATATGCTTTGCATCCCCTCTGAGCTTTTCAGCGACAAACACTAGGTCCAAGCACCAAATTTGCAAATGAAAATTCTACCAATTATGTGCTTTCCCTAAATATGCCTCTAAGTCTCTTCTGAAACATGGCTTCATAAACTGTCTAATTAATAGTAATTAGTTATTTGTTTTCAATTTTAAAAATAATTTTTATTAAGATATTATTTACATACAATGAATCTAAGTTTTTAAAGTACAGCTCTGTGGTTTTGGCACACAAATAAAGTCACGTAAACACCACCACAATCAAAAGATGGAGCAGTTCTATCACCTCCCCAAATTCCCCTGTGGACCTTTGTTGTGAGCCCCTCTCCCCAACATCACCCCCTAATAACTACTTCTCTTTCTCTATCTCTGTAGTTTTGGCTTTTCGAGGATAGTACATAAATAGAACCCTGTGATATGTAACCTTTGTGTCTGGTCTCTTTCACTTGGCGTAATGAGATTCATCTATATGAACAGCTAGGGATAGTTACCATAGGAGAAAATTATGTTGCAGAAAAAATAATTTTGGTACATTTATTTTGTTTAATATATAATTCCTATGATTTTTTGAATTCCTACCATGTGTCACACCATGGATTTTCCACTTTCCGTATATCATCCCATTTCATCCTTACTACAATCCAACTATGACATTATTATGATGTCCATTTTATAGATGATAAAACTGACAATCAGAGAGTTTAAATAACTTATCTGGCATAACAGTTAGTAAATAAGTGATGTATAATTCATATCCAGAACTGCCCAAATTCAAAATTTATGCATTTTTAATTGCACTATATGTTCAATGTTAACTTCAGTTTAGAATATAATCTGAGATGACTTTCTTAATACTAGTATATATGAACTCTCATTTTTTAAGCCAAACAGAATATTTTCCATCTGTAATAATCATATAGAAAATACTTTTTATTAAATGTAACTATTGTAAAAACTGGCAAGTTACAAAAATATTTTTATTCTGTTCTATATTATATTGTTTCTCTATACTACATCACCTGCTTTTTTATGTTTCAGTCTAAAAATATTCTTCCTACTATTAATAGATATGCTGTTTTTTTACAATCTGAAGCACAAATTGGCCAGAGCTCTTTTACTTATTTGTTTTCTAACTATGTTAATTATATCAGCATAAAAACAATACATATTAGGATATTGCATATATATACCAAATGGTCTAATGTTCCAGCATTTCAGTAACACAATATATTTGAATTGTGAAGTACGGAGTTTACATCACATAAAGAAAACTCATAGGTGTATATCAGATCCAGAAGTTATTTTATAAACAATTTGCATAAAATAAACATTTATCATAAAATTGAACATGATCTTTGCCTAAAAAGCAAAAATTCAGAAAAAAATTATTTTAAATTTAGAATAAAAAGCAGAAAACTTTTGCATCTTTCCAACAATGCACCTTAGGAATTCACACAGAGCCTCCTTCATTTTTTTCACCCCACTTCTTAATCTCTCAAACAGAAATAGCTTTAAACAAACTATATTTATAATCCCCATTGATATTATAGGTTGGACTTTGGAGTTAGGCATCATAAATTTAAATCCTAGCTCTGGCTTTATTTTGTGCTTTTATGTTTTAGTCATGTACTTTGTCTTTTTGAATCACATTTTCTGCCTAAATTTATTTTATCATTCTTTATTTTTATTAATTAAAAATAATAAACTCTATCCTTGCTAATTTTGCAATGTACTATATGGGAACAAGGTAGAGAACTTAAAAATACACAATCTACATGTATGCGTATGCAGGCTGAGTTTTCCTCGGCCTTGCAAGTTTCCAGGTATAAGGTCAAGGGTTAAAAGCAAATTTCATCAAATCCAGATTCATTTGCACCTTCTCATTCTCCAGTTCTCAGACTTCGTGGCCCTCTCCAAGATCTCCATCTATTCTTAGAGGTAGTCTTACCTGCGCTGATAGATGAATGTGGCCTCTGCAATTCCCACACATAGACCCTTCAGCTCTGTGCTCTGCCCCTTCATTGCCATGGTTCTCTGCCAGTTTGACTTCAATCCTCATGGTGCTGTGATGGCTCTGAAGTCTTCCAGTTAAGCCATGCAAGTAAGAAGTTGCATGGTGGCTCTCACCCTATGTGAGCACACACCTGTGTGTTTCTCAATACTGAGTTATTTGGTTCCAACATTGTAATAAAGTTAATTTTCCCTACATATATTCATATCATCATGAATAAGGTGATGGGATGAATTGAGATATCAACAGCCTCCCTATGACCACAACCACAATTTCCTCCCAATCATTAGACCGTATTGCTGAATCTGCTTTGCCATGAACCAATTCCTTATTAGCTTAGAGCAAACTCTCAAGCCAGGAGAGGTGCCATTCTGCATGCCAATTTGGTGTCTGCGTGTGCCCTCCCACCTCCGCTGCTGCACCATCCAACTTTACCAGACATACCTGCATGTGTCTGAACTCAGAGTAAGGCCACAATTTTAAAGTAGTTATTGGTGTTGTGTTTCACCTATAGTTGCATCTACATCCATGTGAATTAGCAGATACAAACAGATATTTGACGAGAGTCTGGGGCATAGAATGACTAATCTCCACAAACTAGATGTGTCTAAGTCTCTGCCGCATCCCAATTTAGATATCCTCTACAGAAACAAGGACTGAGAATTGATAGTCTGTGCAAAATGCTGGGCATTATAGCTAACATATAGTATATATTCAATATATCTATTAATAATTTTCTTTGCTTCTAGGAGGCAAAGATACTTCAAAGCATTAAGCACCTTTTTTTTTAATTTAGTGTTCCTTCAGTGACTTTATCACATTGATATGTTCCAAGATAGTCAACAGATATTTACTGAGTGAACAAGTAAAGCTTGAATAAGAAAGATAAATGTTTAATAGAGGGACAAACACAATTATACCTACCTGCAAATGTCACCACTTAACTGCTTTGTGTCTAATTTTCTAAGATGTATAATGACAACATCAAGGCAGATGATATATTTCTCGATTCCTTATTTTTCAAAAGTACCCATCAATACATGAGTGGCTTAATAAAATGTGGTCTATGTATACCATGGAATTCTACTCAGCCACAAAAAACAATGGTGATCTAGCATCTCTTGTATTATGCTAGATAGAGCTGGAGCCCATTCTACTAAGTGAAGTATCACAAGAATGGAAAAACAAGCACCACATGTACTCACCATCAAGTTGGTATTAACTGATCAACACTTACGTGCATATATAGTAGTAACATTTATCGGGTGTTGGGCAGGTGATGGGGAGGAGGGGATGGGTATATTCACTCCTAATGGGTGAGGTGCACACCATCTGGGAGATGGACATGCTTGAAGCTCTGACTTGGGTGGGGCAAAGGCAATATATGTAACCTAAATATTTGTACCCCCAAAATATGCTGAAATAAAAAAAAAGTTGGCTCAATTAGATGAATATAGGTAAAACTTCAAAGCTATAGTCTAAACTATGACTTTCAAAGCCTGATCAAAACTCAGAAAATGATTAAAAATACATTTTGCAAATAATGATTGACATTATAATTAAAAAGGTAAAGTTATCAATTACATTAAAAACCAAACACAATATACCAAGATTTTTTTTTAAAAAGGAAGCCTTATTTGACTGTAAAATGAATTTGATTCTTCTTCCTTCACCAAATGAAACATCATATTTGCTTTGAAATAGTGTACCTTTTCATTTTAAATTATTCAGAAAGGCAAGATGTATCTCTGGCATATTTTCATTATAAATGTCCAAATAACTTTGTCGTATAAGAAATGTCATTTTAAAATTAGCCATTATAAAAGATGAAGGAATTTAATATTTCCATCTCAAAGATGGTTTAAATATGCTGGTTTTTTATCAAGACTTTGATATTATTATATCAAGTTTCTCATGTGAACAAGATCTCTTCATATAGGTTAATCATATTCTCACAATCACAGTAAATTTCATCAATCTTCTAGAGCAGGATGAATGTAATAAATGCTATGATAACAAGAAAATGCCTTCATAATCTCATTAACTAGACTCAGTCAGACACGCAGGTGACTTTGGGTCTCAGGCCTTTATATTTGCCTGGAGTAGTGTCTGCAATTGATCTGATTTATTTTCTGTCATTCTGTGATTAGATAAATCTATGTAGTTTGTAGTCCTAATTGGATCACTAGGTATAAGAGTACAGTTGCATGAGAAAGGCAAAGCCTTTCTATACTTGCCTCCAAAGGAAAAACTTAAACTACACTGGCTTCTGCATAGAAGGTAAGAGTACTATTTGTTTTGTTATAGTCTACCTAGTGTCCAATGTCCAACATCCATCTCAAGTAAATAAACAAATGAAATTAAAGACTACATGTCACCAATTTTAAGCAGGTTACATGTTTTTAAGCATAAAAAAACAATAAAAACATAGGTAAGTCAATTGAGTAGTGTACTCATGTATATTATATTCACAAAAATAATAAATTATTTTTAAATTAAAAATTAGGACTACTGTAGGCCTTAAAATAAGTTCTGTCTCTAGCAAGACGAGGGAACTTTCCCCCCATTATTCCCACAAGTAGCTTTTCTTTTTGCTTTTTCTACTTTTCCCTCTAGAATACCTATGATTCTTATGTTCAGTCATCTTGCATAGTCCCATAATTCTCAAAGACTTTGTTCATTCTTCTTGATTCTTTTGTTCTTCCTTTTTGAATAACTGAGTTAATTCAAAAGCCTTGGCTTCAAGCTCCAAAATTCTTTCTTGTGCTTGGTCTAGTCTAGTCTAGTAAAATTTTCCACTGTATTTTATATTTCACTAAATGATTATTTCATTTCTAGGAGTTATGTTTTTCTTTAAGATATCTATCTCTTTAGTGAATTTTTCATTCATGTCTTGAATTACTTTTTTTGTTTCTTTGTGTTGGTTTTTTACTTTCTCATTGATCCTATTGAGTTTGGCTTGTGATCCATATTTTGAATTCCATACCTGACATTTCATAAATTTCTTTTTGGTTGGAGTTCCATTGCTGGAGAGTTAGTATGAACCTTTGAGGGTGTCAGAACAGCCTGTTTTTTCATGTTGCCAGAGTTTTTATGCTGGTTCCTTCTCACCTGGAATCCAAATAATTCAGAGGGGAACATATTTGTTCAAAAATGTATTGCACATTTGGGATTATTTCTCAAGAATATAGTATAAAATGTAGAATTACTGGGCTACAGGGAAACTGGCTTATGCAGGTTAAATAGAACTGCGAGTGGATTTGGCTGCAGGGATAGGAAGAGGAATACATTCTTCCCACACAGAGAAATGCACATACCCAAGTTAAGGAGATGCTGGTCTGTAGCTGCCAAACAAGCTTGGCTGGGCTAGTGTACAGTTTAATCTTTGATTAAAAGTCTTAAAATGAGCCTTCCTCCAGAGTCAAAATTTATTTCATTTTATAATATGTGTAAAATCATATTAGAAGTGCTGAGAATTGCCATATATCGTAGATACAATAGCACTGTAATTACTGGTAGTTATTGCTAGTTCCAGCTGCTGAAAATGACCTAAAAGCCCAGCTGCAGTAACAGGGAAACACAAAGAGGTATGCTGTTTATAGAAGGCAAGAATTCTCTCAAGTCCTCAAGAAATGAATAGTCAGATTGCCTACTTAAGGTCACAGAAAATAATATAAATTTCTAAGGTCTCACCAACTCTAAAATTCTGTGTGATAATTAATAGCAACATCATCTAATGGTTTACCCCACTATAATTCTGCTGGGCACCTGGCCAGTATAATTACTTCTACCTCAAGATTTTCATGAAATAAAGTTGGTTATACACAAATAAATACATAAGCAAGCCTTTCAGCAGATGGGGTTTTAAGAATATTCCTTATAATTTGTATCTCTTTGAAAGAAAAGGGAAAGTATTGCTTAGAACAACTGATACAAAGTAACAGTATAAACATTCCAAAATCATGCTGTTTTTATATCCCTTCAACTCTTATGTGAATTGGTATCTTCCAAGCAGCCTGCAGCTGTAATAAAGGACCCATTAGATTTTTTTTATAAAGTTTACACTTTATTTGCTAAGTAGTAAACTGGGGAATAGTGACTCCATTGAAGCAAATCGTACTTATCTTACCCTGTGGACCATTCTTCCCAATTACCCTAGCATAGATTTGTATTAAAGAGTTTAATGAACAGAAGCTACTATATATAGCATCAGTTGTCAGGGAGTACACAGACTGCATATGATTGTTTAGAATTTCCAGGCAGCTTCAATCCCTAAATGCCCCCAAAGGAACCTTGTTGATCAAGTTTCTCAGTTTCCCCGGATTTCCTGCAATTCCAGTGAATAGACCAATTAAAACTTCCTCTGAAACCTATTCTATTTGAGTGTTCTAATATACTCATTTCCATAGAACTAGGGTGACCATTTACCCTGGCCAGCACAGTTTTATTATCCCCATATAATTATTAATAGTGCCCAGTTTCACTCAAAAATTTGGATGAGAAATTATATGCTCATCCTGCATATAAATGACCTTCGCAAATAGATGATAAATTTAGAAATGTGAGAGCCACCACTCTCTACTCTATACATAGAGAAATGCTCAGTAAAATGCATCAAAAGAATTAAAATGCATTTCTGAGCTCAAAAAGCAAGAAAGTGAAATATTCAAGTGCCAAAAAGAGAAAAGAAAGCTCACAGACTTAAAGGTTAGAGTTGAAGCTTCATGGCTGGCTGCCAAGGTCCTGGGACTAAATGTAATCTCAAGATCTGGGGTTTTGATGCCTGCAATGGGATGAAATTTGTTATTAGAAGGTCTGGATGGGGCTCCTTTCATTAAAATAAAATGGAAAAGAGTTGGATTGCCCACGAATGGTAACTGGAAAATATCTACCAGCTGGTGCAGCTCATTGGCACAAAGGCCACATGTGGAAACTGAAAGGCTGAAGAGAAATCTGAACACAGCATTTTTAGCACGTATGTGTAGGTGCCACATTTACAACACACATGTGGAACAGAACCCTTAGGAAGCCATTCTCTGAAACTGCCCCCATCCAGGGATCTCCACAGCTCGGAGGATTTGCCATTTTCAAGCAGAGGATAATTCTCATAGAAGTTGAGTCCATAAACAAATGTCATAAAAATTTGAACAAGTCCATTACCAAGAAAAATTGATTAGAGACCCAACAAGAAAGGTAGTCGAACTGAGGAACTCAAATGAGAAAGCTGAGAGAATCTATAAATACATGTAAACTGTTCAGAAAGATAAACTAATGCCAAACACAAAAGAAATCATGATACAGAAATAATCATATTTGGAAGTGAAAGAAGTATAAATCTTAAAAATAAATAAAAAGTTGCAAAAAAATTTTTAATCAACAAGTAGAATAAAAGGTTGATTAGACATGGCTTAAGAGGTAATTAATAAATTGATGAATAGAAGTAAGTTCATATTGCTTCCCAGGGGAACTTGAAAAAGTATAAAAGAAATAAGAGGATTCAGAATGAAACAGGTTTGAATTTGAATCTTGAATCCACCATTTACTACCTATGACCTTGACAAAGTCACTTAATCTTTATTTCAGTTCCTCATTTATGTGCTTAGAACAATTATATATATATGTGTATATATATATATATAAAAAACACTGTCTTCATAAAGATAAAATGAAATATATATAAACCATACAATGCATTGCCTACATTAGGGATTTAGCTACTCAAGGAGTATTTTTTCCCTTACTCTCTTCTCTTAACAACTACTTGCTGAATTATTTTCTAAATATTGGTAATAAAACATTTACAGTATAATGAGTGTTTACCATGTATACCATTCTTTACATGCATTTACACGATAACAGTTAAACCATATAATTTTGCATGAGAAATAAATCCATTTTTATAATTTTAAAAGTGAGATAGATAAAATAATTTAAATGCCTCAGGTCACAGTAGATAGCAGAGATAGATGATTTGACCTAGAAATATTATATATTAAACATAACTTTATTAAACCCAGATTATTTTACATTTATCTTTCAGGAACCAACAATCAATCAATCAATCACTTTCCCTTGGTATAGGCTTGGCAGAGAGGTTCCTAAAAGTATCAGAAAGTGTCAGGTTCTAAAGCAGACTAGGGTTTAGGAGCACATCTCGTAATTCCACTGGAGTTCTCCGATACTACATCGCTAACTTACCTGACGTCATTTTCTTGGAGATATGAAGGCTGAGATACAAACATTAAGAAATAGCTCTAATTAAAGGTGGATCTGTTAGGAATAAATTAATGGATTAGACATATAACTTGTTGATTTTATTATTTTAGTTTCAATAATAGATTTTATTATTTTAATTATTTCTTTTTCATTTTATACTTTATGTTCAGGGAAGGCACCACTTCACAGAATAAAATGAAATAGTACTTCATCACATTAGCCAATTTCAAGGAAATAAGAAAGCTTTGCTTCTTCAATTTTTAAAAAATGAATCTCTAATCGTGACACTTTCTGTGTAATTTCTAGGAAAGAAAAGATGAAGGTATTTTAACTCATTTTTTGAAAATTCCAGAGAAAAAAATAAGAAAAATAATAGTATAATCCATGAGATAATAGTTTAACACATGATAATAGTGTAACCCATGAAAAAGACAATCTATGTCTTTTTTAGATCCACCCCTAACAGAGGTTGGCATAGGATAGATGTTCAATAAATATTTGTTAAATTGTCTCAGTGTAAGATTTTTTCAATTTGCCTTGAAGTCTTTAAATTAATTTTCCCAAAAATAATTAAAATAGAAATATGATCTTTCTTTCTAATTTTAGTATTACTTCTTAGTAACATGAGAATATATATTGTCTGTTTTATGTACAGTTCTGATATATAAAAGTGTCAATTCATTTTGTCAGGTAACAATAGTATATGTGAATGTTTGGAGCTATTTGCAAGCATCATTGCTATGGTTTGAGTGTTTATTTTCCCTCCATAATTCATGCAGAAACTTAAATTCTCAATGCAGCAGTATTAGGGGGTGGGGGCTTTAAAATGTGATTAGGCCATGAGGACTCTGGCCTCATGGCTGGGATTAGTGCCTGATAAAAGGGCTGATGGAACTAGCTAGACCCTTTTTGCCCTTCTGTCCCTTCTACTTTGTGAGGACACAGCATCCGTCCCTTCTGGAGGATGCAGCAACAAGATGCCATCTTGGAAGCAGAGATTTGTCCCTTGCCAGGCACGGAATCTGCCTACACCTTGATCTTGGACAAACCTCCAGCCTCCAGAACTGTGAGATATAAATTTCTGTTATTTATAGATTACCCAGTCTCAGGTATTTTGTTATAGCAGCACAGACTAAGACAATCATCTTAATTGCAATAATGCTAATATTTGTGTATCTATTATTCATTGCCTTCAAAGGGAGCACTAGATCGAGAACTTCAGATATATGAAAAAATGAATTTTATACTTTTTTAAAATAGCTGATCAATATTGTTTCTCCTATGATCAAGATTTGTCATGTTTGGGGGTCACCCTGACACAAGTACAAAACATCAGCTCAAACTGGGAAATACAATCATTTGACATAACCTTAATGCATCTAATTCTGGACATTAACTTTTGTGATTCATTTACTCCATCAATGAATAAATATCTAATGAGTGTTGGCTACATATGAGACTCTGAGTCAGGTGCTGGAAGTATACCTAGAGATAAGAAGCGGTTCCTATTCATACAGTTTTACTATTGAATTATGAGAGAAAGAAGGAAACAAGTCATTGAAACACAATGGGATGAACCCTCTTTTTCCTCTTCTTCCTCCTCTTTCTCATCCTCCTCTTAATTTCCTCCTCTAGCTCCTTTTACAACACTGTACATGAGTGGTAAGAGGCTTAAAATTGTTTTATGCAATCCAAGCTTTGTTTCTTCTTGCCACTTTTGAAGGGCCTCTCTACCAGGTGACCATGATGCTTATAGCTTCTGTGTTAGCCTAGGAAGGTCTGGGGGAACCTAAGCCACATTTGGCGTGGACGCTGTGGTATCCTCTGTAACCTAACACTACTGAGCAATCACTGACTGACAGGAATTGGGACTCCAGGCTAAATGCTTTACTTGCATCTTTTCACTTAGTTTTCATAGCAACCCCATGATGTAAAGAGCCTATTATTCCCATGGCAGGGGAAGGATGATATTTGGTTGGAGGCTACTTGAACTTGCTTAAAAGTGGGAAAATGTAGTCCCTCCTAGCTCCTTCTAGATATTTAGAAGAAAATATCTGGCTAAAAAGAAAGAGTGAATTTGCCTTGATTTGCCCTTTCTTCTCTTGTTTAAGAACTTCACAAGGAGAAATAAATGCTGAAGGACTCTATTTCAGTAATTTTACGTATCTTGCCCAAATAATTTTATGATGATGAACCCTAATTGGTTAATTGGTTTTTTGTTTTTGATTTTTGTTGTTGTTGTTGTTTGTTTGTTTGTTTGTTTACTATCTCTAGCAAGTAAAATACTGATGCTGAAAGGAATCTAGTAGAAGCTGGGTTTTGAGATGGAGACATTAAGCTCATGCCTGCTAGATAACCAATGGTTTTTCTGTTCTGCTGGTTCTTTGACTCTTTATATAATGAGGATATTTTCTGGAGAAACCAGGGACAGCTTTTCAACCTTGCAGTTGATATATCTATTTTAACCACAGATCTTTGAACACACTGAGTACATGGCTCTGCCCTGCATCTTTCTGAATGTGCAGACAATTGCTCTGCATGGGATGGTGAAATCTCCATTCTGAGAACGGACTGACCTCCATTATCATTGAGGAGCTAGAACACGTTCCATAACACAGTGAGGGATATGGATTCTTGGGTGGTGCACTCATATTCTGTGGCATAATTCATCAGTTTGAATAGAAAAATTATTTCAAAGTGAATGCTGGTGGCTTGATTCAACTTACTAGTATGCCACATCTCCTAGGCTAAGCTCCCTCCTTAAAGTGTCTTCTGCAGCTCCTCTTGGGAGAGTGGGTTGGTTTAGAATGCCATGAGCTCCTCTCCAGTACATCTGTGTGCTTGATATTCTACAAGTTATGGGGAAAAAAACTGAGACTATAAAAAAGGAAAATATTATTATTAATACCAGAGTGGTGTGCTCAAGCTGGCCCATACAGGTTTAGGAGAACTGTCAAATTTTCAGGAACTTGCTAACTAGTTGGTAAAACAGCCATTATTGGAAATAAAGGCATATATACTTAAAAGTAAATAAGTTATATTAAAAGAAAAGGTAATAAATACTCCAAACCACCATTTACTATTTATTCAACTATATTTTACTAATATATGTGCTCTTCAAGTTATTTACATCTATTACAGCTATAAGGTAGAAATATACCATATAAGGGTGTGCTACTGTGTGTCCCCTCCCATCAAACCAGTGTTTCTCCAACTTGAATGTGCATCAAAAGTACCTGAAGGGTTTTGTTTTTTAAAAAAATACAGATTGCTTATGTGGCCTCACACAGAGAGTATCTGATTTAGTAGGTCTGTTGGGGGCTTGAGAATTTTTGCTAAGCGCCCAGGTGCTACAATGTTGCATGTCTTGAGATGACGCTTTGAGAACTACTCATCCAAACAAGCCCATGAGATAATCATTATTGTCTCAATTTAAAAATAAGGAAACAGATTTACAGAGTTCAGGCATGACATTGATTTGCACCTAGTAAATACATATACTAATTATTTAAGTCTCAAACATGTATTTTTATACTACCGCAGTTTCTTGACCACAATAATACTCTGACACAGAAAATTGGAGTTACTGCATGCAACAGAGCATCCTGAGAATAGCAAAACATCGGCGTGTCATCCTGATGACATAGATACAAAAGCTATATGCCTATTGTAAATAAAGTTCTTAGCCATTTAATTTGTCATTTACTGAGCCAACGTCTGTTAGTTGTTTCACACTCATAAGTGCTTTGAAATTCTATTTCTTTCCTTTATAAATGAAGAAACAAGGCCCATAGATATTCATGATTCCCCAAATCATTTGTTCCATGATTACTATCACACGAGATTAAAAATTATTTTATACTGGCCTGCCATAAAGTGTAACTTATTTTTATTTTATCACAAAGTATTGCAATTCCAAATAAAGAATAAAATACATGATAAATAATTCAGAAGGACTTTCATTTTTTTCACGCCACTCCTAGCCTTAAAGCAAGAGTCACTGGCCTTCTATCTTCTGTGCAATCAATCACCATGCTATTTCTCAGCCCTTTTTAAAAACATGTCTGTGAATTCTTTTGTTACAATCATGGGCTAACAGTTCAGTGATTTCCTAGTAGTTCTCAACAATGAAACATCAGCACAATCAAGCATTATTTAAATTCCTGGGGGAAAAACAACTGTGGCATAAAATTCAAGTTCTCCTTTACCACTAAGGCTAATAATGTCTCAACCTTCAATCAGACCCCAGATATTAGAAACCAAAAGTATGTTTAGGTGGTTTTCTTTTTAAAGGGACAGGATTAAAGGGGCAAGTCACAGAAATAGCAAGAAAAATGAGAACAGTCTCTAAAATGAAAGTGTTTTTCATCTTATGTATTACTACTCAAACCAGGACAATATTAATTTGTTAGGTGGTTCTGCATTCAGGACCATGGTAGGCACTGAGCAAAGATGAACAAGTCAGTAACAATGACCTGTGGGAATCTCTAACCGAATATAATACAAGTCGGATTCAGATTCAGATACATGGAGCTACATAGAAAGGAATATAAAAATTAAAATAGTTTTACCAAAATAGTAAGAATGTGTGGGGGGGGTCTTATATTTTTAAACTTTTATTGCTCAGTTTTCTTTCAAAGAAAAGGAGAAATGAAGTGTATTTAAATAGAGAGGAAGAAGTTACTGAAACCAGCCTATGTGGGTTGGAGAAGATCCTCAGAAAGGACTCTTGAGACATTTGAATTGAAGTCTTCAGGAGGGACTCCAGAGACATGAGACATTCCAAAATGGACCAGCAGTTCATTAAGTAGGGAAGCCAAACCATTTCATGCACAGGAGCTAGGAGAAACTGGCACATGGAGATGGAAATGTGTGAATCCAAAGATGGAAGAACAGTCTCATTTTGTTAGACCGGTGATCTCCAAACTTTAATCAGGCCACTTCCACATTTTTGCCTTACCTGGTACTACCTGTGCTCGCAATTATGTTCACTTAATATTTAAAATATTTAAAAGGCATTGTGCCACTAAAATGAATAACACTATCTCTCAACATAGATAGAAAATCACTTATAAAAATAAATACAATAAAATGTTGACCCCTCACCTGGATGGAACAGAGTGATTCCAAAAAGGATCCTTCTTCTAGTGATGCTCAAGGTCACGCCCTTCTCCTGCCTTCCAATCCACTTCTCTGTTTTGTGTAGCTGAAAGACCGCATTTGGAATTGTACTCCAGGTCAAATGCTGTTTCTTGCTAGAATGGCTGCTTAAAACTAAGCTTTCCCTCCTGGCACCCCCCTACAATGCACTAAGCTGCCTAACAGTGTCTTTGGTACCACCAGTGGTTCTCTATTTCAGAAGCATTGAGCTGGAACATAGGGTATGTGGCTCAGCACCAGGAATCCTAAAAATGACATAAGTGCCAAATTTCCCATGGCTTTCATTATCCTGTTAAAGATAAAGCCATCAGGTGTTTACTTGTAAATATCCTCAGGTAATCCCCTCTCCATTCATATATAACATATATTACACATTTTTTAATCATTCACTCTTTCTAGAAGATACTGCATGGCTTAAAAAATACAATGACAAGAGTGTTGGGTATTTTTGACAATCACTAAAATGTCATTTGTGTTTGGTTTTTAGGAAAAAGCTTTATGTTTCTTTCAAATTTAAATCTAAATTTATGTGGGTACATCTGATGGGACCACAAAAATCCTTAGACATTCTCCAGTATCAGCCTGGAGTTTAACACATATGAAAATAATAAGTACAAGAGAGTAATAAAATATTTATAAAGCATCAATTATGTGAAAATACAGTATCGATAGTTTATCTTTTTACATGAGTGCATAAGGGCTAGTTAGTAAATGGTGAGGTTAATTAGGTCACCATTTTTACAAATATTTGAGAAAACCTGCCTCAGACACAAAAGAATTATCTATAAACTGATGTGACTGATTAACCATCACCACATGAAAAGAAAATATTTCCTTGTTTCTATCCAAGAAAGGAACACCTTGACCCCTTGCATTGATTTGCAAGAAGAATTTCCCTCATTTCTAAGTGGTACAAAATCACATAAAATCAAATTTCATGAGGTACAAAATCATGAAAGAAGTGGGAAATTTGAGTTAAGTTTTCTTGCAATAAGATTTGGTGTTTTTTTTTTTATTTCAAATGATTAAGTAATGCAGAAATAGCACAATATAATAAGGTTCCTTTAAGAAGTCATAATCAACCATGTGTTTGCACATGAACTTTACAGCTGACTACCCTCGACAGTCCATAGAATTTCAGATCTTTAGTTTTATTCAAATTTCCTATGGAGTGTTTAAGTGATGGATGTGTCTGGAAAATTTCAACCAATCTTCCAAAGCCCCATCTGCCAGGCCATCTGGATTTTGCATCCACAGAGAACTACGTGGTGAATGATTATAGACTATGACTGAAAAAAAAAAAAAAAAGAAACAGAAAGACAAAAAAAAAAGGAAAAGATAATAGTAAATTGTAACAAACACCAATGGAACTAAAATCATTTTTGTGAAGTCTTTTATAAAAAGGAAAAAGTTGGCATGTAGGGAAGAGAAATGCATTTTCTGGTTTTATTTTCTCCCCATCATTCATATAAATTACGATAAGTGCTTGACCTTTTTCCATAAGATGTTTAAATGGCAGCTGTTATGGCTGCAGTATACCATTCCATCAAAGCTTTTGAGGACAATAGTTTGTTTTGCAAAGGTCATATTTCGTATATACTTGTGAATGTGTTCAAAAGGCTTACTAACTAAATATACAAGAGTTTCATTGAGAATAAATTGTATGAAAATTTTCAAATTAAATGTAAGCCAAGACATCCATGGGGAACACTTTAAGAGAAATTTGAAAATCCAACTCATAGTTTGTATTGAATATTCTTTTACAAGTTAACTGGGATTGATAGAAAACATAAGGGCTTATATTAAATAATTTATTAAAATTACTTATATAGAAAGAGAACAGTAGTTAAATCTCTTTACATCGTACATAACATAACATATGTGGAAGTCTTTAAATATAAGAATATGCATCTATTTATGGAACAAAATAGAAAGAAGAAGAGTTAGGTTCTTCTCATCATAATTCCAATACAAGGCCCTTCTTTACCCCTATATTGATAAGGGATCCCCCAACACATGTAACTTATGTCAACATTAGAATAACAAAGTCTAGAATAAATTGCGTAGGTGATGCTGACTGATTGGTCTTTCTAAAAAATTTTTGTTTTGTTTAATTTTTGTAAGGTTTATAGAGGTATAACTCTTATACAATAAAATTCATTCTTTTGAAGTATACAATTTGGAAAGTTTTGACAAATATATATAGCTCTGTAACCACTGCCATAATCAGTATGTCAATTATTTTCATCAATTCACAAAGTTTCCTTCTGCCCCTTTGCAGTCAATTCGCTTTCCTCACCTCAGCCATTTGGCTTTGTATTTGTGTTCCCTATAGTTTTGCCCTTCTAGAATGTCACATAAATGAAAACATTCAATATCTAATCCTTTGTGTCTAGCTTCTTTCAATTAGCGTAATGCTTTTGACATTCATCCATGTTCTTGCATGTATCACAGTTGGTTCTTTTTTATTGCTGAGTAGTATTCCCCAAATTGCATACATCATGAATTTTTTGTTCATTCACCAGTTGAGAGACATTCGTATTCTTTCTAGTTTTTGGTGGATTAGTTGCCATAAACATTTGTGTACATGTCTTTGGTTATAATTATCAAGGAGTAGGATTGCTGCATTATATGGTAAATGTACATTTAATATTATGAGAAATGGACAAACTGTTTTCCAATGTGACTGTACATTGGTGTTCTCATCTGCAATTCACCAAAGTCCTATTCATTCCCATATCCTCATCAGCACTTGGTATTCTCATTATTTTAAAATTTTAACCATTCTAGTAGATGTGAAATCTCAATGAAAATATCAGATTGATTTTATTTTTAGAAATTGACAAGTTTATTCTGAATTTTTGTGTAAATATGAAACATTGGAATTGCCAAAACAAGTTTGAAAAGGAAGAAAAAGTTTAAAAACTCATATGCCCTGATTTCAAGCTTACAGAATTCAATATTGTATGGTTTGGGCAAAAGAATAAACATACAGATCAATGGGACAGAACAGAGAGTTGAGAAACAGACCTGCAAAATCATTTTCAATTGATTTTTGACAAAGACTCCAAGGGAATTAAATGGGGAAAGGATAGTTTTTTCATTATATGGTGCCAAAACATTTTGTTTAAATCCTTATCTCAAACCACATGTTAATTAACTTAATATGAATCATAGATCTAAATGTAAGAGCTAAAATTATAAAACTTCTAGAAGAAAATATACCAAAAAAACTTGTATGGCCTTTGATTGAGCAAAGACTTCTTATATAGGACACAAAAAGTATGACACATTAAAAAAAGATAGTTTCCAGCTACTCGGGAGCCTGAGTCAGGAGGATCGCTTGAGCCCAGGAGTTTGAGGTTGCTGTGAGCTAGGCTGACGCCACGGCACTCTAGCCCGGGCAACAAAGTGAGACTCTGTCTCCAAAAAAAAAAAAAAGATAGTTTGGATTTCATCAACAATTAAAACCTGCCCTTCAAAAGCCATCATTAAGAAAATGAAAAGACACAGACAGGATGGAAGAAAATATTTGCAAAACACATAGCTGATAAGAACTTGTGTCCTGAATATATAAAGAACTCTTGTAACTCAATAAGACAAACAAATCAATAAGAAAATATTGGCAAAAGATTTACACAGACACTTCAGCAAAGATAAATTGATTACAAATAAGCATGTGAAAAGATGCTCAACATCATAGTCATTAGGTAAATTCAGGCTAAAATCATAAGAAGATACCATTACAAATTATTTCAAAAATACTTTTCTTAGAGGAAAAAAATAATTAAAACATTTAGGGAAGAATTTAGATCTGTATATTATTTTTAGTGTATTATAAATAAAACATATTAGAAAACAATTTAGAAAATATACTTTTTTTCATTAGTATATCACATAATTACTTATAAATACAAGATACATATAGAATATTTTTAATCTGGATTTTAAAAGGATGTGGTTGATGCTTTTTATTCTTTTTTAAAATTTAATAGAAGTAAAATTAGACTTAGTATCTGTACTTCAAAATGACAAATTCTGCATTTAGTTTCAAATTCTATACTTAATTTTTACAGAGGAAAAGTATTGGTTCTTATTTAAAACAACTAAACAAAATTTATGTAAAAATTTATATTGCAGAAATAGAGTGAAAATAAAGTAAAAGTTATAAATAATAGGTTATATATAAACTAGAAAAAATATTTTATTGGCAGTCTTAATTTATATTTTTCAATAATGAAGTTAAATATTTTTCTCATAGATGTACTTATTTATATATTCTCTTCTACAATGTGCCAACACTTTTTCTGTTTTAATTTTGGCAAATATTTTTGCCAGTTTGTTCTTTTCCACAATTCCCTTGACAGATGATTCCAAAGCAAAAGAGTCCTTATGTTCACCATTATAGAGCAGTAAATCTTCCACAATGTTAGTCAGCCTAGAGCTTTGGATACACAATACCAAAACATCTGGCTGAGAAACAAAAAATAAAAGCAAGCTTAACACTTTCTTTTAAGTACATTTGAATACACATAGACAGTGGAACTGAGTGCTTTTTATGTACTGCTTCAATTTAAGGTTGACTTCACATCAAATCAATTTTTTAATTTTTAATTTAATATTTACATTGCCAAATATATATAGAATTTCCTCCTTCACTGTTTAGAGTAAATATGAAGTTTTGTGCTCAAATTTATAGGTTTAAATATATTTTTAAAGATGTAATTTTTGCAAAAATTATTGCATGGATGTGTTGTGTACTTAGATAAATAGATCATGGCATGGATTTTATAAATTTAGAAGCTTCTCATTTCATTAAATATATCAAATTACAAACTTGACTTTTATACTTTCATTACTGGCCAAGATGGAGCAACAAGGACTGGATTTACCCTTCCACCTTTGAAACAATCACATATTGTTTGATTATATTAACATCAATTGTCCAGAATAGGCAAATCCTAGGAACTGACAGTAGATTAGAAGCTGGAGGCATGGGGGAATTAGGAGTGATTGCTAATTGGTACAGGTTTTCTTTTTTGTAGTGATGGAAATGTTCTAAAATTAGATAGTGGTATACATATATTAAATATATGTATTAAAACTTCTGAATTATACACTTAAAAAGATTAATTTTATTAATATGCATATAAATAATGTCTATGTGAATATAATAATAAAATATGTATGTGAATATGATAATAATATGAATAAAACTCATAAAAATACAAGAAGAAAAAAACTACTAGAAAGCAAAGAGAAACAGACAAATCTAAAATTTTGCTTGGAGATTACAAAATCCCTCTGTCATTTAGTAATAGAACAAGTAGACATAAAGATACAGAAGCATTGAATAAGACTATTAATAACTTGATCTAATTGACTTTTATGGAAGACTCCAAAAAACCATGTCCAAATGCACATTCTTTTTAAGAGCAGTGGTCCAGTTGCAAACAGAGAACACATTATGAACCACAAAGCAAACCTCAAAAATTTAATAGGGTTCAAATCATGCAAAGTATCTTGTATGACTACAAAAGATTTAAAGTCCAAATCAATTTTATAAAGATATCTAGATAATTCCAAAATATGTGGAAATTAAATAACATACTCCCTAAGAAATGTAGGGTTAAGAAAGAAATCAAAATGGAAATTACAAGTTATTTTAAATTGACTGAAAATAAAAATAAAAACATAATATATAAAAATTATGAGGCCGGGTGCAGTGGCTCACGCCTGAAATCCTAGCATTCTGGGAAGCCGAGGTGGGCGGATCGTTTGAGCTCAGGAGTTCGAGACCAGCCTGAGCAAGAGCGAGACCCCTGTCTCTACTAAAAATAGAAAGAAATTATATGGACAGCTAAAAATATATATATAGAGAAAAAATTAGCCGGGCATGGTGGCGCATGCCTGTAGTCCCAGCTACTCGGGAGGCTGAGGCAGTAGGATCGCTTAAGCCCAGGAGTTTGAGGTTGCTGTGAGCTAGGCTGACGCCACGGCACTCACTCTAGCCCGGGCAACAGAGTGAGACTCTGTCTCAGAAAAAAAACAAAAAAAAAATTATGGGATGCTGTTACAGCAGTATTTACAGGGAAGTTTAGAGCCCCAAATATCTATATAAGAAAGATCTCAAATAATGAACTCAGTTTTCACTTTAAAAAGAAAAACTAGGAAAAGAAGAGCAAATTATATTTGGATTAATAAGAATGTCTGAAATAAGAAAGATCAGAATGGATACCAATAAAATGGAAAACATAAAAATTAGAGAAAAATCACTGAAACCAAAATTATTTCCTTGGGAAGAACAATATATTTGATAAATTTCTAGCCTGATTAAATAGCAAAAGGGAGAGAGAACATACAAATTAATAATATCAGGAGTGAGAAAGGTGTTGTCATTATTGTTTCTACACATATTTAAACAATAATGTATCCATTTGAATGAAATAGACAAATTGCTTACAAGACATAAAGTAGCAGATCTCACCTGAGAATTGGATAAGCCCAATAGCCTTATATCTACTAAAGAAATTGTAATGGTAGTTAAAATCCTTTCCTCAAAGAAGCCTTGAAGCCTACATGTCTTTTCTGAATTATACCAAGTATTTAAAAAGAAATAATATCAATTCTATCCAAAATCTTCCAGAAAATTAGAGGAAATATTTCCCAATGTATTCTATGAGGCCAACATTATGATGATACCTAGGCAAAACAAAATTAAAAAGACTTGGAAATAAAAGCAAACTACAGATGAAACTCCTTCATGTACACTAAAGCAAAAATTCTTAACAAAAGCTTAATGAATTAAATCCACAAATATTAATATATTTCAAAAGAATTATACACTTTGACCTGGTGAGTTTTATCACAGAAGTGCAAGATTAGCTTAACTTTTGAATGCATTCAGCATATTAACAGAAGAAAAAAAATAATTATATGACTATTTCAATATATGCAGAAAAAAATTTTTACAAATTTGAATTTCTCCCAACAAACTACAACAAACTAGGATTTTCTCAATCTGATAAAGTATAGATACAAAAACAAAGCAAAACAAACAAAAAACAACAGCTAGCATCATATGTGATCCTGAAAGACTACAAGCTTTCCCTGTAAGATCTGCTATCATCTACTCAACAACCAGGAGGTCCCAGCTTCTGCATTATGGCAAGTGAAAGAAATAAAAAGCCTACAAACTAGAAAGTAAAAATAGCTTTATTTAAACATGACATGATTGTCGAGGTACATAATACCATAAAATCTACTAAAAAGCCCGAGTACTAGTGTATGAATTTATCGATTCTGTAGAATATAAGATCAATATGGAAGAAACAACCATATTACTATACCAGAAATTGCAATGAAATATAATTCCATTTACGGTAGCATCAAAATGTAGGAACTGCACCAGGAAAATTCTCACAAAATATGTTAAAGACCTCTATACTGAAAATAGGATGACATCACTGAAAGAAATTAAAGACTTACATAAATGGAGAGATATAATATGTTCCCAACTTAGAAGATTCAATATTGGATATATTTTAAGATGTTTAATTAATCTATAGATTCAATCCTATCTCAGTGAAAATCTTGGGAAGGTTTTGTATAAAAAATTAACAATGTGATTCTAAAATTCACATGGAAATGCAAAGGATTGGCCAAAACAACTTTGAAAAAGAACAAAATTGCAGTCTTCAACTACCTGATTTCAAGATTTATTATGAAGCTACTTATAAGGCTAGTAATCAACACAGTGCAGTGTTGATGTAAAAATAGAGCAAGGATACATCAATAGAACAGGCTAGAACATTCAGATAAATGCCTGTTCACATATGGTCAATGGATTTTACACAAAGGAGCAAAGGCAGTTCAATAAAGAAAAAGTAGAATTTTCAACAAATAGTACTGGAATAATTGGATGTTGTGTTAGTTTGATAAGATGTTGTAACAAAGTACCAGAGGCTAAGTGGCTTAAACAACAGAAACTTATTTTCTCACAATTCTAGAAGCTAAAAATTTTAATAAATTAGAGGCTGGGCATGGTGGCTCACGCCTGTAATCCTAGCACTCTGGGAGGCTGAGGCAAGAGGATCGCTTGAGGCCAGGAGTTCAAGACCAGCCTGGGCATCATAGCAAGACTCCATCTCTAATAAAAAAAATAATTAATAAACAAAATTTTTTTAAATATTAGACTTCATCAAAATGAAGAATGTTTTTATCAAAATACCCTTTTAAGACAACAAAATGGAAAGACACAGACATGGAAAAATATTTGTAAAACTTATATTTAACTAAGGATTTGTATCTAGAATATGTAAAGAATTCATGTAACTCAATAATGAAAAGCCAAACAATCCAGTTTTTAAAAATGGGAAATATTTGAATAGACACATCATACAAGATTGTTTATAGGTGACAAATAAGCACATTGAGATATGATCAACATCATTAGGCATTAGGAAACTACAAATTAAACCATAGTCTAATACCAAAACACCCAGTAAAATAGCTAAAAGTAAAAAACTTGAACATTCTACATGTTGGTAAAGATATAGAGATACTAAAACTTTCAGACGTTGGTGATGAGAATTAAAAACAGTACAAACAGTCTGGCAAATTTTTTTTAAAAAAAGGATGAGTATATTATCCATTTATTCCACTCCTAGGTGGAAGAAATGAAGAGATATGAAAGCATATGTCCACACAAACACATATACACAAACATTTATATCAGCTTTATCTGTATTAACCTAAATTTGGAAACAATTCAAATGTCAACTTCTGAAAAGATAAACAAATTCAGTATATCCTTACAATGTGAAACTACTCAGTAGTAAAAACAAAGGAATTATTGTTATACATAACAACATGAATCTCAAAAACATTTAGAAAAGAAGCCAAACAGAAAAGCATGTATAGTCTGTGATTACACTTACAAAAATTTTAGAAAATATAAACTATAGTGACAGAAAGCAGATCAATGATTGAGGATCATGGAAGAGGGAGGGAGGGATAGTAAGGCAACATGAGGAAACTTTTGGGGTGATCAGACATGTTCAGTTTCTCAGTGGTCCCATTACCTTTGCTATAATAGCATGTAATTTAGGAGTGGCCATATAGCTCAATTCTACTTAATAAACATAAAGGAAAGTCTGAAAGCTTCCAAGAAAGTTTTCCCCACAGATTAAATATGAATAACAAACACCAGAATAACATGAATAATAGCCCCTTTTTGGTCTCCAGATGTTATTATGTGAATATGAACTTGGGTTGCTATAATCAAAGGGATAAGGATTACATCTATTTGCTAAGGATGGCAGAGCAGAAACACAAAAATGACTAGATTTCAAGTAAGTCAATGAGCTGCTGAATTAACCAACCCTAGAAGCTCCCTCCCTCCATTCCCCTTATTAGAGAAAATAATTTCCTTAGAGTTTAGAAGAGTTGATACAGGGTTTTGAACATATTAAATATATAATATTAAATGCCACCATTAAATATCAATATAGTTTGAAAACTGTCTTATCACTACATATTAGTCTTGATCTAAATTTCATATTATATTTGACATTATTGTAACACTTTCTTATGTTTTCTTACAGAGTAGCAGCCAATCCTTGACTTTATGGGTGCACAGAGTATGTTGCATTAACACACGCACAAGGTCAGGCACGGTGGCTCACGCCTGTAATCCTAGCACTCTGGGAGGCCGAGGCGGGAGGATTGTCTGAGCTCAGGAGTTCAAGACCAAACATGGAAATAAATGACTGGGGGTCAAGTCCCACCACTTGCCACTTAAAGCACCTGGAAAACAGAGCTAGTGACAGTACTTCCTCTCATTAGTACTAGTGACTATTATCATCGTTAAAGCAACAGTTTTGGAAGTACAAAATGAATTAATACATGCAAAGTTCTCAGAGCACTGTCAGGAATAGTAAGTAATAAATATTTTTATTTCATTTGTCAGGAAAAATTGTGAAAGACTTTGCAGCGGGTGGAAAGAAGACTAATGAGTATTCTGGTCAGTCCACCCCTTTGGGTTCTCTCAGCCATTAACTGTCTTTGAACTATTTTACAACTTTGTAAATTATAGAAAACTAACAGTAACACAAAGTATGCTTGTGAGGTAGAAAACAACTGTCTATTGCCCTGTGGATGTTGACACTAATTTTAGAAATACGCATAAATTCATTTCAACATTCCTGTCTGCCTATGTGTGTGTCTGTTCTTTGAGTTCTTCTTCAAGCCTGTTGGAATGTCTTACTGGTTCACTCATTAATTAATAGATTATAAAATCACTGACAAGGGTTCATTTTATATTTATATAAGTGTCATGAGTTGAGGGTTTTTAAATTGTATTATGTAACACAATATTTCAAAGAAGTCTGATATTAATTAAAAGGGAAAACATGCTATGAGGAGAATTAATGTAATTTTGGAATATGGCAGGGCCAGGTGGTGTAGCTTATTGGCGACAGCATTGGAAGTCCTTAGAGATCAGCATGTTAACAAAACTAAGTTCTCAAAGGTAATCGGCTTCGATTTTTTCATTATTGAAAAAAGGTAACCAAATACAGTATTTTTTAAAGTTTTTTTTAATTGACTTTGGTTAAATATTTTATTTTGGAGTTAGTTACATAGAATATTTATTTACTTACATAGAATATCTCATTTCCTGACAAAACTGCATATGTAAAATGTTATACACAAAAATATGAAGGCTTTTTTTTCTTTCCTCCTGCTCTGTCACAGTAATTTAAGCCGATTCCCTGGGTGTTCTGTCCACGGTTATAATTCTGGAACCGGAAGCAGCAGATCTTCAGTTGTTCCCATCCCACTCTTTTTCCATAGGCAGCCTGAAAATTTACAGAACTACCATACTGTTTTTAATCCATTATAGGATGACATCTCATTTTAGCATTTAAAAAATAACATCTATTTTATTTCACACATAATTTAAGACAAAATTATAAAGAATGTTTAAATATATTTACTTTTAAGAGATATCTTTTATTTTTCCATTTAACAGGGTCATATGTTTAAAAGTACTAAAATGATAAAATGAGGAAGTTAAAGCTCAGTAATTTGGAGGTAATAATAATTCAGGCAGGGAGAGACTAAACTGGCATTTCTTTAGGTATGGATTCATTTCAGAAAATGATTTACTGAGTATATTTAATGTGAAATAGTTCAAAATGTCTGTTTTATTTATTAAAAAGGGTAAAATGTTTCAAGTTCTGTAAGTACACATTCACACATAATCCTTGTGATAATAGAGAACTGTTATTTACTAATTTCTTTACTTTTAAGTTTAAAATAGCCTGGGGTTTTGCTACATACAAACTATGGTTTACTTTCTTTTTGTAGCATTATTACATAATTCAGAGTAATCTTTCTGATAAATAAGTAAAAATATTGGGTGTTTCATTTATATATGGAATAGAAAACTGTTTCTACCTTAAAATACCTGAATGCCACTTCATTTGTGCAAATGTATTAAACACATTGAATTGCCTGTTTCATAGCAAAGATTCAGTATCTGACTTTTCTTTTCTGCCATTGCTTTGTTCCAAGAAGCAATTCAGTGATGCCCTCTCAGCCATATGAAAAGTGAAACCTTACAAATCAACATGGTGGAATCACGCTCTAAAGCAAAGTAGGGAGTTTTGCCAACTACATTTCTCCAACTATCACAAAACAGGAAAGCTGAAATATATATTTGCACCTTCATGCCAAGTTTCTGGCATGCAATTATATAAGTAGAAGTAACACTAAAACTTTCTGGAAAACTAGTGTTTAACCAGAATAAAGTTCAGTTATTTCCAAAATCACCAGCAATTGCACAGGTACTTCTTAAAAGTATTAATAGATTAATTTACTACATTCTAGCACAAGTGCTCTCAAATACTCTCTAATCTTGCACTACTTGGACTTGGCCAAAGACTCTAAGGATCAATCAAACTCAATAACTCCTACTTCCAAAGTACTAAAAACAAAGGAATGTAGAGAGAGAGAAAGTCGTGCAGAGAATGAGGGGAAAAAATCCTTGTTTATAAGACACAAATGAGTCTGTTCTTATAGAATTATAAAATCATCCCCAAAACAAAAGGTTGGTTTTTCTCTCTCTCTCTAATCATAAATGATGCAAGCTGCTGCCAGTGAGGCATTCCTAACCATGTGGAGAACTCCACAGGCAACAGCCATCTCCTTAGAAAAGTCCTGCAAAAGACAGAGGAGAGCTGCTCCTGGCAGCCCCGGAGAAAGGGGATCCCTAAAACTATGAACTGGGAAGTAGAGGTGAAAGACAGAAGCCTGTATTAATTCTACAAGCTTAGTTAAATTTGATGAGCTTTACTGTTGGTTTTTTTTTTTTTTTTTTTTTGAGTAAGCAAAATAATGCCTCCTTTTCAGTGTTACACATAAAGATGTTTTTCATTGCACAAATAACATTTGAAACCACCAGGGAGGAAAAAGTTGTCTTTCAAAATGTAATTCAAAAATCATTTTAAGATTCATAGCAAGATAATTTTTTTCAGTCTCAATATGGTTATTACTGAAAGTATAATAATTACTGGAAGAACTATTAATATATTTATGACTAAAACAAGTCTCCTAAGCATTATGTACCTCAGTGAAAAAACAGTTTCCTTGAATTTCCAGCGAGGTTTTAATGAGAATGAAATACAATAATTTGGTTAAATTCCTTATACTTGAAGTTTAACTGTAACATAATTTTATAAATGCAAATAGTAATAATGGTTATACTTGATGCTTACATGAAGTTTATACTTTAGTATCTATATTCCTTATATTTCTTTTTAACATGTACACATGTTCAGCAAGCAAAATAAGATCTTTTAAGAAGTTTTGAGTTTTGATTATGCTAAACTACCATTAAGAAAGTTTTCTTAAATTCTATAAATTCAGTTTCACTTCCTTTCAGCCAACTGCTAAAGCCATGATCACAGGAAATGGAAACAGTAGCAAGTATAATTCTGGGATGTCATCTTCTGCCCTTTCACAGGTCACGTCTGGAAAGCAGAAATCTCATTCTGCCCCAGCAAAATGCTTTATTCATGACTTTGAAAACCCCAGGATCAAAAGAGGGTAGATCTAATTCAATTCAATTTGTTCAAGTGGACAGCAAAGATGCTCTTTTATTCAAATGACAAGGACACTTGATCCAGAAAGGCTGTCATACTTCCTTCTTCAAGAAGGGCACATGCCTTGCTTTAGGAACTGTTTTAGAAATGTCTTTGCTGATCAGCTTATTAATAGATCCAAATAACAATCTAAAAAGGAAGCAATTCACAAATCTTTTGGCCAAAGATGAAAAAAGAAGCATTTCATTATCAACAGCCAGTGAGCTTAAAGAACCACCTTATGGAATTCTGTTCCACTGAAAACCCTGGGCACGGCTGAGAGGATGCCACTTCTCAAGCTCTGTGAATTGAAAGATAAAGATAATTCACATAGCGTCAATAAATCTAACCAGCTCATTTATAAAAGGCCAGAGGACTATCCTCACCAGCATCCTTTGGGGACCAAACTGCAAGTCTTGTATAAAAGAATTTCCTAAGGAGTACTTATACCGCTGATATTTTGCCAAAGGCTAGGGAACATCTTATCATCTTCCTTGCTCACAAATGAGATGTTTGTTTTAGTGGTTTACACCAATACTCAGTCATATGATGAGGAAACAAAACAAAGAGACCAAGGGAGCTTGAAAACACAAATTACAATAAAAATTCAATTAAGGGGTCTGGGAGAGTGTAATTCCATTAGAGTGGGACATTTGGGGGAATATGGGATTTAATGCAAATGTAAGACTCCAAGGAAAATATGGATGTTCCCTAGAAGCTTGCCTGAAACTTGGTATATTACCATCTTCTTGATTAGCCTCTTATATGTCAGCACCTAGAATTTCAGCTTTATTGAGTAGGGGGCTCCATGAGTCTGGGCAGGGTTCTCACCCCCATCGGCACATCAGTATCACCCAGAGAGTTTTTATAAAATGTGTAAGTCTGGGTCTCATTCCAGTAAAATCTGGGTCCTTGTGCCCCAAGCACAGGAAGCGTTTAAATGTTGCCACATGAGATTCTAACGTACAGTTAGGGCTACAAATCACTGATTTGATGAGAAATACAAGATTTGCAAAATGGAAAGGTAAAAATAGGACAATTCAGGAAGTAGAAACGTAAATGCATCTTTGTCAAAAATCAATTGAGCGTATTTTGTTGATCTCTGTCTAGGTTCTCTATCCTGTTCTACAGCTGACACAGTGACTGTACTCACTCACAAACACGGCCCAATGAAAAATGCTTACCAGCTGCACCTCCCCATTGGAGTTAAGAAAAGAGTGGAAAATACATTAAGGGGCCTTGAATGTCATTCTTTGATGGAAATATTCTAGTAATTATTTATCTTTTGTTAAGTATTGCCTCAACACACAAATGTAACTAGGCAAATAACAACCCCTCTCCCCCATTGACATGAGCAAGATTAGTGAAATATCAACAAATTCTGTTTCACGCCCATGTGATCACTTCCTGACACAGACCCCTGCTCCTGCGTATCCACTGGGTCATGTCAGAAGAAAGCTCACTCCTTCAATGAAGGCCTCTAGAAGCTTATGACTTGTGACGGATCAGAATGAAATAATCCCTATTTTCTTCTAATTCTCATTTATTACTGTGCCCTTCTATATTGTATAAACACCGAATGCCCCACCATGAACAATTCTAGATAGATAGACATAACTATTAGACTATTAAGTATGAAATCTCTGATTTCTGTAAGTACTAAATTTGACAGCTGATATCTCTGACATGTCACTTTGAAACTTCTTGGGTTATTTTTATTGTGAAGGTACATCCTCAGTCTTTTTAAATGCATGTTTTGGCTTGTGATCATCTTTCAAATTTTTTAGAGCAATCTTTGTGAAACCAGGGCTAAGTCAAAAATTCATATTATTTTCAAATATGAGTTCCATCGTGGAACCAATGCAGGGCAGACAGCTTGAAATATCAATGAAGTACTTGGGAAGGATGTGGCTAATGAATACACAGTATATTGATGGTTTGAGAAGTACTCTGGTGATTTTAACCTTGAAAATGAGCCATGTGGGCAACCTGAGACCAAGGTGGATAGTGATGAGGTGAACCATTTCTATACCATGTTGTTATGTGTGATGAAAAATGGATTCTTTTTACAATTGCAAGCATTCAGCACAATGGTTGGATAAAGAGGAAGTGCCAAAACACAGTCCAAAAGTGAATATTCATCCAAAAAAAGCTACTGGTGTCTGGTGGTCCAGCGCTGGTATTATCCACTGCAGCTTCACGAAACCCAGTCAACTGATTACAGCTGATGTCTACTGCAACCAGCTGGATGAAATTATGAGGATGCTCGTGATTAAGCAGCCGAGATTGGTCAATAGAGACAAGCCAATCCTCTTGCAATACAAAACTTGACCACATGTCACACAAATAATGCTGCTCAAACTACAGAGGCTGAAATTGAAACTCTCTGTCATCCGTTGTATTCACCAGACCTTGTACCAACTGACTACCACTTCTTCTAGGCTTTGGACCACTTTTTGCAAGGCCAAGTACTCAATTCTTTACAAGCTGTGGAAAAGGTCTTTGGAGTGGAGATTTCATAGCCACTTGCTCTCTAGGCTTCTTTGGTGCTGGCATAAACAAGCTACTGTTAAGATGGCAAAACTGTGTTGATAGTTTTGACGCATACTTTGATTAATTGTACTGCTTCTTGTTTGAGATATAATAAACTACACTTTTGATTGAAAATTGGACATTTCATATTTAATGACCTAATAGCTAATACAAAAGTGAATCTAACTTCAGTGAAGCCTGATGCAAGGTCTTAAACAGTACAAAAGCTAGTCTCTCTCTCAATCTCTTTTACTTTTTTGGTATCATCACATCAAATCAGCAACTTGATTGGTCTGTCATGCTCACCCTTGGACCAATCTCTGCTGATAATGCATGAGGTTCAATGACTAGACAAACTCAGGGTACATATTGAGGCCGAAACCACTAGAACCACAGGGCATTAGCTAGAGAAAACTTCTGAACTAGAAGATGACTTAGCAGGCAAAAATAAGAAGTATCCACCCTTCTAAGGTGGATGAGAGGTCAAAACTAGCTCCCTGTCTCACCTAGGGGAATCTCACTCAAGTGTATGTCTGTGTGGAGTTCCTTCTTCAGTACTTACACACTGGCTGCCTTTAACTGGGAGTGTTACAGCTTCTGTAGCACCTCCAAAAATAGACTCACCTAACATGAAAGCTCTTATGCCTCCCATGCTTTCAAAGTTCCAAAAAGTTAACTTTTGAAGATTATCACACAACGAAGACACACATACACACACAAACAGAAATTATAAAACAGAAACAAATGCCCAGAACCAATGTAGCTATGATACTAGCCTTTAGCTCACTTGATAACATCATGCAATGATATTTTCCCAGCATAAAAGCAATATTCTAGCATGCAAACCATATCACAGAGACTCACTGTGTTCTTTCTGTCTACTTCCCTGGATAGATCTTTAGGAATTAACAGATTAATGGTGCATGTTTTGGTCCTTATGCTAAGGGTAGTTCCATTTGTAAATAGATATCCTCACCACTTATCCTTCCCCAACTCTCTAGCTGTTGTACTGAGAGGAATTTGAATGGAGAAATATAGCTGTCCCTCGTTATCCATGAGGGATTGGTTCCAGGACACCCCCCCTCAAGGATACCAAAATCCACAGATGCTCAAGTTCCTTATAAAATGGTGTAGTATTTGCGTATAACCCATGTACATCCTCCCATACATAGTACTGTAAACTGTCTCTAGATGAGTATAGTAACTAATACAAGTGCTATGTAAATAGTTGCTATGCCTTATTTTTTTAATTTGTATTATTTTCATTGTTGGATTTTTTAAAATATTTTCTATCTGGAGTTGGCTGAACCCACAGATGCTGGACCCATGGATGAGAAAGGCTGACTATACAGGAATTTGAAAGGCCAGTTAGTAAGTTATGGCAGAAGTTCCAGTGAGAAACAATGGAACACTGCCAGATTAGATAGAAAGAAGTGATGATACCCAGAAAATTTCAAAATATAAAATGAATGAGACTTGATTAGACAATCTAGACATCAATAAGAGTCACTCCCCTGAAATTTACATAAAATTGACTTATCACCTTTCTGTCAACCTGTGAAAGTCCAGTGCTCCCCCAAAGGTGTCTGCAAATCCCCAGAGCTTGAAGCTGTCAGAGCCCCTCTCTTGGCCTATCCCCCTTAACTCCAAACTCCTCTCCCTTACATGCCAGCTCCTACGGTTTTCCTCAGTCCCTAACCTTGAACTTGCCCACCCATGAAATAGAGTCCCATTTCCTTGCTTTTTCCAAAACCCAACCTGCCGGGCATCTGTATTACTGAATATTGGAGGCTAAGGGCAATGTGAAGAGGGTATATAATGGATCTATGCATTATTTTAAAAGTGTAACAGAACTACCCACTTTAAAATGGAATATTCTCTCCTTTGAACATCCAGCAGATACCAAGAATTTTTCATTATCCAGTATTTCTCCCCAGATTTCCTGCCTGCTACCATGTTATATGTCTCTTACTTTATGTTTTTCCCCAATATTCACATTATCTTATCTTCCCCAAACGCTTTATTTACTGTCTCTTTGTCCACCTGAATATATCCATGTTACCACTAGAAAGTTTCAGCTTAAAAAATAAATATGGGCCGGGCGCGGTGGCTCACGCCTGTAATCCTAGCACTTTGGGAGGCCGAGGCGGGCGGATCGTTTGAGCTCAGGAGTTCGAGACCAGCCTGAGCAAGAGTGAGAACCCGTCTCTACTAAAAATAGAAAGAAATTATCTGGCCAACTAAAATATATATAGGGAAAAAATTACCTGGGCATGGTGGCGCATGCCTGTAGTCCCAGCTACCCGGGAGGCTGAGGCAGAAGGATTGCTTAAGCCCAGGAGTTTGAGGTTGCTGTGAGCTAGGCTGATGTCACGGCACTCACGCTAGCCCAGGCAACAAAACGAGACTCTGTCTCAAAAAAATAAAAATAAAAAAAAATAAATAAATATGCCAGTGAAGATGTTTTTCTAAACAAGCATAGCTTTTTCTTGAGTGAAATTCTGTGGCCAACTCTCAAACTAGTTTTTTGTTTTTCTTCTAACTACCATTGAAAATGAAGACATTAAAGATAAAATCCAAATTCTAACACTTTCACAACTGTATGCATGTGTGGTGCCAAGAGGCAAATCATGATACTCTGCTTCCCACATACTGGAGGAAAATTCTCCTTGCCTCTGTCTCTAAAACAATCCTGTATTCTTGCAAACTATAGAAATTTGCAGTTTGGCACTTAAATTCCTCAAGTTTTCTTTGACTTTCCTTCCTTTTCCTTGGTGTCAGTTCTGTGTTTAAATTCATTTAAAACAATTTATTGTCCATTTCTCTTTTGACCCCGAGATTCTGACATCCTGACATGGGTATCTTGAATTCATAACAGGAAACTCTCCAAGCAAAGTTCATAGCCAATGTGTCCTGGGTCATATGCTACTTCCCCCAAATCTCACTTATACTAAGAATTTGGCTTTTTCCAGGACTTGCATAAATCATGACTTATTAAATGGTAGCAGAAACATTCCTTTCTACGATATCTTTTCTGCAGCAGATGGATATGTCTCTATATCCTCCGGGTTTCCATTTCTATTTCCTTTTCTCATATTCCTATCTCCTTTCAAGCAGATCTTAGCTGAGCTTTATAAAGTTCAACCTGTTTCTTCAATTAGATCCCATTTTCCATTCTACATTTGGAAGGCTAAGTTCTTACTGGATAAGAATATCATCTTATTTCTTTTCCCACAGTTTCTATTTTTACCGAAAAACAAAACTTTTTTTTTTTTTTTTTTTTTATAATTGTGTTAATATCACTACTTGTGTTCTTGGTGTTTTTCTTCCTAATACCTAAGCAGTTCTTTCCTCACATACTGGGCAGTCAATTCTAGTTGCTACAAGAAACAAGTCCTGAAATCTCAGTGAATTACCACAACAAAAGCTCGTTGATTACTCACTATTGATGTGATAGTTGGAGTTTGGGTGAGTGGCCAATGTCCATCTGGTACCAGTGCTGTCTGGACACCACACAACCTCCAACTCACCAAGACAGGAAAAGAGAAGGCTGGAAAACTGCACGAGATGGTTTCAGGGGCCAGACACGGAAATTGTTTACATAATTTCCTTCCACATCATATTAGCTAATCACCTGATCTCTAACTTCAAGAGAGTCTGTGATGGATGAATGGACACGTGTATGTATAGGTAGGATTATGATAAGAGATCTCTGCTACATGTTCTAAACTTCCAATTCTTCTCACCTCATATTTTTTTTCTCCATCTCAGAGCAATTATGATTGGACACTTGCAACGTGGCTAGTTTGAGTGAGGATGTGCTGTGAGTGTAAAATACACACTGAGTTTCACAAACTTAGCGCAAAGATGTAAAATAGCTCCTTAATAATTTTATATTGATAATATGTTGAAATAATAACATTTTGGATATATTTTAATTCCCAAAAAGAGTGTGTGGGGAGGGATGATTAAAGAGATAACTTACCTTTTTCCCATTTTCAGGCCCTTCGGTTAAAAATGTTACTTCTGTTACATTTTTACTGTCCCTTTTCTATGTTGACATATGTTTAGATATGCAAATACTGCCCAGTGTGTTACAACTGCCTGCAGCATCATGCAGAGTAACTGCTAGGTGTGTAGCCAGGAGCAACAGGCAACATCCCACAGTGTAGGCGTGTGGTAGGCTATACCAGCTAGGCCTGCCTTGGTATATTCTGTGATGTTTGCACGACAAAAATTAAATCACCTAAGGACACATTTCTTAGAACATATCCCCATTGTTAGGTGACACATGACTATACAAGATGCCACCTCATGATGAGAGAAATTTTTAAAAAGCTTGTATTTATAGACCATTCTCCACACCAAGCAAAAAGCTTATTTTTTTTCCATGTGAAATAGGAAGCCATCTTAACTAGCAAGGAAATTACATGGTCTAATTACTGCTTTGAAGAAATGGATAAGGAAAGAAAAGTGTCTCAGTGACGTGTTCTTGTCAATCTTGTCACTGTGCCTTGGCAAGCAGAAACAAGGGCAGAAACCTGTGAGAACCCAAAGTCTAATGAAGAAATAACAAGTCTCACAGAAGGTGGCCTGGAATTGTCCCCGTGAGAAAGGTCCCCACCTTACCCAATGGTCTGTGTAAGATGCATCAATAATGTTAGGGCTGTGGACTTGATTCTTTCATTCACCAGCTTGCTCAGTTTTATTCCATAATTATGGACTATACCCATGACACTGGATAGCTATCTCACAAATCTGCTAATTTAATCACAAGGTGGATAAACTTGGCATGAAACAGTAATTGGGCTGACTCATAACCATTGCAACCACTAGAAAAACCCCCAAAGTCCATGTCCTACTGAAAACAGATCATTAAAAACACAATGATCTTGTGAATTTACTAAGTTTTTAAATAATCAGTTTTGTACATCTTAACATTAAAGTAGCAGGTATATCAGAAACTATAATGTTGTTAATTGTCATGCTTATAAAACACCCATAAATGCAAAAATCAGTCACATATAGTATTTACTCTCTCGATTATCTCTTTATATAAACTTTGCTATTCAGTCACTCATCCATTTTATATTCTTTATTTTTAAGCATTTTTTTTTATTTTCTGATATTGCATTATACAGTAAACACTCTTATATTTCTCTGTCAAAAGCATAAATGTCAATTTGACTTTAGTCCACTTTTAACTGTAGTATGAACTTTATTTATGCCTTTTTAAATGAAAACATATGCCTCAAGGGAAATTTACAGTGAATGATAAAGAGACTTAGTCTCAGTAGTAGGTGTGCTTTCTAAAATAAAAATTAAAAGCTTCAGGCATAAAATCATTAGAAGAGTCATTAATGTTAATGGAAAGCACGCAATGGCCTTATTTCTCCGTCATCGAAAATAAGGCAAAGAAATGTGCTCCAAGAGAATGATTTGAGAAATAGTCTAAAAGTCAAAACTAGCTAATCAGCTATTTTTCTCTAGGTAGTAGAAGTAATAATATAATTTCTTTCCTGTCATAGTATCAGGAGAATAGAACAAATATGTTTCAAAAATCACCTAAAAGAGAAAATAGGAACAATTCAAAAACATTCTCATTAAGTTTAGCATGATTTCATTGTCCTTCAGCAAAACACATTTCCTATCAGGAAACTCTATTTCACAATTCTCCTGAAAGTAGTCTGAAAAGGAAGGCATGAACAGCTTGAATAATTTCCTGCCAGCTATATACTATTTTCTTACTATTGCTTTTTAGGTTATTCCATAAAAGTATTCTTGGCCTTACCTAAAATTTAGAGTGCAGATATTATGTCTATGGATTAAATCACAATCAGCAGTGAACAGTTTTTAAGAGAACCATATTAAACTTCCCGGTACAAGAAAGGAATTTTGTGTAATGCAAATAAAGGCGCTTGATTTATTTACTTAGGACTTGGGGAAAGGTAGAGAAACAGAAGCCTCAGGTAGAAAGAAGGAAGTGATTAAGGACAGCTATGAAAAAAGGGAATGCCAATGGAAGAGAGGCTGGGGGTGGCCAAAGGAGTTTCAAGGGTGGGGAATTAGGACACAGTAGCATTTGAAGAAGA
This sequence comes from Varecia variegata, assembly GCA_028533085.1. NCBI lineage: Eukaryota > Metazoa > Chordata > Mammalia > Primates > Lemuridae > Varecia > Varecia variegata. Next base: position 9,929,083 of record CM052439.1, read on the forward strand.
GTTTGCTACAGACCCTCCTCCCACCCCCAGCTCCTATGAAACCCTGGGAACCTGTATATTCGCTCTCAGAGGGCAGCAAGCAGAACCAAGGGCGTTGTTTTCATTCTGATGTACAAAAAGCATCTCTTGAGTGTCCAGATTCAAACTTTTCTGTCAGTTCCAAGGGAAAGAGCATAAAGAAATGACAGAAAAAAGTCCAAAGGGAAATAAGGTTTAAAAAATATTGTCATGGACTGTGCTATGGTTTGAGTGTTTGTCCCCCTCCCCAAAACTCATGTTGAAATTTAATTACCAGTGTAATGGTATTGGGAGGTGGGGCCTTTAAGAGGCGAGCAAGCCATGAAAGCACCACCTGCACAAACGGGTTTAATGCCTTAATCCAAGGCTTTCAGAAATGGGTTCTCTTTCGGCTTCTCCACTCATCTGGCCCGTGAAGGACACTGGAGGATGCCGTGTTCGAGACACCCTCTTGAAAGTGAAGACGGGGCTCTTCCCAGACACCAAACCTGCCAGCACCCTGATCTTGGACTTCCCAGCCTCCAGAACTGTGAGAAAGAAATTCCTATGGTTTATAAATTACCCAGTCTGTGGCGTTGTTATAGCAGCACAAAATGGATGAAGATAGACTGTTACATAATTTTGGCTCAGTGAAGACACCACGTAATAAAGTGCCATTTGCTGTCACAGACCCTAGCACTCATTAGCAACACAGACAACTGTGGGGCATTCCCAGCCTAAGGCAGCATCGCCCAGATGGCAGTGTGAGGTTGAACACCAGAGGCAGGAAAATGAAATGCCTTTGCCCAAGCTCCATACAGGTGATGGGGGAGGAAGAAATGGCGCCTGGGGAAGCCAGTAGGATTTGCTGGTCTCTATATCCAGTGGTACATATGTTGACCTTAAATAATTGAGTGGTTATTTCAGAGTAGTTAAATGTGTATCAGAGGGCAACTGATGTGTTTCTAGTCACCTAGTATCCATTTCTCCCTTAACAAACAGCAGTACGATTTCCTTTGGGGAGTTACATCCCCCTCCATTGTGTGTTGACCTGTGTTCCTGATAAATTATGTTGCCCTCCTACTAAGAAAACCAAGGAGAACCCCTGGGACTTTGGCAGGTCATACTTCTTCCTGCCTACGAAAAGCCATAAGTGATGTAAGCAAGAGCAGCTGGCATACCTGCCAAGCCACTTTGAAACTGGAGCATAATAAATTAAGAACTGAAGAAATAGCGGAAATTAATTTCTCTGGTGAATGGGACAGAGCTATGACATGAATGGTTTCTATATTGAAATCTATTAAATTTAAAATTACTAGTTTCTGTTATTTCCAATCAGTATTCTGCTTTTCCTTCATTTCTGTGTGTTTTTATATATCCACCCATAAATTCATTTTATGCTTAAGAGAGATTGTTTCTATTTGTAATATGAGTATATTAATAGAATATTATAAATTTTTAAAGTAAAATAATGGTTATAATTGTCACAATTTTTAGAAAAGCATTGCAATATATCATGGCCTACTTTAGGCAATATGATGTTATTAAAAATTAGATTTTAGATAGACCATTGCACTATCAGGTCAACAGTGTCTGGGCAGGTTGTTATGTGATAAGATCATGGTCATGTATCACAGTTGCTTCTTCTTCGCTGTGGACTGAGTTCCTTGGCCTGAGATAACTGTATGCAGTATTCTCAGTCAATGACTATCAGTAAGTCAAATACTTTAAGCCCTCAAATAACAGTGCTGGCCATGAAAGCAATAAAGACACACTCATACCAGGAATATGTACCGTATCTTGTCAAGATATTGCCCATTCTAGAGCAGAAGGAGTCCAGTGTAATCATCTTGTCACCAAGTGTTGACTTAATCTCTTTGGTGGATGGTACCGAATTGGGGAGCTGTTATCTGTTGCAGATGTCTATCTGTTGGACCTTAAGTAGAGACAGTAGCTTTAATGAATGGGGATCCAGCCCCTCTTTCCATCAGCGGGTTCTGAGTTTGAAAATGGATTCAAGTCAGAAACTGAGCAAAGGATTGTGACTTTTTATTGTCCTCAGTTTCCTTATTATCCATCCTTGATTTCTTTTCAGCATGTCTATTGGGCAAGATTCTTGTCTGCCCATCTATTTTGCCTTAAGCAAGACATATGCTATTAACCACCTCCAGGAGGAGCCAGCTTGGCTGCCACTTTGATCTTGGCGCTCATTGCGATAATTGTGCATACTTTGCTTCTGAGGATTAAGTGTCACCACCTTCCTCTGTTGTTTTGGGACTGCATTACTCTGTTTTTATCAGAGAGCCCAGTCTGTTAAGAATATCCTCCTATGTCCCTCTCTTAGACTGTTTGCATTGCGATATAGGAATACCTGAGGTTGGGTGATTCACAAAGCAAAGAGGCTTATTTGACGCATGGTTCTGCAGGCTGTATGAGAAGCGTGGCACTATCATGTACTTCCGGTGAGGGCCTCAGGAAGCCTCCATGACCCAAACATCTCCCACCAGGCCTCACCTCAATACTGGGAAGCAAATATCAACATGAGATTTGGAGGGGACAAATATCCAAACCATAACAATTCCACTACTTACAGGAGACAGCCACCACTGAGATTCTCATCAATAGTGGTGTTACTCTCACCAGTGCATACTTATTTAGTAAATGGAGGGTTCCCCGAGCCCTCTCACAGAATATAGTTGATTTTCTGCCCTTCGGTAGCATATCCTCTTTAGCATGCCCACTCTCTAAGCCTTGTACTTCTTCCTGTGTTGTTTGCATAGCAGGTCTGACATTTCTTCTTCGCTTAGTGCAAGCCTTCATTTTCTCCGAGCCTTCAAGAATCAACATAGAAGCATGTTTGCATTGTTTTCCAGAGGCCTTGCCAGGGTGTAAAATTCTCTATCAAAGACAGTGCTCCCATAGTAATAAATACTCCCTCATCCAACTTGGTATCCTGCCCCTGCCCCCACCACCACCCATGATCCAGTACCCTCAGGATCCAGTCCCGTGTAAGTCCCATGCTCCTGACTCCTGCTTTTGTATTTGACTAGGTCCTGAAGCTCTTTCAGGAAATAGCACTTCTCCTTTTTTAACAGAGTAAACTAGAATACACTAGCCAGGTTATCTTGAGATAACCCCAGTGATTAGTCTGACATGGAGAAGGAGAAGTGGAGACATTCTGACTCGCAAGGCAGTACCCTCTATCCTCAGGCAGGCAGAGAGTATAAGCCTTTAATTGGCAGCAGTGAGCTGTTTCTGCAGACCCAGTGAATTTACAGGTATCTTGGAGTTTTAAGGTTCTGGTTTCATCAATTCAGGTGTCCCCATTCCAGTTCTCAGTTTCCAGACCTTCCAACCATGACCCTGACCTTGGCAATAGCGTATTTGCTGAGGATGAGAAGCCAACCTTTTCTGGAGCTCCGCTACTCTTATATAATTATATCCTGGCCCGATTCTCAGCTTTTTCTGGCCTCCAGCTGCAAAGTGTGGGACTCCTTTCATACGCTGCCAAATAGGCCCTCTGATTTTCACATTTTACCTTAAATTGTTGATTAATCACCATCAGCCTTTCATTGTCTCTGCCCAATGCACCAATAGCACTCTGATTCTATTGTCCTTATAATTGCAGCTTCCCCAAACCTCTGTAACCTGGGAGATATTGCAGCAGTCAATGCATTATGTTCCCCAGCATCTCATCCCAGTTCATCCTTAGAACAATTGTTCTGTTACAGCATGTCAGAGGCGATCAGTGCTCCACCAACAAGTGAAGCAATCTACATAGCCAGCTTTCCAGGGGTGATACAGCTCCAAGTTCCTATTTTTGAATCTGTTTCCTAGGACTACTCTTGGCATCAGATAAATGTCTGGGTTCCCCAGGACATGGGCTCTGAGACAAAGATTTACAAGCAAGAAGTTTACTGGGGAGTGTTTGCAGGGAAAACACCCATAAAGGAATAATGGAAGAAGAGTTGGGCAGAGGATGCAGTTGAATGCAATGCATTTGCAAAAGGGCTTCAGTTCATCCCACAGAGGGTGCTCCAGCTAGGATGACCCTTCAAAGTTGTCCAAGACTGAAGCAAGGGGCACAGTCTCTGCACCTCTACATTAACTGGTTACGGATGTGTGCTACCCCTCAGGAAGGGGTATAACCTTTGTGAAGTAGCTTACTCTCCAACACTCCCTGCAGCTAGTAGCAGTCCTGAAGGATGATTTGGGAGACATCACAACGTCCATTCCATGCATAGAGATCAAATGAAGGAGAGAAGCAGATTTATTAGAGTTTTTAAAAAAAGTCTTGGTTTGCATTTTGGCCCTACCCCCTACCAATGACAAGATGAATGATTGGACAAGATATTTAACTTGTCTAGTTTTCGGGGGTTTTTTTTTCATGAAAAATAATATATTTTTCTTCTTTATCAACATCATCTTGATTGTTC
>CM052439.1:9933615-9954878 GCA_028533085.1 Varecia variegata
CCCCCCCCCCCCCCCCCCCCCGTGTGAATTGTCACTCTTGCTCTCTCTCCCTCTTTCAGATAGTGTCTTAATTCTGGCTACTATAACCAGGTAGACTGTGTGGCTTGTAATCAGAAGAAATTTATTTCTTGGAGTTCTGGAGGCTGGGGGTCTGAGATCAGGGTGTCAGCATGGTCAGATTCTGGTGAGGATGACACCGCCTGTATTAAAATAATGTAAGGCCATGAGGCAAGAACTGTGGTAAAAGTCTGGTTTCTACAATAGTATAGACATAGCTAAAAGTTAACCAGCCATTGTTTTCCAACTTGCCTTCCTGCGATTGCTCACTGCTGTAACTGCTTACTGCTTAAGCGTCACATATCCTCAGCAGGGGCTAGATTTGTGACTTCCCCAATCACTTGTATAGGTAACATCACTATTGCAAAACTTAAGACTGGTCTGTGAGATATATTCTAGACTCTGCATTCGGGGGGACCAACTGACCCAACAGGTCCTGCAACCCCCTCCCCAGGAACTGTCTCAGCCAAGAAGACAATTTCTGCTACCTAACCCTATGAGTTCATCCCCAGTCACTCAGCAGACCAAATGCCTTAGCCTCTTAGGCATCAAACTACCTTTAAAAACCTTGGCCCCCCAATTCTCAAAGAGATGGATATGAGAAATTTCTCCCATCTCCTTGCTCAGTGCCTTGTGATATTAAAGGCTGCTTCTGCTTCAAGTCCCGCTATCTCAGTATAGTGGCCTTCTGGGCAGCTGGCAAGGAACCCATTTGGGTGGTAACAACAGTACTTTTCTAAGTTGCCTACTTCTCTTATATCCTCACATGGTGAAAAGAGGGTTAGAGAACTCTCTGGGGTCCCTTTTATAAGGCACTAAACCCATTCATGAAGGCTTCATGACCTAAACACCTCCCAAAAACCTAACCTCCTATTACGACACTGGGGGATTAGTATTTCAACATATAAATTTAGGGTGGGGGCACAAACATTCAGACCATTTAAAATAGCCTTCAGTAAAGTTTTGATATTGCAAATAAGGATTTCTAAAGATTCTTTAAAACTGTTATAGAAATACATATCACCTTTTAATTTTTAATTTTTAATTTGCCAACATAGTGAGTTTCTATTTTTGGAAGAGAAAAGGAATTTGTTCACATTTTCTAGGGATTAAGTTTCATTTATTTAATTTATAATTAATGATAGCTCATCTTTTCAAATTTATTAGCACTGACATTAATGTTACACTTTCTGACATTTAAAAACTTCATCTACACTTGTATTTAAATCCTTCTAAATTCTAATTACATTTCATTTTGATTTTTTTATTTTTCTCACTAAACCATTTAAAGGTTGCTTTATGGAAAGGTTTTTTGTTTGATTTATTTCAAGAAAGCATTTTTACTCATTTGTAAATTTGATTTTTTTGTGTTTTCAAATTGTATAATTTCTGGGTTTTGATTATTTTTTGATTCCCTTAAATTTCTTTTTTATACTAGTAAATTTAAATTTTAAATTACCTATGTTAATTTTATTCTTGTTTAATAATGAAAAGCACTAATTTTCCTCAGAATTTAGCTTGTTCTGTTTAAAGATGTAGTATTGTCATTTTTATTATTTATTTATCAAAAAAGACCATTCTGGGCCGGGCGCGGTGGCTCACGCCTGTAATCCTAGCACTCTGGGAGGCCGAGGCGGGTGGATCGCTCAAGGTCAGGAGTTCGAGACCAGCCTGAGCAATGAGCGAGACCCCGTCTCTACTAAAAAATAGAAAGAAATTAGCTGGCCAACTAAAATATATATAGAAAAAATTAGCCGGGCATGGTTGCACATGCCTGTAGTCCCAGCTACTTGGGAGGCTGAGGCAGTAGGATTGCTTAAGCCCAGGAGTTTGAGGTTGCTGTGAGCTAGGCTGACGCCACGGCACTCACTCTAGCCCGGGCAACAGAGTGAGACTCTGTCTCAAAAAAAAAAAAAAAAAAAAAAAAAAAAAACCATTCTGTTTGAATGTTTAGTTTGCAATGCCTAGGACTTTTTAAATATTTTGAACTTTTACATTAGTTTAAACTTTATGACATTTTGTTAAAAGGTTTATAAACTTTCTAAATTTTGAAATATGTTGATATTTCTTATGGTAATAGAATATGATTTAATTTTTAAAAGTATTATAAGGATACCTGAATAGATGCATAGCCTCTGCTTCAAGATATACACCCATTAAATATATATATATATATAAATTTGTTATCAGATTCCTCTATATCCATTTTTCTATGTAATCCAATAAACAGAGTGATAGGATAAAATTCTTTGTGTTTCAACTCTATTTCCATTATGTATCTTATTATATCTTATTTGGCACTAAAAAATATAATGACTATTGATTTTCTATTGAGGTTTGTATCTTTTATCTTTATAGAATGCAATCTTGGTTCTACTGAACATTTTTTTTAACCTGGTCACACAATGTATACATATTTTTTCTTTGTGGTTGGTAGATATTCAATACTAATTTTTTAATTACTTTGTTGTGTGATAATTTTTAAGTGTTCTTTGTTATAAACAGCAATGGGTTTGATTTTTTGCTCTGCATTAAACACAAATTAATGTTTTTAAACATTAATTTAAACTGATGTCTTAACTCATTCACTATAACTTGTATATTTATTATTACTACTATAAGATTTTAGTGTTTTTTAACCTCTGTATTTCCTAATATTCCCCTTTATATAGCAATTTTCTAATATCATCTCAGATGCACCAAAAGGCTTAGCTTTGTTTTATTTTTTACAAAGAATTTTAATTTATTCTATATTATTCTCTAATAAATACATTTAGGTTTTTCAAATTAGACTTTCTGATGAACAAGAAAAATAAATCCAGATTTATTGACTCCCTCCAGTGAAATTACAAACATTTTTGCATATTTTTAATTCCTTCTACTCTACCTTTTCACTTCCAACATTTTTTCTGGGACCTCAAAGACAATAGTGAAGATTTAACACTAAAAAAATCTACAGAATAGCATTTATGTTGCAGACATCATAGATTTTTTATTATGATGGAAAGTTTCCAGCAGATAGCAGCAACACGTTTTATGTTAGCAAAATTTGTGTCTTATGATAATTTCCCAAAGGGAAAGTAAAGTGTTCATTTGAAATAGTGTCTCTTTCTGATTCACACGAAGGCAACGTGTCGACTATTGGTGGCCTTGTTTAATAAAATATTATGTGCTTACAATTTTTAATTAAATCTCTTTCAAGAATTATTGCTAATATTTGTCTAAAGTTTCATATCTTCATTCAAAACAATATATATAAAAAGCAGAGGAGATTCCACTTTCAGCAAAGATGGAACAACAGGGACCCAACTTACCTGTCTGTCTTAAATAGAAAGCCAGAAAAATAACAGTAGCGTTCAGACACTGAGCAACAAGCAGCTCCTAGTGTTGATCCCTGGGAGAAGGGAAGCAAAGGAGAGCTCACAGCCCGTGATTGGCCCAGATTCCTGCCTGAAGTGTTTTACACTGAAGCACAAGAAAGGGAAACCAAAACAGAGCCTGATGGTCTCTGATTTGAGCAAATAGACTTGAGACTTGAGAACTGGGTCAGGTCAGGGCAGCTGGAATTTGTGGGGCAGATAACCAAAATGGAGATGACCATGGACAGCATAGAGCTACAAAGAGAAAGAATTCTGGAGACCTATAGACAGTTTCCTTTAGGCTCCATGCAATGTTGGCCAGCACGTGTATATGAGAAAACTATGAGAGGCCAAGGCAAGAACCACCAGGTATACAACAGCTGATGGAATTGGTCACCAGCAGAATTGCACTGTAAGACTTGCTACCAAAAGTGCTTCTGGAAGAAGGAGAGTGACACCAGTGCTCAGATCTTGGTTTCTGAATACATTCTCCAATCAGAGGAACCATGTTTCATTAAAGGAATGGCTGATTCTAGGATTAGGGTACAGAAAGTACACGATGAACCTTGAATATCTTGTAGTACCATAAAGTGAGGAAGTATTCGAAAAAACAAAAGGATGGAGGCATTTCATAGGGACATGGGTTTAACCTGGAAATAGTACCAAAAGACAAAATTGGAATAATGTATGCAACAAAATATTGTAGCACTGGGTTATAACCCAAAGTATAAAATAAATGTACCTAAGTCCATATTGATATAAATAAATAATTGAGTAAATAAACAAATGGGGGAAAAGAGGCAAATCTTCCTTATAAAAGGATTATAAATGATATAAAATGTTATATATCTTAAGGGTTATCTTAGTAGTTCTCACATATTATGTGACAAGCTTTGGGTCATTCATAGTTAGAAAATGCCCACACCCATGCCCATAGGAGATAGGGTGATATATGGATTTTTCAGGCTCCCTAGTTACCCAACCTTAATAAAGCCAAGAGAAAAATAAAAATTGTCCCTGCAATCTCTGAGCAGCACCACTGGGGAGAATGACAGCTCCCCTGAACCAGCCCACCTCAGTATATAGAATAAAAGAGCAGAAAGAAAAGTGTTATATAATATTGTGTGATACTCTAAATGCTACTTTCTTCAGTTCTACTTGAATGTTTTGAGGTGGCTTCTTTGCACGAGCAGCTTCCTGGAGACAGCTCAGCAAGGCCCCATTGTAGCTGCCCTTCAAGAGTAGCTGAGGGAGGAACACCAAACTAGCCTTCAACAATTATGCAAAATCTCTCCTGTGAAGGAAGAAATCACTGGGAATACATAAAACTACTGATAAGAATTTCTGATTATCTGGAACTTAAAAAGAAGCTCTTGGGAGCTATTGCTCCTAGAAACTATTGCAAAGGACAATCTCCGTGGCCCTGAGACATTAACACTGAACATGGAAGCAGTTGCTGGGCGTTTCTACTACCGCTGGTGGCTGTGAGCAATGAGCGACTGCCAAGAGGCACTGGACACCCACGTGACCCTCTCTAAAGCATCTAGTGTGACTGTTCCCTGCTCAGCATCCTCACGTTGCACGTCAAAGGCACCTCAAATTCAGCATGTCAAAAGTCATAACCTACCCCCAAACCAGCTACCCTGCCCCAAATTGGCTGTGTTCTAGTATTTCCTACCTTAATGAATGACAGCAAAAAACAGTAACCTTCATAAGTTTGTCATCTGCATCTCTCAAACCCAGGCCATCACCATGTTCAACTACTCTTATGTCCTAAGTAAATCTTAACTCTACCCACTTCTCTATATCTTCACTATCCCCCTCATAAATGATCATTATCTTTTTCCTGGAATAAAGCTCTATGTTTTTCTGATTTCCTTGCCATCCCAAACTCTGTTCTATAGCCAAACATTAGAAAATAAAAATGTGATCATATCACACCTCTTCCTAAAACCTGCGAACATCTTTTCATTGTTCTTGGACTTAAAATAAAAATGCCTAAAATCTCATGCAAAGCCTTTCATGTTCCAGACTTTGCTTATTATTCCAGATGGACTGGTAATAACATCACTACAATTCCCTTCCAAGAATTTGCCTGTAAGGAAGAGGAGAATCCAGGAACTACATTTCTCAGAAATAATCCGTTTCCATGTTTAGAGTTTGTCAAGGACGGGCACTTGTGCAAGATTCTGAAGGCAGGAGAGAGGAAAATCCATTGTTCTCCTGAGGATTTAGCAGCAGGAAAGATGGGCGACTATGAGAATCACAGCAGCTTCTAGCAAGCACCTGAAAAGTACATGCTTTGCTGAAAGCCTTTATAGAAGCTGTATTTTTTCCTGCTTTTATTTAGTATTTTCCCTGACCATCACTAGCAATTTCCCTGACCTTTAGCATCTATGATCCCTACTCCTTTGGTTCTTCCAGGGGTGGCATGTGCCCCTATATTTCAGACCCACGATATATAGAGTGATGTCTGTTTCCCTAACCAAATCCTGACTGATGTAAGTTTTCATCCTAGAATAGGTTACAAGGGACAAACCTTATCTGGAATTGGCTCACAGGTCTGATTAGATTTAAGGCAGTAATGACCTCATTGCCAGTGGAACACAGGTGTCTCTGTTTGGTTTCCCTCAAAGAAGATCCTGAGATAAGAATTTGAATGCAAGTAGTTTAACTGAGAGATGATCCCAGGAAACACTATTAAGAAATTGGGGAAATGAGACAGCAAGGAGAAGAAACATAATTTAAAAGTCTCAAGCTTTTGAGCTCCAATAAACTCTATACTTAATCATAAAAAAAAAACAACAACTTTACTGAGCAACTGGAGATCCACACTGCTAGACAACAGTGGCGCTGTCCACAGGGTATATGATCACAGAGAGTAAGTCTAGGGGATAAAGCTAGAGTTTCTATCCACTAACTGCCCGTTCATTTTGGGTTGAAGACTGCTTCCAGGGGTATGGCTCCTCCAGTCCCTTTGGCTTGACCTGCATTCAGGTTGAGCATGCTCCTTCACCAGGAAGAAAATTAGAGATATTCTCAGGCAGAGAGCCACAGGGTTCACAGTAAACAGCATATGGCATGTAGAAGAGAATGCCTAGGAAATATGGAAGGAGCACCAAGACATGGTGTCTCCTCCAATGAGACATGGGCAGTTCCACAGAGTAAGTGGTAAAAGAGCTGCTTGTATTATAATCTTTCGTTGTTTGAAGTCAAACACCTGCATAAGGCAAGGCATTAGAAGACAAAATAGCTGTTGCAATTGATGTCACTTCATGCAATTGCACTGGAGAACTTGGAGAAAGAAAACTGCAAGGTCAAGGTTTTAAATGCCCAGTTCAAGTCACAGATTAGAGGACCATAGAGATTCTTTGACTGCCCTGAAATAATTCCATATTTCTTGAGTCTAATGGTGAGAATTGTGAAAACTAAAATATGATTCTGTAGATGGTTGAATTACAAGGCAAACTGAATTCACAAACTTGGTAGGGCTCTTAATACAAAGTTATGGCATTGATGAAAAAAGGGTGGGACTTTAATAATTGGAGTGGGCATATTTGAGCACATTTTAATGACTCTAATAACCTTAGTCTCCCGCCAAATTTTTCTGGGCTTCTCTTATCACCAAAAGCAGCTTCTCCTTCCCTTCCCTGTGTGAAACTGTCAGCCTCCACTTGCCTGAAGACCATAAAGTTACCATGCCTGAGTGATTGCCTTGCAGATTTTTGCTGAACTCTTGTCACTCTTATAGTTTCCAGTCTCTTAAGTATTCTTAAACTCTGGCAGATGCCAGGAGGGCCACCAATAAATCTGAACTAGAAGAATTTGCTATGTACAGCCAATGAATGGCGTAACTTTTCCAATATATAATTGGTATATACTTGGAAAATATACACAAAAGTGGATTCTGAAGGTGTTAGACCTAGGAGAAAGGACTGTGGTGCTAGACTGAGCTGAATTCATTGTACATTTACATTGACCAAGATTATGGATGTAGATGGTTAATTTAAAAAATTGTGAATAGCTTTAAAACTTTGCTTAGTTGTTTGGCTGAAACCCAAATCAACAGTGTCCTGCACTAAAGGAAAGAGAGATGCTAGAACCTTCTTGGCATGCTATAAATGACAGAATCTGAGAGATTAGGGAAATACAAAAGCTCCAGTAGATTTCTCATGTGTTGATGCTCACCCATCTGTTACATCCCCCAAGGGGGTCCAGAGGGCACTCTTCACACAAGCTTTGAGAAATGCATTAATGGAGAGATCACTAGCATCTTGGAAGGTTCTGTAGTGTCTTTTATGAGCAGGCCACAGATGAGATTGGAAATGCCACCATCAGAAGGGACTCCTGGAATTCAACAGGGATGATATAATCCCAGAGGAAGAGAAATCAAGTAGTACATTTCTCCCCTTTTTTATTTGCCTCTATAAATCTCAGGTGTGCTAAGAATGGTTAATTCTATAGAATTCTATAATGGTTAATTTAGTGCTTAAGCTTCAGGATATCAAACGTACCTTGTGGCAGAGCTACCAGAGAAACAAATCTCACCAAAAACCAGTAGGTGTGGTTTGCAGAGCCAGAGAAGTCCTCAGAATAGTTAAACTCTCAGAACTTTTTGAGAACGGTTAATTCTCCATGAAGTTACTAAGACTAAAATAAATGTGCAGCCTACTCAAGTATTACTTGATATATATAAGCAAAATAATCCATATCTCATGGTTTTGGGACTTAAATCATCACAATAAAGAGTCATACTTCCCACCCAATTCTCAAATCTGAGACAGAGCCTCTTGAATGTAGGGTAAAATAAAACCCCTTGGGTAATTCTTTGCTTTACTACAAAATATATATACTGTAAGTCTTCCTCCTACAGCCAAGGAGCAGGAAATGAAATAATGCAAAAATTTAAATACCACCACCTTGATGATGTTTCCAGGGGCCCAGTGGCCTGAGACATGTCAAGACATCCCCACAAAGGGAAGAACAAGCTGCTGTACCTTGCAAAACCTACTACTAAGAGAGAGGCACAGTTCTTTGACTTGTGAAGGGAATGTAGAGCCCACTTGGGGAGGCTGCTACATGAATTTACTCTTAAGCCTAAAAGTTGTACGTAGGGCTCATAGCTAGAGAAAGTTTATCACAAGACCCATGCTCCATGATGCTGCTTTGACATTTGGTTCATACATTCTAGAAAATCCAATCTACATTGGTGTTTGAAATGACTATGGCACACAGGAATGCTGTATGAACTTCTGGGAGGCTTACGTTTCACACCTCCCTGAGGAAAGGGAGCACCAACATCCCACTATAAAATTTCAGGATTCTCTGGAGCACCCAAGGCAATTAGAAAGACTTTAAACTGGAGCCCACTCTTCCTGATAGGGAAAGCATCGCCAAGGAGAAAGAATTAGGTGACTCTATTTTTTATCACAATGTTACAGGCCTCTAGATCTCAACTTGAAGTCTTCAGAGATTCAGAAAGAAGACATAAGTACACAGGAGTAGAATGAAAAGAGAAACACAAATATGCCAATAAGAGAAAAGTTATTTAAGTTTTCTTTTAAACAAAGGGAGATTGGTTGTCTCTGCTTTCCTGATGTACATAGCAGATAAGTTTCAGAGCCCATCCTCCAAATCTGACAAAGAGAGTTTCCAACTAGAAATTCTGTCTAAGTAAGGAGAAAGAAAACGTAACAATATACCCCTAACTTAATCATATTATAATCATCATGTGTATAAAGCCATATACATATGCCCAACCAACCCCCAATCTTGTATTTCTACAGTCTAAACCCTGGAAGTTTTGTTACCTCCAAAACAAGGCACTGATTCATTAGATTACGATCACAATTTCACACATCTAGTCAGGAAAAAGAGAAAAAAAAAGAAGCTCTATTCACTTATTCTAGATGACTAAAGAACTTAATTGGAATGCCTAAGCTACCAGTTTTTCTCTTCCGATTCACCCAATTTTCTAAAGTGACTAATGCTTTGATGATAGTTATTTTAAATAATGAATTTAGTCACCATCTCACAAAGTTCTCATCAAGGAAAACAAGCTCTAATGATACAGTAAGTGCATCATAATTGAACTCCAACTCATGGCAATTCAAAGCTGCTGCAAGGGTTGGTTTTCATTGTTGTGTCTGTAACTCAAAGTCTAAATGTTCTAGGTTATGGGTGGAAACAGGGTGAGAGTGTGGTGCTAACGTTGCACTCTGGGTGTGGCTTGAGGGAAAAGCACATGAGGTGATTCAGGTTCCGGGTAGCAGAAGGGTAGGAAGTCTGATAATTCAGAGAAAGGCAGAGGCCATGGGTCCTGAGAAAGGCTAGAGGCTTCCAGGGACCCCAGCAAACTGCAGACTGGAAGGAAAATGGGAAGGCAGGGGCAGAAGGTTGGAGGGTCAAGCTACAGACGGCCAGTCAGCCAAACTGCTGAGACCCCAGGAACAAGGCAGGTAGAAGTCATGATTCTGCATAGCAGTAGCCACAAGGAAACGATCGGATTCAGTGGCAGCTGTCTCTGTTTCCCTTTCACCCTGGAGAGAGCCACTCCTGAGTGGACCCAGACTGCAGGCTGCAAGTGATAACAACAGAGAACAGCTGGCAGCATAACGAATGTGCATGTGGGGAGCAGATACAATTCTCTGGCAAGGAAGCCTTTCCCTGAAAAACAGAGCTTCCCTGTAATGTTATCCTCAAGGTCCCCATTCATGGCCCGTGCTACAAACAAGACCATGCTATAATGAGCACCTTTGTGCACACTTCCAAGAACTCAAAACCTCCTTGGAGGGGGTCCAAGATTAGCCCGATGCTCAAGTCCAGCCTTTTGGATTTCATGTTATGGTGTAGTTCCACCCTATAAAATATGAAATTCTCAATGAAACCATATGCAATCATATTGCAGTATACATGACATGAAAGCTGTGTTTATCTGACACTAAAAACGTGGGGAAAATGACAATCCCATCTGCCGCCTGGATATGTTAGTTTGAGGAAGGAGAAAATATGTGTATATTTGGAATTACATGGAAACTATCTGATTGATAGACTCCTTTGCACTTCAGTACATGTTGTAACCTAGATGTAACCCTAAGCTAAGGCATGGAAATTCAGTTTTAGAAAGGTATTATATTATTCTTGAAAACCTCTAAACATTCAATCTACTGTTTGGAGTGGGGAAAAGTTTATAGTGGAAGGAGTGAGGGGTTCTACATGCCTCCATCTGGCCTCCAAGTGCTTCCATTCAACTCCCCAACAATCAGTGTCATCATGATACATGAATGCACAAAGCTAAACGCATATCTTGCCCTTGTGCAAATTCTGTCCCACCATCCTTTCAACCCAAACTAGCTCAGGTTGATTCAGAAGATGGAACAGGGAAAGCGTGGTGGAGCCTGGACAACCACGGACGTTATTAACAATGAAACCACACCATGGTGCTGAGTAGAGACTCCTCAGTCATAGCCAATACATGTTTTATTCTAATATTGATCAAATGCTTTGATTTATTGAAATCATTCCTGCCTATATACCCTTCAAACTTCATAGCAGCACTTTTCACTACACCCCAAACAAGAACACCTCATTAAATTGATTATGTCTGAATAGTCAAACCGTTTTTGTAATGCCCAATCTGAACTATGACTCTATGCTAATTTGTTTGCAGCTATCATGACTACTGATGGATTACCAAAGCAATTACCAAAAAAGTATTGCAAAGTGTCTAGCCATGGGCATGCCAACCCAAAAAGGAATTTCCCAGGATTGCCCCTGAGTACCTACCCTGTACTCAATATTGAACTTATTTCATGCAAACCTCCATATGGTAGCTGCTAAATCTTCACAAAAATGCTATCATGGCCCATTGCTTTGGCTGACTTGAATCTTCCCCACCCATGAGGTTTATGGTGTAGATTTATCTGTGGCAAGTAACCTCATAAAACATAGCCAGGTACTTAGACTATATGACTTTGAGGAGAATGCATCTAGAAAAAAATGTTATTTTCTTAAAATAATTCTATTTTTAGGTTGACTATTCTCTTAAGTTATATGCAAGACTGCAGTATTCTGTGAGATACAGATCAAAGCAGATATTAGCCAAATAGCAGCAGCAGGGAACCCGGTTGGTAGAAGAAGGTTTTGCAGACTCCAGTGCCCTCACATGCTATTTGGAAATCAGTAGAGCACTGGTTGCCCGGTGCAGCTGTGGTTGCTATAGGGATGGACTCCTGAGAGTATTCCACCTGCTACAAGAGGGACAGCTTGGAAACCCCTCACAGGTCTTAAGACGAAATGAAGCAAACAAATGACTCATCTGGTTAGGAAGGCTGGTTTGACTAAGTAGCTATTTCAGCAGATTTCAAGCATATGCATACCACGAATCTTGGGTTAAAGTAGAAAAATCTTAAATTTCAAAATTAGTTGCAAAAATAATCCAAATGTCTGTAAGTTACTTTGAACATGTGCATGTTATCCAAGCACAATGTGTTGCAACTCCTTCATGTTAAATTTAGCAAATGCACTTTTATTTAATTGTTTAATCCACATTTTCCAGGACAACTAATAGTAACTTCTAAACAAAATTAAGGGCTCATTTAACACACTTATTTTGAAAAACACAGCAAAAACATACATGAGTGATGAGTCCATATGAAATGTGGGGGTTTCACCCATGCTGAATACAATTAATCCAAAGTTGTCTGCAACTATATTTTTACCATTGGCCTTCATTAGTAAACAGAAAGATTGATAGAAAACCTGGATATATGTTAATATTGCTTTTATACTCATACATCAGTCCAAACCTGCAGAATTAAATAAGATACAAAGTGGTGCATTTTGAAAAAATAGAAAATTTCCTGTTTCTTAACCAAAAAGAAGACAAATGCCCTGAGGGGAAATTAGATTGTTGAGCAATGACACTTTGAAAAATACAAAATATTTGAAGATATAAGTGGGACTAGCCACTACAGTGTGTGTTTATGACCTGTTAAAGTAAGGTTTTGCCTATTTTTTGGTAGTGAAAGTCTAACAGCTGCTTACTAATGTGATTTTCATTTTATATAATTAAAATTACATGACACAGCTAAGGCAGAGGATGCAGGTTTAGATAAGCAGGATCCTTGCAGAGTTTCCTAAAGAAAGCATATATCTGCGTGAAAAATGACCTTTTAGAAGTTATCTCTTGAACAGCCCAACTATTCAAATATATCAGTATAGAAATTAAATGTTGTTGTAGAGTTCCGTTACTCAACATGGTGGCTCCATATGTCTACCCTGCCAAACCCGTCCCTCAGCAAGATGATCATGTGGCTGTCCTGCTTTCCTAGAGGGACAGGGAACATGGAGGTACCTATGGTCCAACCTTTTTGTTGAGTCAAAGAAAAAAAGACATAGAGGAGAGTTAAATTTCCATATGAAACTGATCCCACATTCAGGAAGTGGCTCACCAATCCTTGCATTGAGCGTGCTGTGCTCCGGTGGCCTGGTTTCCTCTCCTTCTGCTGGAGCTCTCCTTGGGGATTCTACCTCTGCACTGTTCTCACTCCCCTCCCTTCCCCAGCTCTTGAACACCATCAGACTTAGCCATCATCTTTCCCACTCTGCCATGGTCTTCCCATGTTATCCAATTCCTGCTAAGTGGTTAATGACTGATAATGATATTCCTGTAGCATCTCTCCCACATGTCCTATTTGAAGTTTTTAGCAGAAGCCATCCTTTTTGTATGCTAATAAGTTAACAGATGATATATTCAAAGCATCACTCAGAAGGGACTGAGAGATACTCTGGAGCTAGGCAAAAGAGCAAAGGAGGTTTTCAGTCCCTCTGATTTTGCCACACGTAAAAGGATCTATTCTACTATACGTCAATGCAGGATTGGACCTTTGCTTACCTTGCATACAATGTGTGATTAAAATATCAAACATGGTATTTTGTGTACTGCAGTCATTTTGCAATCATTTAAGGAATATTTTCTATACAGCTTTACATATATATTTTACATTTGTGCATTTTATTTTTTCGTTTTCTGAAAATTCACAATCTACTTATGACTTAATGGAGCTGAACCTGTTTAATGTGGAAGAAAATCAGAAAGACAAGGCTTAAGGTAAACAGGGACTGGCAAGAGTTGTTTCTTTAAAATCATGGGTTTGACAGCTTTGCAAATATGGGAGGGCTAGATTAAAAGAAGAGAAAATAGTCTAGTAAGAAAATGATGAAGAAACTGATTTTGTGAGATGTTATTTTGAACAAATATATTTGATCTTTTTATAAAAATCAAAATAACAACAAAACATCTTAGCAGAGGTTGTACACACCAAAGCAGATTAAGCAGAAATTCAGATGTCTCCAGTTCCTAGAATCAGGGTCAATGCCAGGTGACCAGCTGGATATAAAAAGTCCAACAGTACATTAAGCAATGAAATAGTGACGGCGATGAGATAGGACAGGTCACCAAGGGCCAAACCAAGAGGGCTTTCTAGACTTGTGTAAGGATTTGCTTTTTTTTTTTTTTTTTTCTTTATGGAGGGAGGGAGCAGAGGAAAATCATGTACTGATTTATATTTTTAAGGGAACTTAAAAGCCAGTACTTGTACCCATATCAAAAGTTATTATTTTTTTCCCAAGAAAACAGATGCAGAAGAATTTGAGTACAGGGAAAAAAGAAAAATCACAGCTCTAATGATCATGTACTTTTCCTAATACATGTTTTAATTTGTGATTCATTTTCTAAAGTAAACTATGGCAAGGATAGTTCATCTCTACTCAACAATTGTTTCCATTTCCTTTTGGGTTTCTTTGGGAAATTACTTCCTTCCCCATCTCATGTGATTCTAGTAATACCATGAAATAGACAGAGAGGTAGATATGTTACCCAAGTCCTGTAAATCCTGGCACTACATCTTCCTTTTAACAGTAATTGTTTCAAGAAGTAAATGTATAACACAACCAGGACCAATCAGAGAACTGCTATGTTATTTATTAGCCCTAAGAGATAAAAAGTGTCTTTTCCTTTTAGATTTCACATTGTAAAGATGTCGTCTTGGGGATCTCCACAACTCTTTCTGCAGCAGGAGAGAATGGAGCTAACTTGGTATAAGCAAATCTGAAGATAGAAAGAAAAATATCTCTGGTAATGTTATTTTGATTGAGCCATTGAATCACTCATGCTTATACTCTCTGACTATATAAGACAAAGTCTATGGGAGGGTGGTTTTTTGGGGGGTGGTAGGAGAAGGCATTGATGTTTTTGTTTATTTGTTTTGCTTTATTTTTGCTTAAGCCAGTTTGAGTTGAGTTTCTGTCACTTGCAACTAAAATTGTCCTGACATAAACATGAGTTTTTCCTTGAAAATACGATTTTTAAGTAAACAGCAATATGGCAAGATATTAACATAGCTACTTAAAAAATAATTATAGAAAAAATTCAGGGCTAATTCTGTTTAGCTATAATAGGCATTAGGGCCAAAATCCATTCTCATGGAACAACTGATTATTTTGAATATCATCTCTGAATACAAACTTGAAGAGAGAGACCAGAGAGACCAAACATATAAATGTGAAAATGCTTTGTAAAATATAAAATGCTAAAGAAATATTAATTATTGACGATTTCCATCAGTTAATCCACTGGACCTTGTATGTTTTCATTCATTGAGAGTTTGATTGGAAATGCATCTCTAAGTGGGATCAAGTTTCTTTTACAATGTTCAACTTGTTCTAGTTTATCAACCAGAGGAGTGGGTTCCCTGGTTGGTGGTATGAGTCATTTGAAGACAAATAGAAAAGCTCATTAATCTAAGATAGAAATATTGATAGCTTGTGGCCAAAATGCTGTGGTCCCCAACCCCAGGGTGCAGATCGGTACCAGTCTATGGCCTGTTAGGAACTGGGCTGCACAGCAGGAGATGAGCAGGTGGCGAGTGAGCAAAGCTTCATCTGTAGTTACAGCCGCCCCCCATCTCTCACAGCACCATCTGAGCTCCGCCTCCTCCCCCTCTCCCATCCCATGAAAAAATTGTCTTCCATGAAACCTGTCCCTGGTGCCAAAAAAGTTGGGGACCACTGGCCTAAAGAATTCTTCTGTGTTCTCCTCTTTGTAACATATCCCAATAACTTGTTTATTACTGTCCAACTCGTATAAGGGAAATTAACATTCCCCTTGAAGTAGGATATTAATCATATAGTTTTTAATAAACTGTTCATGAGGTCACACCCACTTTCCCTTTCTGGATTAAGTATCCTATTAGCATATTTATTTCATATTTGTATTTTTATCTTGGTAATATTTCCAAATCTGCCACATGATTTCTATCTCTGTATATAACTTTTATACATTCATGTATGTGTAAGAATGTGTAATAATCTTTATATTCTTAAGATACAATGTAGAACCACCCCCTCTTTTTCCTCAACCTAGCATACACACTATCACATTATCCCATCTAACTGATCATTATAGACTAAAACCTTTGTATTCCCCTGTATATTTCATTTGTACCTTATATTTACATTTCAACATGTAAATTTATTTATTTTATTTATTTATTATATCCTTGTATTTTGCTTTTTGCTGGTCTTTTTGATCCTACTTTACATTACCATAATTTCTGATATGGCTTCTGCAATTCAACCTTCAAAGAAATTGATATATAGGTTTTAATGATTTATAAGTATAAACATAATTGAAATCCTTCTGATGAAGTTCCCATTATGCTTACTAACATACTCTCTTTTTAATATTACAGAGATCTGGTTGGTTCCCTAACCTTTTCTCCATGAAGATAAATGCCACCTTTAAGGAATTCAATTCAATTTCTTCTATTCTTCTACAACCCATGTGCAACTATAAATGTATTTCTAATATGTATCTGTCTCCTTGGAAGACTGACAGTAATACCACCTGTGCCCCATCTCATCAATGATCAATACTCAGCTGGGTTTTAAAGCTTAAAGTAACTGAAAATCAAACCTACAGCCTCCAATGTTGTGCCTATGACACCTGATGCTAACATACTGAATCAAAGCCCACAACATCACACATAACTGCAAAATCAAATGAAATGAATAGAGGAGTTTTCAAAAAAAACTTTTTAAGTTAGAACAACATAATGATCTCAAATCTCAGATACTCTGGCAGGAGTTCAGATTATTATAAACACATGGAAGAAAGTCCACGGTGGGCTTTTGTATGTGAATTTATGTTTTCCCTACACCTGCAAGCAGTGGGTCAAGTTCTATTCCCTTTACAGCTCATGCTGTTTTCTGCCTGCAGAGACGGGAAGGAAAAATTGGACCATGGGTGATTTATGCTCCCAGACCTTCCAACTGAACATGCCCCATGCTACTTTTAAGTCAAACAGCAGAAAAACAAATGAAGCCTATGATGTTAGACACACAGAGTTTAGTCTACATAATACAGAAACAATTTATTGATAAAATGAAATATTGGCTCAAATTGATCATTTGCTATTGGAAAATATAAAAGAGCACTTGCATAGTGACCTCTCTTATAGCACATGTCATGTCTATGCTTCCATCACTAAACTATTAATACGTTTTCAAGAAAAGGGCCTATGTATGACATTTACTTCTACTATCCATATTTATGGTAGGGTCCCTGGTTGATACTAAGTAGTCTGTAATTTGGTATTGTGTGAATGAATGAGTGAATGTTGCTCTCATGAATCCTACTGTTATTTTAAGCTAAATTCTGTCCATACTTTTATACCTAGTCTCAATCAAGAATTTTTGTGACATGACAGTCTGTGCAGAGACTAACATGCCGATGAGTCTGGGTAAACATTTTAAAATGATTCAGAGTGTGAATGTCATCATGAAGAAAAAAAGAATTAAACACATCAAGCATCAGAGTCCAGAATATACAGACTTTTTATCATTAGTAACATAGGAAAAGGGAGAGGAAAGCATTAAAATGCTCATTTCAAACAAATCAAATATGAGATGTTTGCAAGGGATCTATTTACAAAGGAAATTGTCTTCTCTGACCTTTGCAAAGTCCATGAAAGATAATATACTCAAGGTATCGAAAAGATTAAAGGTGTGTTTACTAAGAATTAAGACTAGTGGCAAAGCATAATTTTACTTTCAAACTTCGTTTTGTTAAGAGACTATTTCACTCTGACTTCCGGAACATTGACTTATAGTATTTTGTACTTGTCATAACCTGCATAGAGGTCACAAAATGCAAAGGATAACACTATATAAATATGGCATATTTTAGAGAGAAGAGAATATTTGAAAGATAATCGGAAATTCTGACCTTTTGAAGCACCCATTCATTTTTCACAGTTTAAAAGCAACTATGTACACTTCTCTTTTCATTTAAATAGCATCTATTTAATAATTAGAAGAGAAAAGAGCACTTCCTGTCCCTTTTAATACTGATAGACTTTGCCCTATAATTCTTTATGTTAATATACACACACACACACACACACAAATTAACAAAGAATAAAAATTTTTAATTCTCTAAAACCATAGAAAAATTTATATCCTCTTCAAACCAAAGCTGCTTGAAAAGACAGACTCCTCACACCCTCCATAATTTAATCATTCAACAAATATTTTGGACCTAATCTGTGCCAGGAATAATTGTATGTGCTGGAAAATCAGTGGTAAGCATAACAGACAAAAATCCTTAGATATAAGGATTGTACAGTCTAGTGTGGAGCAGTTAGACACTAAACATCATGAATAAGTATTAAATAAATCACTTCCATGGATGAAAAAATGAATCATAGTAAGTATATTGAAGTTCTGAGTGAGGGAGAAATTTTTAATGAAATGGTTAGAAGATGATGAAGGTGGGAGATTTAACCAAAAGCATACCCGCCAGTAGAATGCTCTAAGCAGAGAGAAGAGCCAGGGCAATGACTACAGAGTCCAAGCTTTCTATTATACCTCAAAATAAGTAATCATTGAGGAGGAGGAGAATTTTAAGAATGATATTTCAGTAAATGTGTCATTTACTACAACTGCTAAGGCTGCAGCTCTTTGGCCCTTGTTTGTTCTTTTTGCTTTTCACTTTGCTTGGTAAACCGGCCTATCAGAGCAGCCTCTCCCACCTTGCTAGCGTGACACCTTGTCTTCGTAGATTCACTCCACAATGGGGAAGGTAAGTGATTAATGCGGGTTGTTTCCTTGATCTTGAAGGAAATGTGAAATCACTGGTGTAAAGAAACAAGACAAAAATTTCACCCACAGGAGGTCTGCTGATTCTGCCAATCGTGAATAACTACAAATTGGCAGAAAGGGAATAGAAAATGCCAAGAAAGCTTCAAATCCCATTCTGTGACTTGTTCAATCACAAAAGGGAAATGACCATTTGTTCCAGCCTCCTATAGTCTATGTTCTTTTGCTAGAGGCAAAAACCACAAGCGAAAGCCAGCACAGATATTTCTGTCTCTCTCCTTTCCTATCATACAGAGTGTGAATTATAGTAACTTTGTCTAAAGAATTGGCTTGCATTGAGATAAGCTCTCTAACCGCACAAAGAACTTCATAAGCACTGAGTAGATTTTACTATGTCTGAGAGGTGAATTATGCCCCAAGGCACATTGATATGTGTTATTCATTTTCAGCCCTTGACACCGAGTCCTTGGCTGGGAGTCTGTGGTTTGAGGTTTTTTCCTGCTGGCACCTGTGCTTCTTTAGCTTAATCTCGGACAAGTCATTTATAGGAGTTTCTCTGGAATTTGTACAGACACAACATGCATAGATTCCGTAATCATCTGTGTTGTGGATTGAACTGTGTTCCTCAGAATGATACATTGAAGTCCTAACCCCTTGGTACTTGCGAACGAGACCTTGTTTGGAAATAAGGTCTTTGCAGATGTAATCAAGTTGAGGTCACACTGGATTACAGCGGGTCCTAAATCCAATGATTGGTATCCTGGTAAGGAGAGGGATGCAGAGACACACAAGAAGAAAGAAGGCCACGTGAAGACAAAGCCAGAGAACAGAGTTAGTGTGCCACAGGGCCGGAATGCCAAGGCTTGCTGACACCCACTGGAATCTAGAAGAGGTAGAGCCATTCTTCTCTAGAGCCTTGTGAGGGAGCTCGGCCCCTCTGACATCTTGATTTCAGACCTTTGGCCACCAGAACTCTGAAAGAATAAATCTCTGTTGTTTTAAGCCACCCACTTTGTGACCAATTTTTACGGCAGCCCTGGAAAACTAATACAATATGCATATACACATATGAAATGTACGTGAATGATAATTTCTTTTAAAATGTGGAGATGTCATAAGAAAAAGACAAAGTGCCTCTTCCTTTTAGTGTTGCATTCGAATTGAGAGACAAGGTCAACATTAGAAGAATTGCCAGCAAATGGCTGCAAGGCAAAGCAGTGTGTGCCAGATTTTATGAGATAAATTAGAGCCAGAAACTATGAAATTAAATTTTTTAGTGAAATGATTAGGTCAGGGTATTACAAGACCTAAAATTTCAAGTGCTTCCTTGACCTCTTTGAACCTTACAGAGTCCCAAAGTCCTGACCAAGATTTCCCCTGCTCTTGCCAGATTTGCCCCGCACCCAGCAGGAAAGACTCTAGGCAGCTCCTTCCCTCCCTGCCAGACAAGCTATACTCCCACCTGGGCCTCAGCCCAGCAGGTCTCACTTCCCTGCCAGCCCACAACGTGATTCAAACAAGCCAATCACGTGCCCTCGCAGTAAAGGGGGTTGGGGGCAGGAGTGCGCCTCGCTCTTGGCCCTGCAAAGCCTCTTCCCACGGCCTCTGGGACCCTTCTCCCTGTGGCTGTGAGCATATGTGAATAAACTGCTGCCAGTCTCGTCTGTCCAGTGATAACGTGTCCTGTGCCCGCAGTGCCCAGAACCCCAAGGAGGGAATCGCTCCCTCACCAATGGAGTGAAGAGGAGGAGAATAAAAAAGTCAGTGCAGATCATTCCTTAGGAAAACAAAAAGACCTCTAGGTAAGGAACACCTAGAGGGGAAAAAATAGTGAACGTCAATTTGCGAAGAAAAGATGGGAAATAAAAGCACAACCGTGTGAGCAAAAGAAGGCATTGAAGAGCTGAAAACCCAGGAGCTCCACCCATCACTGGAGTGAGCTCAAGGGCCACCTTTATCACTAGGAGCAATAAGGTTGAGCAGTATTGCAGAACCTGTTAATACTAACCAGAGACAGAAGGTGAGGCAGAGCCCTGAGACCAGTCAGATTATTTTTGAATAAAATTTTGAAATTAAAGATTTAGTACTCCGCTCCTATTTGTCACCCGGAATTTGTAACTACCATATATGTAGAAAATATTATATAATGTATTTAATGTTTGTATTATATAGTAATATAACTGTATGCTATACAATACATATTATATTGCATATATATCCCATCTTATTGATTCCATAAGTTTGGAAAAATGCTATTTTTTAAATACTAACATATATATATGTTACACATATAACATAATGTTTTATATATGAAGAGGTATGTATATATGTATGTGTATAATATATATAGATACAGATGGAGAGACAGACAGACACATATATGCAGTGCACCTAAGCATGCAACCCAATCTGCTTTTTGGGGTATGGATGACTGATGACCAATGGGTTTCAACAAAGGTTTCAAAGGGATGAGCTCTGTGTAAAGTACAATGCTGTCCCCACTTAAGTATACTTTGTCTTTAAATTTCCATCTACGACTCTAAAATTTCTAAAGTCACAGAGGTTGTTCCATTCATTTTCACGTCATAAAGTGAAGCAAACTTTATAACACTTTGGGGAAGTTATATCACTGAATTTAAAGGGAGAGGGGTAATCCATAGATATTTATTTTTAGCTCTACTCAATAAC
>CM052439.1:9955378-9980098 GCA_028533085.1 Varecia variegata
CACCAGAAAATTAGTTTCCCTGATCATCACCTAAGTGCACATTTGGGAATAACACCAATTGTGTATTGGACAGAGGTAGGGGGTGGGGGGAGGGGATGGGTGTATACCTACATGATGAGTGCGATGTGCACTGTCTGGGGAATGGACACGCTTGAAGCTCAGCCTCGGGGGAATGGGAGGGACATGGGCAATATATCTAACCAGAACTTTTGTACCCCCATAATAAGCTGAAATAAAAACAAAAAACAAAACAAAAAAAAAAAGTACCAAAGTCTTTACCTTCAGCATTTGTATTCTTTATGAACCTTTGATTATTTTGTTTTTAAACTTCTCTCTTTTCTAGTATAAATCATTTTTATACATTTCTATATGGCCGTATTATTCTTATCCTATTCCCCTACTTCTCAAAATATCCTTTGCAAAATATCGCCAAATCAAAAAGGTCTCTTTTGCTATTCTACTTTGGTACAAGTGAATTCTGTTTTATTTTCATTTGTTTTTGTTTTTTTTTTTTTGCTTTCAGCATTTATTTTCAGGACTGTGCTCAGTTAATTTTTATAATTCATCATTCCCTACAGATAATGTTTTGTGTTCCCATACCCTAACTGATTCTCTGCTAATTTTATGCTAATTCTTCTCTTTTTTCTATTAACAAAGATACTTAAACCATCTATTGCTGTGCAATCTCCTACTTATCATTTCTTCATCAGCATTTAGTCACCGTCTGTTCAGGTTAGTGTATTAACTCACTCTACTTATGAATGAAGCGTGTATAAATCCACCTTCCCAGGACAAATAGTGCTACAGAATCTCTATTTAAAACTGATATTAGCACCATCTGGGGGATGGACGCACTTGAAGCTCTGACTTGGATGGGGCAAAAGCAGTATACATAACCTAAACATTTGTACCCCCGTAATATGCTGAAATTAAAAAAAATTTAAATAACAATAAAAAATAAAACTGATATTAGCTATGAGTTTTAAAACACTGAAAAAAGAAAACTATAAACTCTGTGAAAAATACAGTATTTTATTTCAAAATGTGACTTGTGATTTTTGTGTGTTTCTATAATCTATATGGTCCAACGAGACTTAAAAAGACAAAGTTCTAACCTATAGATAAATAGCCACAATATTGAAGATACAGAGTCTTTCCTCATGTGAACAGTAATAACCACACTTTTGGGGGCTTGCTGTAATTAAAGACAAACCTTCTCTCATACAATGCAAGATATTACTATTCAAATGAAGTTGATCTATCTCATACCACTCACCACAATGATTATCCCATGCAATAATGCAATTAATGTGCTATATTACATAAGGTTTTGCTTCATGCTCAATTATGGTTCCCCCCATTTAATTACAAATTGAAGACAATAATCAAACCTCACTCTAACCCGTTGTCTGAGACTAATGAATTTCCCTGTCTGTCACACAGGGAAGCCTCTCTAATCCACTTCCCGACTCCCAGGCGGGGTCAATGTTTTTCTTATGTGTTCTCGTAACAGTGTCTTTCACCTTTATAACACTTAACACACTTATAATTATTTTAAAGATCAATATAATTAACAACTGAAGTCTGTCTTCCCTTCTGCCCCATTCTAAACCCCATGGTGAGCACAGGGCTATCCTGGTTAATGCATGCCAAGAACGGTGATGAAAACTCAGTAAATGTTTGTCTAATGAATGTGGAATGCACTGCAATGTTATATGCTCAAACTCTTGCTGAGAAAATTTTACCACAGAACATTGCCCAAGTAGGACACTTATGTGAATTAAGCAAATTTAAAACACTTCCAAGTTAACAAGGAACACTCCATTTCAAATACTATACCAAAAACTCAGCACCTACCATGTTTCACACGTGGGCAATGTCCTTTGGGAAGCTTTGGGTAAATGCTTGTAAGTAGATGAAGTGAATGAGCAAACACTTGTAAGTAGATGAAGTAAATGAGCAAACTGAAAGGAAGATAAATTTTGACTTAGGAGTTCGTTTTAGCTCATCCCAGTAACTGATACTGATGTTATATAGTCAACAACATTAGTGTCTCAAAGGCAAAGTAGTATTATACCTTGAAATAATCACTTTTTGAATGGCGATTTCATTATAGAATACAAATCAAATCTCACAGCTGGTCACTCTACAAAACCATTCTGAGAGATTCATTAGTTCTTTTGTATGGTTTTGCAATGGGCCAAGCAGTATTCTCGGTGCTTTTCTCTTCCTTTTATGTCATGTGTGTATGAAATCTCAATATAGATGCTTATATAGTGCACTCTACAAAGCACAGCTGTGAGATTATTGCTTACTATTACATTAAAGAAAGAAACACAATCGAAAGGCCTGGATACAGTGAATAACTGATGAGAGCTATGATTGAAATGCCTTTTTTCCTCTTCCACATTTCCAAATGCAGTAGCAAAAAGGAGGTCATTTGCATACGCTATGTGATTGGAGTGCGGTCTTGAGATGTGTGTATCCATCACACCAAATCTGGGTTTTGCTATTATTATCTTTGTTAATCAAACTGTAAGTTCATCAGTTCCTGTTTTTATTGATACTCCAGTCTTCTATATATGGTCTCCATTCTTAACCACCATATTATATTGTTTAAAAGCTGGAAAGTGGATGTTATTGATGTTATTTAAAATCAAATATTGATTTTTAAATATACATATATATTTCACTACTGAGCCAGCTCCCATTTACAAAATATAACTGGACATCATGCTCATATTGTGAGAAGAGAAATCAGAAGGAAGGGAAGGAAGAAAGAAGAAAAGAGAGGAAGGAAGGAAAGAAGGGAGCGAAGTAGGGAGGGATAGGGGAGAGAGAGAAAGGAAAAGAAGAAAGGAAGCAAGGAAGGGAGGGAAGGAAGGAAGAGAAAGAAGGAAAGAAAGAGGAAAAGAAGGGAGGAAGGAACGAAGAGGGAAAGGATTTCAACACTCTTTAACATGCTAATTTAAACTAAAGCTAGCCCTCTGCTGCAACCTGCTGGTAGACTGGAGAACTACAAATGAGAATATATTTAGTATTGGCAATAACGAGTGTATTATATATACTTCATTTTAAATCATGCAGTCTTTATAATTTTATCAAAAATAATCCAGTTGAGATACGCATGAAGCAAAGCATCTATATTGCTTCACAATTAGAAAATAGAGTAAATAACTGCAATAGAATGTATAAACCTTGTACTATACTTCTTCACACGGGATATGGACTGATATTCCAAATAAGAAAGTTATAACCTGGCTCCTAGCCAATCCCTGGTTAGTAAATCACACCTCAAGGAAGCTCGTTTGCACACAGATAAAACCATGGTGGGGACAGAGTGCAGATGGAAACCACTACAGAAGGAAGACTGTGTGCTACGCCCTCTTAAGGACCCACATTTGACCAGAAGCTCTGAGACTATGCCTGAACATTTAAAGTACCTGAAAGTTATGTAAAAGGGAGACAAAATATCTATTGCAAATGGCCAAAAATTTGTTTCGTGGAGCTCCAGGTGGAAGCAGGTATGAGGTTTAGGGGTAGATTTTTTTCTGTGTTTTGGCAAGTCTCTTAGTCAAAATTCGAAAACCCACACACTCACCAGACATTGATTAGAAAACCAGGGGATGTTAAATATGTGTTTAATAATATAAGAAGGCTTTCTAATTGAAAAAGAATGTTTTCTCTCAGAGAAATACATATATTATACTTTATAATATTTTGTAAGACTTTAGAACTTCTGGGACAGGAAAAAATAAGCATCAGAGAAGAGAAGCGAATCTTGGTTGGAAAGAGCCCCATAGAGGTCCCGTCTATGGCCACGGGAGCAGCCACTTCACAGTTAATTTTCTTTTCTGTGTTGCAAGTTCCTGATGATATTTTTAAATTTTCGGTTCAGCTTTAATCACGACAACTATTTTAAGTCTTAGTTTCCAGAAAGTACAAAAGAAAACCACTTAGAATAAAAATTTAGAAGAAAAGTTTTGAGAGAATAAGGTTGAGCAACATCTCCGAATTTTTCCTTATATTCTCTCAAAATGCAAATTATTGAAGAACCTTAGAAATGAAAAAGGGAGTCTGGGTTAGAAGTTAGGTGCCAGTATGGCTCCATGTCAAGAAACAAAAAAGAAAGAGAATAATCTTTAGGGCATGATAAAAGAAAGGACTCCTTCCGTGACAAAGGAGAAGTTGTTGGAGGCTTTGGGGAGTGAAAATTCAAACCAGAATTGAAAATCCCCTTGTTCAGGAGAATTATAAAAGTAAAAAATGAAAAGGATAGCATTTAATGACTGAGTACTATGTCCATTTCTATGCGAAGTCCTTAACAATCCTCCAAAAAATCCTATGCCTTTTTATACCCTTTTTACAGATGAGAAAAGCCTTGGAAAGACACACTTGTTCCATAACCTCAGCAACAGCTGTAGTAATGCTCGGGCCATGCTGCTTGATTTCTTCCTAAAGACAATGGAGTCATTCAGGACGTTATCATCCCCAGGCCTTTAATATAAGGAGGAGGGACAGGAGTGTGTGTGTGTGTGTGAGAGAGAGAGAGAGAGAGAGAATTTCTTCCAGCAATCTTTGGAATAAGAAAGTGATATATTAATGAGTATAAATATATAAATAACTTATGGTATATCAGTTGAAATCTTATAGTGCCTATAATTAAACCTAAGAAAACTACATAACCAGTAGTAAAATGCGTTAGAATAAAATGGAAAGAAAAAAATGTAAAGCTATTGTTAGCCAATGTTTAAGAATGAATGAAATATCGTCATTATACGAACATGGAAAACAAGAGGAAAGGAACAAGCTGATAGTTTTAGAGTTTTCTCCTCTTATTCCAAATGGTGTGTTATGTGCTCAGGCTTGTGTGATAATAAGTATATGCACGGGCATCAATTCAGAGCCTCTGAGATGCAGATGCTGGGGCAATACTGAATGCACAAGAGAGTTATTGGGAGAAAGCCTGCAAGGGATGAAGATGAAGACCAGAGTGGACAAGCAGAGGGAGGAGGAAGGAAGGAGGGCTGGTAGGAAGAGTCTCAGGCTGCTGCATTATTCATTCTACAAAAGTGTGGGCCATGCTAATGGGGAGTGGTGGAGCCAAAGACGCCCATTAGAGAGTCCTGTGTTTGGAGGAACTGGCCTGTATCAGTGTCCGCGTTGTGCTTAGTCACTGGCAGGGGCACAGCCCAGAGGAAGTGCGGCTTCAGCTTGAATGCTGGTGGTGGATCTCAACGGGCAGCTGGGGCTCTCCCCAGAACATGGTCTGAACAGTGCACCCGCGTGGTCAGCACCGTGCACATATGCATTATAAAGTTCACGCCGCTGCTTCGAGTGTCATTTTCTTCCTTTACATTTTAGATCCATTTCCACTGTGATTATGCTCTGCCCCAATTCTTCTGGATTTATGTTTCTTTCTCCCACACTTGAATTATACAGAGTAACAAATAGGCAATCAGTATACTATGTGCTGGTGATTTTCTATTCTCTCCCTTTTTTGTTGTGTGAACTCTACCTTATAAAAAATGACAATGTACTGAGTCTACTTGAAAAAAAATAAGTAAAAAGAAAAGTCAAGAAATCAAATGGAAATAACCCATGTCAAGAGCTTAGGCAGCCCGTAGTATAGGGAGGAAAACATCAGTCTTTCATCTTTCCCCACCTCTGATATTGCCGGTTTTTGGCACATCTTTCTTTCACTTGTTTCAGGTAAGGGGAAACTTCTGTATTCCTTGGGTTCAGTAATAATCTCCTGCCAGTATTAACAATTTCTGGAAAGTGACCTAGAAAAGTACATTGCATATCACAAATTAGTGTTTCCTCAAATCTGATCAGGCTGTTCATCCGCACGCATCCCATTCATTCCTCCTCTCCTCTCTGAGTAGGGAATCAGCCACTATGGAGAAGGGGAACTTGTAAGTTTTTAAATATAAAACTCAAATACCTTCCGTGTATCTTAAAATACTAACTGGGAAAAGCAAAAGTAATCATTATCTCTTCCTTTCAACTGCTATTCACTCAGGAGAAATATTTCCTACTGAAAATAATCTTAACAGGTAATCAAATAATGAGTCTTTTCTCGTAAGTTGGATTGTACCGAATAGAGAGAGATAAGAGATGGAGGCTCTGCAGTTCCAGACATTAGGAAAACCAATCAAGGGACATTATCCAGGTTCTAAGACCGAGTAAAGGGACATGGGCCAAGTTAGTGATGCGTCATCTGTGAACTTCCGAGTGTTTATAAGCATCTCTGAAATCATAAAGCATGAATCACAGGTCAGTTTGTTTTCTTTCTCTCTTTCCTTTTTTTACTCTTTATTTCCATCCCATGAGAAAACTTTACCTCTTAATTTGGTCATTGGAACATGCAACAAAAATTTGGTGGCTCTAAAATAGTTTTGAATATTTGGATTGAATGAGTCTTCTAAAATGAAAAAGGAATTTCTCACTGAAGACTACATTTTCTTCTCTGTCTGAAGATGTAGAGTAATAATATTAAAAATAACTGGCATTATTGATCTGGGGGAAATTCTAAGCACTTCACATGGCTAAGCTTATTTAATCCTCCCAGAAACACTTCATCATGGACAAGATGGTCCCCAATTTGACTCTGGAGCCTTTACTCTGAACAGCCCCTTGCCATGTAGTCTGTCCTAGGAACAGAGTGTGCCCCAAAAGTAGGAAGATGCACATTTCAATTTGGGAATGGCAGAGATTGGATTCTTCATCTGCTTTTTGGTTTAATTTGATTCTGTAAAACATCATTATTTTCTGTAGAAGTGTTTGCATGCAGTTTACTTATTTCAATGCACCATTGATTCTTTCCTTAACAAGTGAAAAAAAATCATCTAACATTATAAAAGAGTCAAAGCCATTTGGATCATAATTTAAACCACTTAGAATCCTGCTAATAAAACTATAGCGATAGTTAGTCCCCGTATGCCTCCTACACACTAGTTATGCTATTCAAGATTACCACTCCAGAACTGAGATTTGCCACTTGAAATCACAGAAATGAATTTTACTTTTATTATTAGTGTCATTTAAGAAAAGAATTTTGCTTCACCCAATGCTATAAATTCCTATCATGCTCATTCTCTTTGACATAGGATGAATTTCACTTCGACAAAGTATTCTTTTATCACGCAGCATACTGTGGCTACAGGTTGCTTCTGTTTACAATCGTCCACTTACCTCAGTGCTAACTCAAGATTACGTAGCAAATCTCTGACTGCCAAGGGTGCTCGCCAAACAAAGCGTGCAGACGGACACTCATAACTAAATAGAACTGAGGCCGGTGCCCTTCTGCCAATATATCAGCACTCACAAAATAATTGTTTTAGCAAAATGAAAATTCATAGGGCACTTCTCCCTCATATGTGTAGTGTGAATATGCTAAGAAAAAAGTCATTCTCTGCCAACTAACAATATGGTCCACCCAGAAAGGGAAATACCTGCTGACACGCACAGGTGATTGTGGTTGCCATTCCACATGCTACACCAGTGATGCTACACATTGTCCAACAGGGTCATTTGATAAAGAAGCCACCAATAACTCATTTTCCTTTCTCTCTAAGCATGATATTTGTTGTTAACTTTAACAGTAGTTTGATAAGCTTCTTGGCAATGGTCTGCCTTGTGTTGGGTTTTGCCATGAGAAATGCAACCTTGAATGGTATCAGTTGTAGGTTTTGTCTCTTTCTTTTTTTGAGCAAAAATAAGTTAAGTAATTTTGTTTTTGTGTGATTGATTTGCCAGAGAGGTCACTATGCAGTTTTGTGGAAACAATTCATAAAAGAAGAATTCATGCCACTGCTTGACCAAGTTCATAGCAGAAAGAATGATGGAGATTAGGAGAAATGGAAGAAGAGTGCAAATCTCCATGTTACAGTAGTTCAATTTTTCTTTCTCAGCTGCTTGTGCAAGATGTTCACACTTGCAAATTAATTTTTCACAACAGGTATAGATTCACTAGAGTCTTTGTCATTCTTTGTGTATATAATGTAATTTTTACTCATTAGTTATTATTTTCCTCACTGCTTTTATACTTCAATTCATTAATTTTATTTATTGATTCATCTTGAAAAATCGTGATCTAAAGCAAATAATAGTACCTACCAAAAAAATGCAAAATTAGCAAATGTAAACAATGGAAGGAGGATCACCTGAAAAATGTGCTAGCTGAGTCAAACTTTCCCATTATCTAAGATTTACTACCCAAAACAGTCCCCAGAGTACACGTACGGTCTTTAAGAACAGAACTATTAAAAATATAGGTGGATGTCTGTTAGCATCACAATCTTACATTTCAATAAATGCATGTGAAATTTCTTTATTGATTATGTTTTCTTCATCAGAGAACAACATTCTGTGTACATCTTAATAAAACAACTGGAACAATGATTTGCCAGAGACTCCCCTTTAAGTAGTACTTTTGTAGAGCAACTGCTAATCTTAGATATTTAATATACTGATTAAGAAAAACAAGTGGCCTAGGACAGGTATTTAAACAAGGCTTGGGAGGCTCGGAGTACCCGATTAGCTTAGGTCAATCATGCTTTATCTCTTTTGTCTGTGAGCACTGCCCAGCAACATCTGCACAAAATCGAGGTTCTGGTGTCCAGGAGACATGGGGTTTGGCAAACAGCTTTCATGTAGGCAACAAAGTGTGCCTCCCACAGCAAAGAGCAGATTTTCAAATATTTTGCAGAGGTTCTAAATATAAAACTGCAATATACAAAACAGAGAAGCTTCAGCTGAAGGAGCATGTGATCAGAGCCTCAGCTTCTCCATGTACGTCTTTTCCTACTGAAGTGGCTCCTAAGACACCCTTCTCAATCCTTAGGTACAGCTTGAAAACCACTGTCCTAAGAAGTAAATGACTAGACAGAATTAAATGGAAAATATACCAAAAACAAATGGAATTCATTCCCAGAATGCAAAGATGGTAAAACAAAGTAAATACATCTTGCCATATGTATAAGTAAATAATAAAAGGGCAAAAAAAAAAAAAATTCCTTAGTAACTTCCTTAGTAGAACATATACGCAGCCGGATACATCTTTGAAATGATTTTTTATCTTCAAGCAACAAAAGGCAACTTTGAGACCTAAAAGTTGAAAGAGCAGAAGCATTTCTGGAGGATATTTGGAACTAATTAATCTGGAAGACTGGTCCCTGCAATTAGAAAACAGTATAAGCCTAAACATATTGGAGAGGAGGCAAATTTCATTATCCGTAGGTGGTGTCATTCACTAACAAGAACATTCAGATTAATGCTCTGATAATAAACTGCACCTGATCTATGCATGACCCATATGGAAGAACCTTCTTTCTCACTCTTTGAGATCTCTTTTTTTAATCAACTTCTTAGGCACTCACAGGCAGGCGCTTTAAAAAGAACACACAAGGAATGGAATGGGTGAATGTTCTTATAGTGAGATCTACTCAGCCAGTTCTTAAGACAATGACTTTCAGGAGAAACTTCAGAGAGGCAACAGCGTTTGAGCTGATACCATATTGGAGGCACCTGCTACCATTAGGGCAGTGACTGAGTGATGGCAAACAAGAAAGAGCAGGACAATGAATTTGGGATAGTTCTTGAATGTGGGGTTCTCACAGTTTGCGTCATCCCAAAAGTATGCCCTAAGAAAAAGATTCAAGTGTATTTTACTTGGGAGGCACAGGCACACTGCCAGGTGGCTGGGGAAGTAAGGCAAGACAAGGAAGCCAGTCAGCAATGGTGTGTTAGCAATCCAACAACTGCAGTAGGCGACCAGAGCTTACTTTCTTGGGGGAACTCTGGAAAACACACATTTCAGAATCATTCTACTGGAAGAATCAGGTGTCTGAAGCATTACACAATTCCCGAGAGTGATTGCTGGAGGGCTGCTTGGGAAGAGGGAGAGTTAAAACCCCAGGACTTCCAACCACTCCAAGTGTGGGCAGAGTGGCCTTCTACTGGAGGTGAGGGTAGCCCTCGGGCTAAGAGAGGCAGATGCCAGCGGCTGGGATTTGACTGAAGCATGCCGAAATAGCTGAAATATTGGAGATACGGGAGGAATGCAAGAATCAACAGGGATTAGAGACTGCTTGGACTGGGGAGTGAGCGGATGAGACAATCCAAAGGTCACTCCTTGGCTGCTCTTTAAACCATTGGGTTGATCATGCTGATATGAGGAGACACTGGTGGATGATCTATGATGTGATAAGGAAATATGATGGAGAAACAGGCCCAGGGGCTAAACACACATAAGACATCCCCCAAGAAACTCGTAGAAATACCTTGTTGGCAATGTGAGAGGGGCTAAGATTTATTGAGGTCATGTGCAGCCTCCAATTAACATGATTTGAATATTATTAAAAATATGACCTTATAGGTAGCCACTAAAGAATGATACCTAGAAATATGATTTGCATGATATAGGATTACTTGCAGTTTATAATCTCCAGTTTCCTATAAAGAAAATGGAATACAGAAGCTAAAGATAAAAAATCTTTAAAATTATTACAACAGCACCATTCAATGTATTTGCAAAACTGTCATCAAACTATAGAACAGTGGCTCTCAGGTTTTTTTGGCTTCTCAGCAATCGAATATTTAATTTGGCTAACCTAATGGCCTAATAGAAAATTAAATTAAATTATTAAATTTAACAATTTCGATTGGCATTCACCACTGTAAAAATGGGTAATCTTTAGGGAAGTGAGGCTGTTGTTTCATAACTTTTCAAATGAGGCAATAAAACCCATGGGTTGTCAACCACATCTAAAATATAAACTGATCATGGGCAGGAGAAATTAAAACAAAGGTCTTCCTTATAATAATAATAAACAAAATCCGTGCCTTGGCTTCCCAGTGGTTGTTACTAAGACAACCTAATTTACATGGAAAATAAATTTTTAAAAAATTTACAGAATTTTCTGGCCGTGTATTCATCACAGCCTTGAAACACTGTTTCTAGTTATTTTCTCTTTTCCTCCTTTTCAAAATATCAGCTGACAGCTAAAATTGGCCTGAAAACCCCCTCCCAGTTGACTTTTTTCTGACCCAATTCAGGCTCCCCAGTGAGGCAAGCACAGAAGCAAAGCCAGCATTTGGCATTTGTTTACTTCTTTGTGTCGCAGCACAAACGATGATACCACTAGAAAGAGTGGGGGGAATAATGTCTCTTTGTCATGGTGCAGCCTGCACACCTGCAGGGTCAGTGCATGCATTGTTTTGTGGCTTTCTCATATGCCAGACCAGATGAGAAAGCAATTCTTGTTATTGCTTTGTGATTCAATATACCAACCCATTCTCATCCACAAAAAAATGGGAGTAGGAATGTGTGTGCCACTAAGTGCTTACTTCAGAACTTGAGGCAATTATTAATTTTTGTGGTTTGTATTTTCTAGCAGATGTAAATTAGGAAAATTTTGAACTGAAACACTAATCGGGTTACTGTGGGATTACGTCAGTAAGTGCTGGTTTCACCATGATGCTATGAAAAGTTGCTTCCACGAGTAAATTATTCTGAGAATTTTAGTGAATTTTCCACTACTCCATAATTTTTCCCTAGTTTCTCTTTTTGCGGTTGACCAATGAAAAAGAATTTAAGCTGTAACAAAATTATCTGGGAATCTACTATTAAAAATTAGATTGAAAAAGCTGTTAATTTACTCTTCTTGTGGTGGATTATATATTTTGGACAGTGTACTGGCATGTGTGAGTACAAATTTATCATCCAAAATACTGCAATTTATATTCCAGCTCACTGGACGTGAACCGATTATTGTTAATATGCTAAACACATTAGTGGTGAATAATGAAGAATCCAGCATTCCTGTATTTCTGTGGATGATAACACAGTATTGCAGGAGACCATTGTGCTTGTAACACAGGGCATAGGGTAAATTTGGCTTAGCTAGTGGACTTGAGATATAGTATTATCCACACCTAGATTCTGAACATTTCCTTTATGGGTGCCATAAATTCCTTGCCTCTCAGGGGGACTGAGAATTAATAGTTGTCATATTTTTGGCAGTTTGGGAGAGGCTCCAGGAAATACAGTCTCCCATAATCTGGCATTGACTGCCAGCACTTACACTGAGCATTTCATAAACAATGAAACATCTATTTCATTTGTACCATTGCTGGATAATCCCAGGCCTTAGGGACTTCTGGATCACAGATGTGACAGATATCAGATTTCAACAGCCTGTGAAACCAAAATGTTCCTTTACATGAGTAAAAATTCCTACCATGTATTTATTCCACACAAACATTTTGAAAAGGAAGTCTCAATTATTTGAAAGCAAATATTTGATTTTGTTAAGGACATTCGATACCCATGACACTCTATTTCATTGGGCACTAGTCTATCTTTATGCCATTCTACAGAAAATACCCATGAGATTCAGCTTAGGACAGCAGCTGGGCAAGGGCTTGGCATCGGACCAAGTTTAGTTTAGTTCTGGGCTCTCACATTTAAAAGTGTTTTTTTGTTTTTATCCTTGGACAGGTACTTAAACTTTCAGAACTTTTAAAACCTTTCATTTTTAAGTCCATTCTTAATGCATAACAGGTTTAAGAGGGAAGATGCTTAAATAACAGGATGTGAAAGCATGTAGCGTACTGAAAACATATCATCTGTAAAATGTAAAGAGTGACATGAATCCAAATGGAAAGTGTGCACGTGTGCGCCCTGACGGCAACCGTTTCTGCATTTGGAGGAGAGAAAGGGTTGCCCTGAGAGCTGCAGCTGTAGAAAGCAGGGGCTGCGGCAAAACCTGGATGCAGAAGTGGGAACAGAGCAGGCTCAGCTGCTCTGTAGAATGAAATCTGAAGAAAGGGGAAGGGCGTCCTTGTGTAGTCAAGCTGTTAATTTAATGCAAAAATGATTTGGGGTCTTCCTGTGGGTGGGCTGGAGGAACAGGAGTCATAGGCACTGAGAGCTGGGAACTGATGAGACAGAAAAAGAAGGTGGCTCTGAATGAGGACCAGCCACAGCTACCTGGAAGGAGCCCCTTGGCCAAGTGAAGGACACAGCGAAGGTAATGGTCTCCCTGGGATGAAGTTCAGCTGTTGGACTTCAGAAACAAAGGAGCCTGGTATCTGATTTTAATGACTTTCACATCGGATAATGTAATTTCCCTTGCCACCCTCTGGTATTCAGTATAAGCTCATCAACCACTCATTTCATGCTCGTCTTGCATCAATGTAACCTTAAGGATTAAAGACAGGGGGTTATGGCTAGGCTGGGACAGAAGGAGGGGTCCAGAGAAGACTGGATCACTAGGAGGATACGGCCAGGAGATGGCCAGGTGCTATTAAGGAGACCAAGAGTTCCTGGGGACAAAAGTTCAGCATGACAGGCCACAAACATGATGTGAAAGCAACCTCTGAAATTTTCCAGCAATAGTTAAAAGGAGACTGAATTTCTCATATTTATATCAGAGTGAGACACCATTTTTACATAAAAGAAAGAAAAATCCCCTATTTCAGGAGAGCTTGTGGATATTCCAGTTATGTAATTCTGGTTGTATAAAGTGTTAGTAGATTTTTTTATTATTATTATTTTTATTTTAGGGACAGGGTCTTTCTCTGTTGTCCAGGATGGAGTGTAGTGGCCCAATCACAGCACACTGCAACCTCCAATACCTGGGCTCAGGTGATCCTCCCCTTTCAGCCTTCTAAGTAGCTGGGACTACAGGCATGGCCACCAGGTACAGCTATTATTATTATTATTACTATTTTATAGATACTACGTTGCCAGGTTGATCTCAAACTGTTGGCCCCAAGTGATCCTCCCTCTTAGCCTCCCAAAGAGAGTTATATTTAAATTTTTAAAAATTGCTTGAGTTAGTTAAAAAGAAACTTAAAAAAAAAACTGTTCTTTAATTTAATAGGCCTTATTGGTGTTTATTCAAATATTGTTTTTCAAATGTTAATGATGTACCTACTAGCCAGTTACACAGAAGAGGAAAGAAGAAGGAAACCAAATTATATTGAGCCCCTTCTCTGTGCCAGGCATTTTAGGGTTATCTCGTTTAGTTCTCAGGGAATATTATTTCAGTTTTAGAAATGAGACAACTGATGCTATGAGAAGTTACTCGCCTCAATAAGTCACCCACGGCTGGCAGAGCGGGGATGAAAATCTGCTCCCCTTGGACTCTGACCTTTCTGCTCATTCTAGTTCTCTCCAGCTAACTAGCAACTTGGAGAAGTCAGGAATGTAAGGCATGTTGCCTTAGGCACTCACAAGTGCACACAGACCCTTTTAATCTATTACTATCGCTCCCAGAGAAAAATGAGAGTCTAACTTCATCTATGCAGCCTTAATTCTCCAGGAGCTACTAATATTGCTCCTTTATGACATGTCATAAATTTTCCAGTTTAAAAACAGTGCTTCATCATTACCAAATGCATTAGAAAACATTTATTAATATCAGAATTGCATGTAATAATAATATTTGTTGAAACACCTACTAAATGCCAGATGCTATACTAATTGCCTTACATAGATTACATCATTTAATGCCTCACAAAACCCATGAGGTCAGTATTACTATGTTCTCCATTTTAAATTTAAGGACACTGAGACTTAGAGGGGTTAAGTAATTTGACCAGGGTCACGCAGCTAATAAAAGTCACAATTAGATCCAGGCAGTGCAAATGGAGAGGCTCACACTCTTCATCAACGTGCTATAATGCCTCCCACATAAAACTGTACTGGGCGCTGGGCAAAGAGCCTAGACCCAATCTTTCTTCTATGCAGCAAAGTCCACACCAAACAGAAGAAAAATAATAGTATAGAGACATTCACGAAAAACACAGGGAGCAGAAAAAGAAAAGAGAATGTGAGGGACCTGAGCTACCCCTGAGTTTTCCACACACCCCCAGCAGCACAGCCAGCACACTTTGCAAATGAAGCAAAAGGACTAAAGAGATTAAATAACTTGCCCATGGCCCTCTACCAGAGCCAAGTCTCTTGACTCTCAGGCCTAAGGAACATCCACTACATACCTCAAGCCTTGATAAAAATTAGGCTATATCCCTGCAAAAGTGGTGGATTACGTTTCCAGGATTGTCTTCTTTTGAAGGTATCTTTGTTTTAGAGAAATCCCCAGCAAGCTTCCCTTTAGAAAGATTTGTCAATGAAATTATCGATTGAAGGGCTCATGATTTTCCTGATTTTCCTACATTCCTTAATATGATAATAATTTTAGTTTTAGGTCTTGACTTGCTCCTGAAAATGAATACAAAGGTTCATTTCTTTTCTCTCTCCTCAGAGGTGTGATTTTACTTTTTTAGACTCTATTACCAACCCCATCAGGGCTCTAAAAGGTATTACTGTATCAAGAAAGACAAAATGCCCTATGGAGTTACACATTCACTTCTGAGATGCCACTTTGATACAGGTTTGATTGAAAATCTTCTCTCCGTAATGTTTAACAAGTTGGCACTGAATGTTTATGGCAAATATACTTTTCACATTTAAAACTTGAGTCCTAGAGTATGTCATAGAGGGTCTGTGAGTCATGGGGTCTCACTCTTTTCATGAAGGATTCGGCAGAGAGTTGTTGAAGTTGATCCTGATTGCAAAGGTTCCGCACGTGCAGTATGACACCACCAGTACACTGACTATGCATGTGAATGACAAATGTTAGGTATGATGACAACTAACCAACTTTCCAAACTTCATAACCCTTACATTAGTTTTCTTTGCATCTCTTACACTTCTTAGCACATTACAATCCACACAGTAGGTAAAATATTTAGCAAGTGAAAGAATAAAAGGTACTCCTCTGTTAACTGAGGATATTTTGTGCCTCTTTAGAGAGAAAGCAATGTGGAAAAAATACATATATCAAGGTCTCTCTAATATCAGCGTGATGGTCACAGCTAATTATCCTTTAAAATTCACTCTCTCCTTCACCCAGAGTGACAAAGCTTAAGCTCACACATGGCTGTCAATTAAGAGACAACATTTTCCCAGCTTACCTTAAGGTGATGTATAGTTATGATTTACTTAAAATCAATGAGATTGAATACAAGTGATGTTTGTAAATTCTGGGTGGTCTTCAACTTAAAATACAAGGCACTTGCCATGGCGTCCCTCCCCTTTTGTAGGCACACTGGTGACCCAGCCTCGGCTATGCAGATGAGATGAATGCCTTAGGAGATGGCAAAGCAGTTGGTCATAGAGCAGAGCCACCCTTCCAGTCCAGACCAGTCACCTCATGACTCTCCAGTGAGACAGAAATAAATGCTTCCTCTGTGTTTGAGGCCCATTGTTATGTGAACTTAGTCACTACCCTAACTTCAACTGTAACCATCAAGAAAGGGCTCACTCCTGAGTTCCCAATGAAGCATGTGCATGATGACTCACATTTTTATTATTAAAATGTGTTATAATTATAATCATTTTGTGTAGGATTTTATTTCCTTTGGCATTGTTAAGTACATACACTTTCTACCCTGTGTGAGGCATTAAAATGAAAACAAAATGAATTATTCAAGGTCGACGCTGCCATAAAGTCTCTTTCCAAGTTGCACTAACACTTTTATTCTCAACTAATCTCTTTACTCCGTTAGGATAGTGAGGAGGAATTTTCTTAAAAAGAAGGCCATAGTACTCAGCAAATGAAATTAATTTTTTGTACTGAAATCAAATCATTACTTTGACTCCCCCCAAAAATGTAATATTGTTCTTAACTGTCAATACTTGTTTTTAAAAGATAAGTTTAAAATGGTATATTCTATTGAAGTAAAATCATTTGCATATCACCATTCAGATTGAAGCATGTGAAGGTCTGAAAACCACACATGTAATTCAATAAATATACCTAAGAGACCTGAGCAGGACAAAGAAATTGGTGAAATAACTTTCTAGTGCTGATCTTATCAGCAATAAAAGTTCCTACTTTCCTACAGATTATTTTTGTAATGTTATACATTTAAAGAAATCCGATGGATGTCACAAAAGTAACTAAGCCTAAACAATGTCACTACTGATATCATTCAAGGATAAACATTTCTCCAAGAAAGTAAAAAGGTCTTGATAACTTGATACATTAAGTACATTTCAAAATTAAAGGTAATATTTGTGTGAGACTGTCAAAGGAAAAGATAAGGTGTGCTCCACTCACAAACTGCATTGTCAACAAAACACTGTGTCTTCCAGAGTTTGGGGGCAGAAAGCAAAAGAAAAACAACAGTTTTACAGTGTTTTTTGGGGATGGTCACCCCAGAGGTGAAGTGCTTGGATGTGGGGCTGTCTCTGAAAACAGGGCATGTTCTAGAATGTTCAAGAATATAGGATGCTTCTCATCTGGCCCAGAGTTCCAGAGGACTACACCGTGGAGACAAAAGGAGAAAACCACTGTTCAGGACAGAATTAAATGCCATTCTGGTTCCATTAGAAGTTGAGGTGAGTGCACCAGCCTGCCCCACATTCCAGCCATAAATTCAGAAGCAGATAAAATCACACTGTCAGCACACAGGTAGCCAACAATGAGCAATCCCTTGATCTCTCTTCTTGCACTCAAGTCTGGATAGATTTTTCCTTGTTTAATGCTAAATAAGACAGAAAAATGAGAGATGTCATAAAAATAGGGATCTAGGGAAAAATGCAAAGTAACAATGGCACTGAAGGATCCAGGAGAAGCTGGTACCTCCATAAAATGCCATAAGAAATTGTCCTTGTAAGGTAAAACAATCCAAGGCGCAGGAAATAAGATAACATTTAACAGGAGATGGATGAGATAAAGAAAGATTTCAAGAATACTAAAGACAAAATACAGGAACAACAAGCTAAACTGAAGCAGAATTTAGGCTATTTTTAATTAAATCACTATTGTGGAGCATAAACATGAGCAATCCTTCCAGAATCAAGATGAAACAGAACAGAAAAAAAACAATGGTGTGAAGAAAGAGAACAGAAAATACAGAGAAAGACTCAGGAGTCAATAAAAGTTAACAAGCAGTAAGTAAAAATAAAATAAAATAATAAATAAAACCTTTTAGGAAAGGAAAAAAGAAACTTGTGTACAGATGAAAGAGAGTACTGTATTCCAGGCAAAATTAATGGGGAAAAAATGAAGAAGAGACAGAGGAAAGAAATGCTTCATCATTTCACAGCCTGGGAACATTTCTGAAAGAATTAATATTCTTTCATTTAAGGATAAATTAAAATTCTAAAATTGTTCTGGCAAAAGCAATAGATTGTATCTCCACCACCACCTCCTTTAAAAATAATAACAATAATTATTTGTTGTCAAATAATATAATAACATTGTTTATTGTAAAAACAACAATAACAAAAAAGACAATTCTATCTTATTCACTGTCAGCAGACAATGGAGCAGCATTGGCTTAGACCAGTGGTTCTCAGAAACTTTGGTCTCAGGATTCCTGCTATAGTCTGAATGTCTGCGTCCCCCCAAAATTCACACGTTGAAACTTAATCCCTGATGTGATGATAGTAGGAGATGAGATCTTTGGGAGGTGCTTAGGTCTTGAGGGCGGAGCCTTCATGAGTGGCATTCATGACCTTATAAAAGGGGTCCCAGAGAACTACCTTGGCCCTTCCACTATGTGAGGACACAGCTAAAAGGTGCCATCTATGAACAAGAAAGCAAGTCCTCACCAGACAGCAAATCTGCCAGCACCTTGATCATGGACTTCACAGCCTCCAGAACTTTGAGAAATAAATTTCTGTTGTTTATAAGCAACCT
This sequence comes from Varecia variegata, assembly GCA_028533085.1. NCBI lineage: Eukaryota > Metazoa > Chordata > Mammalia > Primates > Lemuridae > Varecia > Varecia variegata. Next base: position 9,974,101 of record CM052439.1, read on the forward strand.
AGTTTATGGTATTTTGTTATAACAGCCTGAACAAACTAAGACAATTCCATATACTCAAAAATTATTGAGCATTCTAAAAAGCTTTTTGTTTATTTGGATTATATCTATTGCTATTTACTATATCAGAAATAAAAATGAGGAATTTTTAAAATATTTATTAATTCATTTAGAAATAACAAAAATGAATCTATCATATGTTCATATATATAACATATTTTATGAAAACATTTTCTAAAATGGTAAAAATTTTCATGAGAAGAGTGGAATCATTTTACATTTTTACTAATCTTTTAATGTCTGGCTTAATAGGAGACAGCTGGATTTTCATATCTGCTTCTGCGTTCAATCTGTTGTCATATTGCCCATCACCTAGCCTCTGGAAAACTCCATAGTATACTATGAAAGACAGTGAAAAGGGAAAATAACATCCTAGTATGATTAAGAAAATAGTTTTGAATTCATAGACTTTCTGAAAAGGTTTCCGGGACCCCTCAGATTCTCACGCTTTGGGAACTGCTGCATTAGGCTGAAGGGTTTTTATTAATTAAATAATCAAACTATGGAAGTAAGGTGAGTCCAGAGCTGGTTAATTCACTGGCTTATTGACATAGTTAGATTCCTTCCATCTTTACTGCTGTGCCATGTTCAGAGGATGTCTCTCCTCGTTGGCTGGCTTCCTTGTGGTCCTAAAGCTACCATAGTTTCAGATACCAGCATTCAAGACTAGAGACAGAAGAAAAGTTTTATTTCATGAATAGTTTGTAGTAAAGAAACAATTCTAAGATGCTCCAGCCAATTTCCCTTTGGCTCATTGGCCCAAAATGCAAAATATGCCATTCTTTGACGAATCCGCTGGATGAAATCACCATACTTGGGCTAGACACACACATACATACACACACACACACACACACACACACACATGCACTCATAGATCCTTAAATATGTATATTCCCTTTGAATTTCCAATTCTACTTTTAGATGTTAATCCTAATAAAATTATCAAACATGTAGAAAGATAAATGTATTTTTGAAATTTTTACATGGCATTTTTATATTGGTAGTGTAATTAAAACTTAATGGGCCAGTCATAAGAAACTGGTTGAATACATTTTTTGTGCTTCCATCAGTACAAGGCTTTGGAGTCATTAAAAGTGATAATGTGGACTTACACTTTTAAGTCCACATTATCCTCGCATATTGTTTAAAAAATAAAATTTACAAAATACTAAACATGGCATAAATTCATTTTTGTAAAATATATTCAAAAGTGTGTGTGGAAATAAATCAGAAAGATTGTATGTAAAAATAGCTATAGTGGTCATCTCTGAGTGGTCATATTGGAAACCTTTTTAATTTTCTTTTTTTATATACTTTTCTGAATTATCCAATCCTTTTATGAATGCATATTATTTTGCTATAAACACATTATTTTATAATATAATTTAGTGAAGCTCTTTTCATCTTGAAAAAGTGAATGTAAGCAGAAAATTTTCTAGCTCACTAGCACCGTTTGAATAAATCTTGAATGCACCTTAAGAATTATTATTATTATTAACTCCCCTTCTTTCTCAGCATAAGAAATACATTGAAATTTCAGAAAAATTATTGTACATATGCAATTGTTAGGTAATTTAATATGACTAATTTATATTCCATGTGATTTCATAGCACTGCCAGTGTAAATAGAAATCATCAATCATATTTGAAAGTATCTCTAGACCACATTTTCTTACATCAAAATTACAATTAATCTTGGTCCTGTAAAAACTAAAAAAAATAACCTAAATCTCTCTGTAATTGATTTGAAGGCATTGAAATCACATTTACTTGAGGTCAGGGTGTGTATGGACAGAGAGTTGTTTGTGCAATTATAATTGCAATACCAATACAATCTGTTCACTTGCTTTAAGTACCTGCAACACCCTATTCAAAAACTGTTTCTTTAATTTACCTGTTTAGTGGTCAAAATAATTTCTATCTTTAAGTTTACTTTTGATTATTCGTGTCTAGCATTCTCCAACACTGCCTAGTATTCACTCATCCATTCCATGAAATTCCTGACTATCTAAAGAGTCTTCAGTATAGAGACGGGCTCTAAGGTACAAACCTAAATGAGAGAGTCCCGCTCAGAGGGATGTGAGAGATGGGGCTTATGACACGGTATTTTTAAAAACGTGAAATGGTAACAAAGCAATGATGCAAATATGAATCCATTTGTAGAGGCAGAGGCTGATGTGCAAGGCAGTACATGCCTGGGAGGGTCTGCATTCTCTGTAAGGCGGGAAGCAGTGTCCTTAGCCGGGACTGGGCAGGAATGTGCGGGAGATGAGGCGGGTAAGTGCCTGGACACGTGAATAGAGGGATGAAAGAATGGGATTTTCTTATGGGGAAAAGTCAAGGAAGTGAGCAAGAAACAAGAAAACAGATTCATACGCTAACTTGAATTCTCCATAATTTCACAACAAATCTGGGGATATGTGATTATGACAGAAGAGCAGGAAGCACATGAAAACAAAGTAATACTTCTCTGTGACAGCACTGGCTGTTCCCTATGTATTGAGAAGGAAATGAATGTGCATTTTAGCAGGTCATTCACATGACCTACTAAATAAAAAATAGACGTAAAAGTGGAAAAGGAAAAGGACAGAGTAGGAAGGACAGGGGTTTGCAGAAACCTGCTGTACCAATACCATTTCTGAGAGCTCAATGCAATAAATAATGTCCACAATCATTAACATGTCATTGTGAGACCTAATTTTTTTCTACTTTCTATTTGTGCTCAATTTATGCTAGCACTTTTTTTAAAAGCTTAATTTAAGAATAAACCATGGTCTCTGGGTTGGTGTGGGCAGGTCTCTCTGGCAGGAGCCCACCCACAGTCCAAAATGCATTTTTCATTGTAAAAAATAAAAAATAAAAAAAAGAATAAACCATGATTATGTGATGTATCATTAAGTAAATTAGAAGGTAGTGGTTAAACTAAAATAAGCAGTAGAGAGTAGACAGAAACATCTGTAATATTAATCATACAACAGTCTTATATTTTATCAAGAATACAAATTTTACTTTAATGTATTCTGGTAATTATGGATAAGAAATAAAAATGGTACTATGGTTCTAGAAAGAAAGGCTATATGTTAACATTAAAGTTTTATAAAGTTATTTAAAAAATAAGACATTTTAATCAAAATACAAAATTTTAGTCTTCTAAAATAGTTGTTTGCTTGAATGCAACTAATTTATGAAATAGGAATAGAGGTAAATTTTACTTTGGTGCTATATTTTTATAGAACCGTATATTTCCTGCCACTTATTCCTAAGGAGACACCTGACATCATTTGTTCGAATGAATGAAGGACAGATAAACAGCCTGAAGTGAAATGTTTTGAAGTGTTTATATATCAACGGGGAAAAGACCATTGTGTAAGGTAAGTATTCACAATCTTTGGCCAGTGGATAGGAAAGGTGATATTCTGGGGAAAGATTTATTCCAGGCGTGGGGAACCTGTGGCCTTCTAAGTTTTAAGTATGGCATTTTGACTGAATCTAAGTTTTACAGAATGAATTATTTTACTTTTATTAATACATTTTTGTTCATCTTTTATATTTTTACTTTTAAAATGAGTGTATTTAAAAATACCAAAGAATAAAATAAGTTTCAATGTAATCCGCCCAGATTGCCTGGAACAATGAGAACATTAGTAAGCCATAAGGGCTAAACTGATGGCTGCTACGCTCATGATTTAGTTCTAACTTTTCCCGCCTGGTTGGTGAGAGATTATGGGGGTCAAGCACCCCAGTCTGGTATCAGCTTTTGATAATGGTGCACTATGTTTCTATTTGAAGTGGAATTTGGGAATAGTTGCACAGCTCGACAGTATTTTTTAATTCTGTCTGCTTAACAGCCCATCATGTCAAGGAAGACCAAGAGAACACTGAAGGAAGAAAACAGACTTTTTAATAAGGATCGGGAATTGCAATGTTATCTTGTCCCTACGAAAGATAAAATGATTTGCTTGCTTTGTGATAATGCAATATCAACATTAAAGAAATTCAGTGCTCATCAGCATTATAACACTCATAAGGACCACAAATATTTTAAATTAGAGGGAGAGGCATGAAAGGTTGTACTGCAGAAATTAAAAGCTGAAAAGCAAAAGCAAAGACAATTCTTTCAATCAGCAATAAGACTTGGAAATAATGACACTGAAGCAACTTATAAAATAGCTTATATTCTCGGGGGAAAAAAGGGAAGCCATTTAGTGATATAGAAATTGTGAAAGAATGCATTGTTGAAGATGTAGGATGCTCAGACCCCAATAACATTTCAAAGTATTAATCCAAACAACTGCCTCTTTCAAGGAGAACCATAACTGATTGGCAGCATGAATTATCCTTCAACTTAACAGAACAACTTCATGCAATATTTCAAAAGGAAAATATATATTATTCAATCACTTTGAATAAATCAACTGATACAATGAATTGGCACAGGTTTTATACTTCATTCAGGTCATAACAAATTTTCTTTGCTATGAACAACTACTCGCTTTGGGCACTCTTATGAACAGAACACAGTGAATAGATGTCTTCAACAACTTTCAAGATAAATATTGTGAAGTGGGACTGAACTTGGTAAATTTAATGAGTGTATGTACAGACCGTGCAAAATCTATGACAGGAAAACATGAAGGGTTTATTGCACGTATTAAAAAAGTATTAACAGATCCAGATGCTATCATTTCATTGTATCTTGCATCAGCAAAATCTCTGTGCTAAAGCTACTATTTTAATTGACACTTTGCAACAAGTTATAAACATTGTTAACTATATTCATGCAAATGCAACATGGCATTCCCGTTTTTGTAACATGCTAAAGTTGAAAAATGAGGTATTCAGTGTGCATTTGTGGTATCATTCTAAAGTGCACTGGCTATGGCAGGGACAGGTGTTAGCCAAAATTTTATCTCCACGAGAACAGATAGTTAAATTTTATGAAGAACAGAATCAGCGATGTGAATTATTGAAAGAAGATTTCTATAGGAATGCAGCATTTCTGTATGATATCATGTCAAATCAAAATGACTTGAATATTTCTTTGCAAGGTAAAATCAAGTCTATATATATATGATATACGGTAAAAATCCAAGCATTTTGAAAAAAGCTCTTTTTTCAAAACGCTTCCCCTTCCAAAGGAAATTTTGGATGATAATTTTCCCCAGTTAACAACGGTCATTGATGAGCAGGATAATATATGTGAATCATTTGAAGAATATGCAGCTGTTACAGACCTATTAATTGGAGAATACAATGAAAGCTTCACTGACTTTGAGAATCATGACATCACACTCAAATTAGCATTTCAGCCTCTCCTAGTTGTTATCACCAACGCACTTAAAGAACTACAGATGGAATTGATTGAGCTCTCAGTAGATGACATTTTAAAGTGATTGTTTGATGCTAAGAAAGAGCCAATTGAAATATGGAAAAATGCAGAATACCCACGCCTTCAGCAACTTGCCTGAAAAATACTTTTTTGCTTTTCAGCCACTTATTGCTATGAATCCACATTCTCCTACCTAACATAAATCAAGATGCCCTTAAGGTCACAAAAGACTGATACCCATCTAGAGGATCAACTGAAACTGGGGACCTCTATGCTGCAACCAAATATTCAAATGCTTTCCAGCAAAAAGCAGACATAAAAAAGTCATTAAGAGGTTAACTTTAAAATTAACAAATGGTTTTCATTTTTTGATAGTAGTTAGATTTTTATAAAAATAATGTACATTTTTACGTATGTCTAACTAAAGTTTCTTGAATGTGGACTTCTTTGATTACAGCTAACTTAATACAGTCTCCAACATGATGAGTTTCCCCACCACGGATCTATTCATTCACCTAGTTGCTGAGTACAGCTGACCCTTAAACAATGTGAGTGTTAGGGATGCTGCCCCCTCCAACCCATGCAGTCAAAAATCCACATATAACTTTC
>CM052439.1:9980598-10005905 GCA_028533085.1 Varecia variegata
TATTTTTGCCCATAACAATTTCTAATAGAGGTAAGCCCTTCAAATTGAAGGTGGAGTGGAAATTCTATTATTAATTGTAACTATAGTGCAATAAAAATTTAAAATTAAGAAAAATAAAAAGGAAGTAAGTCTTTTTCAATTCTATTCTCTTGGGGAATACACACAAGAGTAAATATATATTTTTTTAATTTCAGAGTATCTCAGGGGCACACATGTTTTGGTTACATAATTTGCTTTTGTACAGTTTGAGTCAGAGTTATAGGTGTGTCCTTCACCCAGAGAGTGTGCATTATACCCATTAGGTGTGAATTTACCCATCGCCTCCTCCCCTTCCCACCTGCTTGATTTCCGTTGAGTACATATGTGCACATAAGCATTGATCAATTAGTTCTGATTTAGTATTGAGTACAAACACATGAGATTATAGTAATTGTAATTTAAATGATTAGAACTGTTCATGGTTAGAATGTTTAAATAGGTCCTTCAGATTTTTAAAAAATATTTAAAATTTTAAAGTTTCTTTGAAATGTTTTCCCCTCAGTTGATAGTTACTAATTGGAAAAATTTGTAGACCCTCTCATTTATCAAAGTCACTGTAAAAATTTTTGAATAAGCATGATTTTGAATGTAGATTGTTTGGGATCATGGTTAATTCCATTACTTTAAAAAATCTAGCTGTTCACAGATTCTGTATTCACAACAATGATCTGACCTTTAAAGACCCATCCCTTTTTTTTTATCCTCGTCTGCATAAAGAATATTTTTTCTTACTTGAAATTTTCAAATATTGTTAAAGGTTAATTGGGTGGCAAAGCCAGAATTGGTTCAAAAAATACATCTTGCAAAACTCTAGTGAAATCCATTATAATAGTTAGCAATAAGCCAATAATGTCTCAAAATCAGGCAATAAACAACCTAGTGTATTGGAAAATACACAAAACTGACTGTCAAAAAATATGAGATCTAATTTGACTCTGTCATAAATTAGCTGTGTGCTTTTAGGAAAAATTCTAACCACTCTGGGTTGCATTTTTAATTTCTGCCTAATAATAAACTATGGGATGCTTAAATAAATTAGTATATTCATTGTTTTTAAAAAGTGCATGTAGTTTTTAAAAATAAAAAACTATGAATAATATTTTTTAAAGGAAGGAAAAACTGTAACACAATACATATCATTTCTCAATCTATTTATAATTGTGGGAAGAATTGCTGAAAGGATTATTACCAGATGTTGACCATAATTGTCTCTAAGTAACAGATATTTTTTTTTATTCTTTCTTCTTTTTTTTCTTTCTTTTTGAATGTTTCTATCTCACTTGGATATTTACATTTGACCACGTATTTTTGTCACTAAAGCAACTTCTTATTTAAATAAAAAGAAAGTTTTATCCACTATAAAAATAAAAACAATTTAAAACATTCTAAAAAATAATTCTGGTCAAAATAACACCTACAAAGCATTTTAAAAGCACAATAGTGCCAAAAGCTTAGAACATGAGAGAGAAGTTTCATGCTTCTCCTCCTCCTTATTGACTTCCCCTCAATAGTTTACTACCTCCAGCTTCCTTCTTGGAGGCAGGCACTTTCAAATCTCTTAACTTTATTTTAGTATTTACCTCCATTTCTGTCTGTTGAGTCATCAATTGTGAGCATCATCCAGTGACTTACTTAGCAGAGGAGTATTTTAGCTGACTCATCCCTTCCTCTCCTTCCATCCCAAAATAAGTACCAATTTTTGGTTAAAATCAACCTGCAGCCTCGGGGCCACATGTGGCCTTCTGGATCCTTGAGTGCAGCCTTTTGACTGAATCCAAATTTTACAGAACAAACCCCTTTAATAAAGGGATCTGCTCTGCAAAGTTTGGATTCGGTCGAGGGGCCACACTTGGGGATCGATCAGGAGGGCCACGTGTGGCCTTGAGGCCGCAGGTTCCCCACCCACCAAACCATTTTGTAAGTCCACCAGAGAGCTGATGGCTCAAGGCAAACAGAAGAACTGAATGCCAAGGGGTCCAAGCCCTTCTGAAAAGAGAGGGGACACAGGAACTGTTCCATCTCAGATGCAGCCGTGGAAAAAGAGGAATCAGCCATAAAAACAGATAAGAACAAAATAATGGAAAAGTTAATAAATTCTTAAAGGCTAATTGTGAGCTAGTGGGACAGTTTAGATACTAGGAGCCCCAGACGCAAGATGTAGAGTCCACATCCACTCGCCAGCTCTCTGGGCAAGCCAGGAGACCGAGGGAGACACCCTCAGTGGTGCAGATGTGACCGTGATAATCAGGTAATAAGCTGCCTCTGTAGGACAGTAATGAGCCTGTTATGATCTGAATGTTTGTGTCCTCCAAAAATGGACATGTTGAAATCCTAATCACCAAGATTATGGTTTTAGAAAGTGGGGCCTTAAAGAGGTGACTAGGGCCTGAGGACAGAGCCCTAGTAAGTGGGATTAGTGCCCTTATAAAAGAGGCCCCAGAGAGCTGCTTTGTCCCTTCCACTATGTGAGGACACATGGAGAAGGCATCATCTACGAACCAGAAAGCAGGCCCTCACCAGACACTGACTCTGCTGGCGCCATGGTCCAATAGATCTTGGACTTTTCAGTCTCCAGAACTATTCAAAATAAATGTTTGTGGTTTTCAAACTACCCGGTTTATTATATTTTATTATAGCAGCCTGAACAGACTAAGGCAAATCCTAAATGCTCCATTTACATAAAGAAAAGACCATCTGCTTCTGGGGAGGGGGTAGAAAGTCTCCAGCCCTGGTCTCAAGCAAAGATTGGCTACTAATAGGAGAAGGGTAGAGGCAAAAAGCATCTGTCAGTAAAGCAGGGGAAGCAAACCTGCTTATGCCTAAGATACTGCACAGATATAAATTAGGGATCTGCTGCTGATGGAGAAAAGGAAGGAAATATGCTCTCACCAAGACCCTACTGTTATGAGCAGAGTTTTGTTACCATGGTAGGAAGGGTCAGAAATGCAAAGAAAACTTGCCTCCTGAGGCTCAGGAACACAGGAGCTAATTGAGCAGGAGGAATAAGACAATTCCTCTGCCCGAACATGAGCCTTGGGGTAATTAGTAAACAAGAACAGTCTTGTTCTTGGTGGAGGAAGGCAGCAGCACAAAGACCCTCTCTAGGGTATAGCCATGTGGGATCTGCTAAAAGGACCTAGAGAAACACCCTGATACTCCAGGCCTCACCGTAAGCGTAAGGAAGCTGCAGTCCACCACTAGAGAAATTTAAAATATGTGGCACAAAGTAATTACAGTGACAACAAAACCAAAACACAGCTGAACAATTGGCAAAATAGACAAGCATGCTTATTTCCAGGAGTAACTATTACTGACCTCTGTCTACATGGTTCTTTTACACACAATGTTTGGCCTTCTCCAAAATTATGACACACACACACACACACACACACACACACACACACAAATAGCCACTGTTAAATAATAAAGCTATTAAGACAACCAGAAAGTGCTGGCCTAGACTTTGTATATATCACACCAAGAATTTAAAAACCTACAATAGAAATGCTAAGCAGTTTAGTGAAAAAAGATGGAAAACATTCATGAACAAATGGGGAAATTCAGACAGAAACAATGAGAAAAAAATCAAATGGAAAATGCTAAAATTGAAAACATGACATCAGAGATTAAAAAAAATCCTTTAGATGGGCTCATCGGCAGACGGGGTACAACATAGGAAAAATCAGTGAACTTGAAAACATGTCAATAGAAAATTATCCAAACTGAAACATATACATACAAAAAGTGAAAAAGTGACAGTACCAAAGAGCATGGAACAATATTACACAGCCTAACATATGCACAATTGGAGTTCCAAAAGGGAAGGAATAGACAATTGAGCAGAAAAGAAATAGTTTAAAGTATAATGACCAATATTTTTCAAAATTAATGAAAGGCAACAGCCACAGTTCTAAGAATCTTGGAAAAACCTAAGCAGGACAAATACAAAAATTAACATACCTAGAACCATCACAGTCACTTAAGAAATAATACCTATTTTACACAGAATATTCAAGATTAAAGAGGAAGAGAGAACATTTCTTAACACATTTTATTAATCCAGGATTACCCTGATTCCAAAACCAGACTAAGGAATTACAAGAAAAGAAAACCACAGACTACTATCTTTCATGAACATAAATACAAATATCTTTAACATTCTAAAAATCATTTAATGTAATGTGTATTGCCAGTACACATTAACAAAATTCAACATCCATTCATATTAAAAACTCTCAGCAAACTAGATATAGAAATGAACAGCCTTACTCTGCTAATCATCTATAAAAAACTTACAGATAACATCATTTTTAATGGTATTAATAAAAGACGGATACATTCCCTCTAAGGTCTGGAATAAAGTAAGGATGTTAACATTCACCACTCTTATTAAACATCATACTGAAGGTTCTAGCATTAGCAATGAGGAAAGTAAGGAAGGAGGGAGTGAGGTAAGGAGAAAGAGAGAGGGAGAGAGACAACATTACAGAAATAATTACTTAAACTAATAATTGAGTTTGGGGAAGTTACTATAAAACTAGATATATAGAAGTCTGTTGTATTTCTGTATAATAACAGTGAAGAATTGGAAATTGAAATTTTTAAAAAGTTACATTTGCAATAACACCAATTACTTAGGCATAAACTTAACAAAATACATGAAGGATTTCTGTGCTGACAACTACAAACAAATCACGGAGGAAAGAAATAAGAGACTCAAGCAATAGAGAAATATAACATGCTCATGGGTTGGAAGATTCAATATTATCATCAGTTCCCCCAAACTGATTACAGATTCAGCGTAATCCTAATCAAAATTTTAACAGTCTTCTTTGTAAAATTCAGCAGGCTGATTCTAAAACTTTTATGGAATGCCAAAGGAATTAGAATGGCTAAAAAAATTTTAAAGAAGAACAACATGAGAGGACCAACACTGATTTAATGACGTAGTACAAACCAGTGTGATATTAGTAAAAGGTTAGACACAGAGATCATCAAAACAGAAGAAGGAATCCAGAAATAGAACCCAAGCACACATGATCAATTGATTTTGATGAAGGGAAATTTAATGGAGGAACTTTATGGAAGAAGGACAGTCTTTCCAATAAATAGTGCTGGTACTATTGGATATTCGTATGCAGAAAAATGATCATGGACCTGTATCTCATGCATTATAGAAAAATAATTCAAAATGGATCATAGATCTAAACATAAAACGTAAAACACATAAACATAGAAAATATTTGTTGATCATGGATTAGACAAAGATTTCTTAGATATGATATCAAAAACATGATTGATAAAGAAGTATTGGTAAATTGGACTTTAGGCTACCTAAAAACTTTTTGCACTGAGAAAAACGCAGTTAAGAGAATAAAAAGACAAGCCATAAAACAGAGGGAAAAAAAACACATATCTCAAAAAGTACTTATATATACGATACATAACATATTCCCAAAATTTAATAAACAGAAAACAACCCAGTTTTTACAATGGGCAAAAATTTGAATAGGTACTTAAAGAAAACACACAGATGATAAGCAAACGGAATCGTGAAGAGAAGGGCAACATCACTGGTTATCAGGGAAAATGCAAATTAAAACCACAATGAAATATCACTACATACCTATCAAAATGGCAAAAAAGAAAAACTGACAATTACAAGTCCTGGGGAGGAAAGAGAGCAACAGCTCTCATTCATAAACTGGTGCAAATGCAAAATGGTACAGCTGTTTTGCAAAACAGTCTGTCAGCTTCTTCTAAAGTTAAACATATATCTGCCGTACAATTCAGCACTCTAAAAAATGAAAACTCATATTCATAGAAATGGCTATATACAGATATTTATAGTGATTTCATTCAGAATATATTGTTTTTACTGTTTCAAACAAAAAAATTGCTTGCATCACACCAAATACACGTATTTTGTGCATTTTCTCCACAGATTTGTATGCTTTCCGTTCATATGACAATTTCCTGTACATCTATAGTTCTTTTTAGGGGTCTTTTCTATTGTTCTATAGTAGTTATCTATTCTTATGCAAAAATCGTTATCTTAAAATCATTATCTTAATCAATATCTTAACCTTAAAAATAAATCCAGACTTCTAATAAATAAAGTTCCTTTACTTGCTCTTCTGAATTGGTTTGCTTTTTCTTGGATCTTGAAACCTCAAAGAGAATTTTAAAATCAATGCAGGTCTGTAGAACAGTGTAGGGAAATATTTATAGCAGCTTTATTCATGGTAGCCAAAAACTGGAAACAGCCACCTGGTGAATGGATTAACAGACTGTGGTCCATCTATACAATTGAATACTATTCAGCAGTGAAACAGAACAAGCTATTGATACATAGAAAATGGGAGTAACAGCAATACCTCGTAAGATTACTGGAGGATTAGGTCGAAACATGTAAGTCCTTAAAATGGTGCTTGACATGTAATAAGTTCTTACTTATTATCATTTTTCTTGGATTTAGAAATTGTCTTCTTTGTTTTCATTTAATTTTTAAAAAATATATCGCTAAGTCTTTGCACAAAATTCATCCATTGTGTAAAACATGTTCTTGCTTTACTATCATCTTCTACAACACACAGCGACCACAATTCCAGAACTTTTTCAGGTTCTAGGAGACAAACTTGCTTGTCATTAGTTCTCCCACCGTCCACTATTTGCTTTTTGTTTTTTAATTTTGAGTTGATATGTAATGTAATTTTTATCAGGCTTCTATTTAATTTATTCATATACTATGGGCATATCCCTTAGGTTCATTGAAAAATGAAGTGTATATATATATTTTTTATTCTTATTCTTTTTTTTAGTTTGGGTCACTTTCAAGAGAATAAGAGGCTGGACACCTGCATTTATTTTAGAATGTTTTTGTTCAACCAAAACATTAACTGAACAAAAAGAGGAGGCATTAAAAATCATTCACAATGCAGGAGGCTGAGGCAGGAGAATTGCTTGTGCCCAGGAGTTCAAGGCTGCAGTGAGCTATGATCACACTACTGTACTCCATCCTGGGCAACAGAGCAAAACGCTGTCTCTAAAAAGAAAAAAGAAAGAAAAAAATCATTCACAATCCCACCACTCCCACCACAATTCCTCTGTTCATGGTTCTCTTTTACTCTTTATTTGAATGCACGAGACATTAATACATAGCAATAATGGCATAGGTGTAATTTTACTGTCAATTTTTTTGGTAAGTAAACATTGCATCCTAAATGCACCACTGATTTTGAAGAGCCACTCAACAAATCAACAGGATCCCCATTTGCCCTACCACATCACTCTGATGATGAGAAAATGGGGTTTCTGACTGTGGCTCCAAGGTCTTTATTATAATTATTTTATTATGCAAAAAAGATACGTATACATTCCTTTCACTCATTATTTTCAATTTCAGTCCCTTTTTCCTGTCCTCAGATGTCACCCTGTTATGACTTTATGTGCTTAGTGTATATCCTTTAGAGTCTCTCAGTTGGATAGATAGGTGGATAAATAGACACACATACAATATATCTATACCTATATAGGATATCTGGGTGATACATAGTATTGCATTGAGAATTATAATCATTCCTCTTCCCTGTACATGCTTATGCAACTTGCTTTTCTCACTCGATATGTTTTTGCATTGTATCCATTTATCTTCATGTTTGTCATCAATAAGCTACAGCATGCAACTGAGTGGATGCATAAGACGTTCAGGCAGCCACTCACTGTATTTGATCTCCACCATTATACTGTTTTGCCAAGAAATCAATGTATATAAAAATCTAAGCCTTTGTCCATTGAAGCACTATTCCCAATAGCAAAAGAGCAGAAAAATATGGAAGAATAAACCAAACCAAAACAAACAAAAAATCATTTCTAAAGGGAGGGAGGGAAGAGAGGGGAGAGGACAGGGACATGCACACATCTTGTTTTATGGTTTGGCTTGGTAACAATATAAATAGGTTTCATCATTTTTTAAAAGTTTAAAATGTAAAACAAACAAATCAATCTAGCTGAATACCAAAGTGTTGGCATGACCACATAAATTTTTTTTTCCAATAATGCTAAAGTACATATTTTGAGTATTCACCCCTTGTGGGATATATCCTAGGACAGAAAAGAGCTCAAACAGATCTTTCAATAGTTTTTGCTGGGAATGATTTTGGTATCGTTATTTTGGAATTGTACATATTTTACAGGATTAAGCCATTGGGAAATGTTTTAGACTAGGTTTCCTAGTAAACAAAATCTAAGGCAAAAAAATTTGTGTAAACATTTTACTATGAGTGCAATGCTAGGAAATCGAGAATGAGGGAAGGAGGAAGTGAAGTTATTACAGAGAGGGGGAAGAGCAAATACTGTATGAGAACGCATTGCAAAGCTGGCCAAAGCTTTAGGATACATTGGATGTGGGGTTTTGCAGAGCATCTTTATAAAGCATTATGAAACTACTGAATGTTTGGCTAGTGTGAGAAGAAAGGATAAGTATTTGTTCTCTATCTCTCATTGGTCAAAGTCATTCATTGGGAGCCAGCAAATCCTGCAGGATATCGTGCCTCAGCTGCAACAGGGAAGCCCTGGGACAGGAGGCTAGAGGAACAAACACAGGCATAGAAAAAGATGGCCAGGACACACCTGTATGTGAAAGGAGACAGCCAAGCACATCATCACAACAAGACCTTTGGGCTTAGGCGCAGTGAGGGTAACATGAACTGAACTCCAGGACCATGGGAAAAATGGAAGTGGTTGCTAAAGCCACTTCAGACAAAAGACTAGTCAAATGCACATAGATGTGGCTGTTCATATACTGAATCCGATACATTTTTCCTGATGTTAGTGGGCACCGGGGCTGTCAGCAAAGAAGTAAAAAGATCCTGGTGTAAAATCAAAGATGTTGAGTGAACTCTTCTGGTTTACAAATTGGATTGGAAATATCATCAGTATGAATTTTAGCTTATTTTTCTCTTTCTAGAATATATGTATATCCTGTCTCTGTCTAGTGAAAAGACCAGGAAGCAATGACAACCCAGTGACAAGGAGCACTCTAGATGCCCCAGATTTCAAGGGCAGAAATCAAGGACATTTTCGAAGACTATTGGTATTGCTTCTAAAGGAGGAAGAAAGCCAACTTGAAGGGGCTTTCTCCGGCTAAAAATGGAAAAATTTGCATATTGAAGAGAAAAGTGATTGCAATAGATTGGAACACATCAAAGAAATAAAAATCCATGAGTTAATAGTAATAACAGAAAAATAAAATCTTCATTGGTCATCTTTGGGGACTGCCAGCATGAGATCATTATTCTGATGATTACTAAAAAGTAGAAAGAGCCAAGCATTTATCCCGTCCTCATTATTGAACTGCATTTCAAAAACCAAATAGCAATAAAGAAAAGTCTTTCAATATGTAAGAATACCACCTGATAAATGCTGAAAGAATTATAGAATTAGAAAGTTCACCATTTTGGAACCCCTAGTGAAAGAATAGATCTAGACAATTACTGATGCAATTTTTATGGGAAAAGTTTGATGGGAAACTTCACAATAAATGGAACAATTTGCCAACACTGATCTCACTGACAGTATTTACATTATCAAATGTACCTATCGTTTGTTTCTCTTGACACAATGCAAAAGAAAGTACACAGAACCACCCGGAAAGTATTTTTGCAGCCCCAAATTGCCCTGAATCTAATCAACTCTCTAAATCTAGCTATCAGTTCTAAGGGGATAAAGGAACACAAGACCAGGAAGATGTAATCAGCCAAATTCAGAATTTAGGACAAATAGCATGGTTTCTTCAAGAAATAAATGTCATCAATAAACAAGGGGGAAGGGAACTCTTTATAAGCTAAAGGACAATTAAGAGACCTTTTTGGGTAACGGTAGTTAGTGGACTTTGATTAGCTCTTGATTCAAATATACAAGGATTAAATGATATTTTTGAGACAGTTGGGGAAATTGAGGTGGACTATGTATTAGCAGATATTAAAATACTAATTTTAATTGTTAAGCATGATAATCGTAGGAAAGCTAAGTACTTTTTAAGGAGACCTCTGTGAAAAAAAACATAATAATTTGTACATTATGTGATATGATGCCTGAAATTTGCCCTATAAAACACTAGAAATTAAAAAACAAATAAGGTTAGAACAAATGAAACAAAATTGGCAAACTGTTCTTAACCGTTAAAACTGGTGATAACTTATTATTCCATCTTCTCTACTTTTGCATAGGTTTAAAAATTTTTGCAATAAAAAATTAAGATTATAAAATTTAAAATCCAAGCATACATATTGAAATTATTTCTATAATACAGGGTCTTTGCAAACTCTGAACATCTCTATAATCTATGTGATCATAATCTCAGCCTATGAGGGTAACGCACAGTTAGTTCCAACCCCTCCAGCCAGGAATGCCTCTACAAGAAACCACAAGACAACCCTGGTGTCCACAGGCATCCTCATCCAAGTGTACACACCCTGGTGTGTCTGATCCAGTCCTCATCTGGGTTAACTAATGCAAACCCTCTTCACTCTCTCTTCAACAGGAAATGAGGCTGACATGGGCATAATAAAAATCTGTGACCCGCAACAGCACATTTTAGGTTTCACTCTGTCTGTGGCCTCTTGCACGGAACTGTCAGATAACAGTTGGAAAGGAAGAGAAGCTTGCACGGCTGTTTCCTCTACATGCAACTGTAGTGTTAAATGTCCCTCCCTGAGGGAATTCCAGGTTGAGAAATGCCACTCTGAATAGCAATATCGAATGGAGAATGCTTTTTTATTGTTACTCGATTCTTTGAAAGCATGTGCACCTGTAAAGTGACACTTGTGTTTATTAACAGAGGTGAGCAAAGGGAAATATCCTTAAAAATATGCTTACTAAAGGAGCTGTACTAGACTTCTAGTTTTGAGCCACGGTGTTATCAATCTTCCTATTCGATGACAACAATGGAACAGCCATGTAAGGGTTTTGCTATATGATGCCACAGGCACCTAGCCATGTGGTGGTCATTATGCACCATTTGGGAATCATCTGTAAGTGATCCCAGAGGAAAGGAGATGTAGGTGGAAGAGTTGCTTCCACAGAGTTTGAAATGAAATTCAAATAAATAGTTCATTTTGCTTTTCTTCACAGTTTACATAAATCCACTATTTCAGCAGTAATTAAAATTGCATATGTAGTATATATTTCCCTGTAATTAAAAGGGAAGGGTAACTTTCACTATCTCAATACCTAGTTTCTAAACATATTCTTAGACAATGAAATCCTCATGTCTTTAATTTTGTTTCTTTTCAGTAGAAACAGGTATAAACAAATCTTGACCAATTTTTCTAATGGTATATCAAGTATCAGTTCCAAAAATTTAACGTGTAGCTTAAAAAAGAACTTTGTGCAAGAACCTACTTTTACCAAATAATTGAATAATCAGACCTCAAGTATCCAATGATTACGTATATGTACAAGTTTTAGTACTGTCCTAACAGTAAGAGATTAAAAATTTAATGGATTCACTGTTTTGAGATAACATAATCCGTACTGAGCATTAGCAATCTCATAATATCTCTCTTTCAAAGCATTGTGTAATAAATGAGAAGTCAAGTCTGAAGTTACTGCATTTGGAAAATTTTAGCATAAAAGAGTCAGACTCTAGCAGGAAAACAGGACACTCATATTAGTAGTTCAACAGAAAAATTTAATACATGAAACTATTTCTGTAGGTGTACAAAGAGTTGAACAAGCAAACAGAGGAAGGTGATAAAACCCAGAAAGATGCAGATAGTTGCTTTGCCTCCAAGGCTGGAGGGACAGAGAAAGGAGTTAGTGTTGAATCCAAGAACTGCCCAGTAGAAACCAGATCCACATAATGGGAGCTGCCTGGTGGTGGTAGAATGACTGAGGAGTATCAACTACTGCTACAGAAGCCACACTAAGTAGAAATACAGGGGGATATATGCTGGTTGCTCTCCTGATCTCCAGTTTTCCACCAGAATTCCCCCTCTATCAAATCTAACCAGAAGTTGGCCGTAAAAGGGGCATGGAAAATGTAACTTTTACAGAACAGCCTCCTGTAATACAGAACGGAGCAAGGGAAGCACAGGAGATGAATCTGAAGACACAGATGTAAATAACCAGTTCCTTATTCTTTGAATTCCTAATCCAAGTTCCTTATTCTTTGAATTTTGAATGGAGACCTGGCACTGTGACCAGCAAAGAGCAGGATTTCAATAATCATTGGTTAAGTTGCATTCATTCTCTCAACAAGTATTTATTGTGTTGCTCTAACATGCCACACAATGTTCTAGGTACTGAGAACACAGTAGTGACCAATAGAGATGAAGTTCCTGTCTCATGCAGCTTATAACAAGTGAATTGACCAAGGTCATACAGCAAATTTGCTGTACTGATACAAACCAGAAACCACCTGTCCCGACTATCCAGAACAGAGCTAGTTTTACCAGGGCATGCCGACTCTTTTCTTGGTGAATGCTCCAACTACAGTAACTAAGTAGGTAACCCTTCTTTCTTCCAAATGTTCCTCCACACTCCCCAAAATACCTCTTGGGTATCACAGCCGTCTGTTTATATCTTCCACAGCATTTATCTGAGTGTGCTAATATAAATAATTATGCACTCATTTATTTAATGCACTCTCCCTCCAAAAATAAAAGCTCCAACAGGACAGAAATATATCTTGTTTCACTATTGCATCCACAGCTTCCATTGAAATATTTGGTACAAAGTAGATGTTCAAAATTAATAGTTGACTGAATACATGGATATAAGCAAATATCCTCCTAAACATGTATTACCATTGTTACCATTGTTTCTGCAAATAGAGACTTATATAGATAGCCTATATTAGTTCTATCTAAAATGATGAAATAGCATCTTCCTTGTTAATATAATAATGGAAAATGAGACAAATAAACCTTTCTGAGCTCATCCCAATGATCAGCAACAAGTATGAACCAAGCATAGAACAGTTGGTGGGCTATAATAAAACTTAAAGACAAAGATCTCAAAAAACTTGGATGCAAACCCTGGCTATGGTGTTGGCTATGGGATGCAGAGTGGGTTATCATGCTTCACTGAGTTTCATTTGTCTAAACTGTAAGATGGAGACAGTAATAGCTACACATATCTCTCAGAGTCACAGTGAGGATTGAGTGATAAAAGTGTATAAAACACCTAGTCAACATACAAGATCAATGACTTTGGGCGTGGACCACGTCTTGCTAGTTCCCTGCTCCTCAGCTATGCCTGACACAATTCAGTCAAGTGAGTGAAGGAATTAACAAATTAAATTGTAGAGTAACAGATAGTTTTTAAATAACTATCTCAACTTCCAGAGGCATTGAAAATCTACTTAAAGCAATCTTAAAAACCCACAGTTTTCACTGATAACAGATAGTTGTAATGTAGGGATTAAGCAAAGTAATCTCTGCCATTGAAAGAGAGATACTTCATAAGAAGTTCAGGTTTTCAAAGGGAATAGAAATTCAGCATTGTTTTTCTCTGAGGCCTGAAAGAGAAAACACAGTTAACCCTTCCACAGCAAAACTGACCTGCAATTAATTGAAAGTTGTTAATAATCATCGAGGATTTTTTTTTCAGAGAAAAGAGATAATCAGGGAAGTATTCTAATACCTATAACTACATGCTTCCTGATTAGCAGGCCTTTATGAATGAGAAAACATATAAAATGAAATTTCAATTTTATTTAAAAGAAAAGTAACATTTCTAGGTAGCAGATTGAAAATATGTATTTACATCCCCTCTTACCTGAGACACCACTAAAATAACAGTAACATTCTACTCCTAAAATGGAACAGTTAAGAAACCAATCACACAATTCCTCCTTTCCCAGTGAGAGAGAGAGAATCAAAATCAGAAACACAAGCTCATTTTCTTTGACATTGGAAACATCTGTAACTCCAAACCACAATATACAAGGTGGAACTGACAAATTCAGTAAAGGAAAAACTGAGATGTGGAAAAATGTCCAAAAAGAAAGGCAAGACAGACAACTGTGCTGCAGATCTCAGACAAAGCTGACAGCAAAATTACCTAAGGTGTCACCAGCTATCCTTGGGCTCACTTAGCAACTATGCCAACCCCTTTCTCCCTTGTCATCCTCTAACGCAGGGGACAGAAAGCAAAGTGCTAAATTCCTCTCCTCGCAGAATAAACATAAGACAATAAACAGAAGGGGATGGGAGTATCTATCAACAAGATCTCTCAATCAAGTTTGCATGTCTGAAAGTATTAATGCATTGAAGTGGCTGGCAGTTGAGAAGATATTATTGCTGGAGAGGCCTGCAGCAGAGGTGGCTGCTGCTCTGCTCTGGACATGGAGGTAAAGCTTAACAGAAAGCAGAGAGAGTAAGAAAGGGAGTAAGGAAGGGGCTGAAACACCTGGTCATTCATTGAAGTCTGTCCACTGAACAGCTTTGCCTGTTCCCCCACCTCTACCTCCCCCGCACAGCAAAGTCAGCCAGGCAGGCGACTAAGGCTGGCACTGTGGGTTTGAGCACCCCAGAGTAGAGCCCTCAACTCCCATGCCCATCTCCCCTTTGTCTCTTACAAAGCAAAGTCCGCTTGTCAGGAAGCCCCACCTTTATTTACAAAGTTCAAAATCAGCCTACTGAGCACCGATGTAGGTATTAATAGATGTGCTAAAGCAAAAGTGGCCCAAACTGGCGACTTAGAAAGTTAACCAGGTCTACATTCTTAAATACAGAGGGCAAACACTGATCAACAATAGACACAGGTGGAAAACCAGAAACATGAAAGCAAAAATCCAAGGTAAATGAATAAACAACTGAGCTTCAGGGAAATAGATGAGCCAGGGAATTGAGGTAATTATTTAAATAGCTGGAGTGGTTTTTTTTTTTTTAATATGAATTTTAAAGCACAGTGGTTAGGGGTATTGATTCCTACACAGTTGAAAATCCACATATAATTTTGACTCCCCAAAAACTTAACTACTAATAGCCTACTGTTGTTCAGAAGCCTTCCTGATAACAGTCAATTAACATCTATTTTGTATGCTGTATGTGTTATATGCTGTATTCTTACAGTAAAATAATCTGTAGAAATAATGTTATTAACAAAGCCATAAGGAAGAGAAAATATATTTACTATTCATTAAGTTGAAGTGGATCATCATAAAGATCTTCGTCCTCATCGTCTTCACATGGAGTAGGTTGAAGAGGAGGAGGAGGGAAAAAAGGGGTTGATCTTGCTGTCTCTGGGGTGGCAGAGGAGGAAGAAAATCCACATGTAAGTGGACCCACACAGTTCAAACCTGTGTTGTTCAAGGGTGAACTGCATACATATATAATGTATGTATACTTTTTACTATACTTAATTTACATATTTAAAATATTGCATTATAATTGAATATACATACTATATATAATGATATATATACCTAGCATATACTATATATACTTATATACTTTATATATATATATATTTTGTATATTATATAATATATACATTTAGTTTTTTAATGAAAATTTAAGAAGGTAGGCTTGGTATCCAGACTGCCTAAGTTTGCATCTCAGCTCCACCACAGAATAGATATATTTTAAATAATACTGTGATTTGAAATGCTAAGCTCATACAGTTGCCGCCAGGATTAGTGAGTTCCTCTCTGCACACATCTCTGCCTCCACATCTTGAGCTCTACATAAGCCTGCCCTGGCGTTACAACATCTACAACATCTTTCAGGACAGAAACAAAATGGCAAAGGGCATAGGGAAAAATGAGAGAACAGATAAACAACATAAAGGACTGTAGTTGAAGGTCTAACCTCCAATTAATAAGGGTACTCTGAGAGCTGTGAAATATTTTTAATATCATCCCCATTCCCCCAAGTAGAGCTGACAGAATTTGGGAGACAGAAATGGGAGCAAAGTTGGAAGGAAGGTCAAGATGTCTTCATCTGACCTGGTGAGGTAGCACATGTCAGTAGAACAAGCTATCCAGGTGAAATATTTTACTTAAAAGGTAACAGGTTACCAATAGAAAACCTACAAATAACAGAATTATCAAAAATTGGAGGGAAAAGGAAAGATGGGGTAGTGGGTAGTGAAGCCTCATCTTTCACAGGGAGGAGTGAAGAGACTGAAGAGTTATAGGGCAAACATTTAGTGTAATGAGGGAGACCCCAATGAGTTAACATGGGAGTGGTTTACAGCAGTTGCCTCTGGTTAGTAGGGTGAGGTGGGGAAAGGTCGGGTGGGAAATTATGGCTTGTCAGGAATTAGCTCCTCTATATTCTGTGGTTGTTTTTCCCTGTAGATTATTTTATGTAAAGTGTTACAAAAGAGAAACTGATACCCTTAGTATAAACTTTTGATAACAGAGTGTGGTTCTTATTTTTATCTTTTTCACTGTAATTATTTTCTCTCTAATCTCGAGAAGGCATCTTTAAGTAGCTGTTTCCCACTTTCTCTCCCAATGCTATCATTAAAATAATAAGCAATTTTGTGGGTAAAGAATATATCATTTAGGGGTCGAGACACTGGAATGAAGTGATTAAATCACCAGGGGAAAACAGGGGCTCTAATTTAGCTGCTATGTATGCAAGAATATCCAAACTTTAAAAACATTTGAATTTTTAAAAATAGTTATAGAATTTACTGAATTAATTACAAAATATTGCTCTTAATCAGAGAAGTGATTCTATGCTATTTTTAGCTTGTTTGTTCATTTGTATCTTAAGTGTAAATGGGGGGGTTGCAATTGATAGATAGAAAGAAGAATCTTCATAATCTCAAAAATAACATGTTTACATTTAAAGAACACTGTGACTCCGCTTCTACTTATCAGTCAACTTTCTGAAAACTCTGATCTCTCTACTTTGCCTCCATTTCTTCTCCACATACCCTCTCCTTAAGTGCTCTTCAATCTGAGTTTGATGCAGAAATATCATCCCCACAGTTTCCGGTAAGTGATTCCTTCTTTTGTTCCCTGTGCTTCTTGGTCTACCTGCCAGCATGGGACACAATGGACCAGCCCATACTTCCTCATCCTTCTCCTCTTAAGGCAGCAGCCTGATTCAACTCTTTGGACAGAAAGACTCACAAGAATCACTCAAAGTGATTCACTCCTATCCTACATTTCCAGAGCATTTCTGGACCCCACCATACGACACATCAACAGTTCTGGACCCTTCCTTGTACTGCCAACCAGATTGTAAATTCCTCAGAGTCACTGATCAAACGTTCAACTTTTATTTCTTCCCAGTGGTGACTGGTACAGTGCTGGGTCAATCATAGGCCCACAGGACATTACCTTTTGTTTTAAACTTTATATTGGGTTCTCCTGGACCTCCTAGCCTTGTTTTAGATCTATCAGTATCACAGTCCTGACCAATACACCGACAAATGACATAGCATCTATTTGGGGATAATTGTTTTCTTCTATTACTTTTTAAATTTCACTTTACTCTGTGTTTTTTCCATAGCATAGATATTTTTAAAAACACATTTTTTGTATATATAATGTATATTAATTTCCTTTTTCAAAACATCAGATAAACCAATATGCATATGCAAGTCCAAAATAACAACATTGAAATTATTTATAGTATTCCAAACATTTATAGTCTATGTCCTCATCAGCTTTTCAAAGTGTCTGAATTGGTTTGCAATAAAAGACATATATAATAAGGTTATTAAAAATGAAATCAGTTTCAGAAAGCCTTACATCTCAGATTAAATATCTATTAATAATCTTTTGACAAAGAAAATATTTGTGTTTTCTCTTCTTTTACTTGAAAATAATGTGTTAAATTATCACATTAGGAAAACCAGTCCTTTTGGTGTTAAATACCTGTTTATATATCTCTAACCAGCGTATTGAAGAGCTTCAACTTGGGGTCTACATTTGAAGTGAAACCATTTTTTCCCAGTAATTGCTCTCTAATTGTGCTATATTTGTCCTACCTTTCTTGCTATGTGCTTTAATGACACCTTGGCAAGATTCAGTAATTTTCCACTCAATTTTGCTTATTTGTAAAGTCTCATTTTGGGCAATACAGAGTCAGGATTCTAACAGCTTGTGTGTAGGGCTGGTGGGGGAGTTTCTGGGACAGGGGTGTGCTGCAATTGGAAGGAAGAGACTGCTTTGAGCTACCTCTCGCTCTGCCTTCTTCTAGGCTCTTGCTAGTGCACAGTGTGGGGTTGAGGGGAAGAAGTGGTCTGCAGGCAGGCCTCTCTCACCCAGCTGAGCAGGGGCAGTCCTCTCATTGGCACACTGATACTCTCCTCTTCCAAGGTCCTCCATGTTGATGTCCACTGTTACATGTGTGGGCTTCCCGAGGAGTCCTGCATGGGCCTCTACTCTGGGAGGTAGTTCTGTCCTGGTAGATCTATCCTGGATAGATCTTCCATCAATATGTCTCATCCCCACCAAAAGGCCTCTGGATGGTGGGCTTTCCTTACACACCAAATGATCTCTTGCATGGGATCTCTGAGTGAAGCCTTAAGCTCAGCTATCAGCACAGTGTCCACTTAACCTACAGTGACCTTATGTATTCTTGGCATGCTGTACAAGTTATTCTATTGCACATCCCCCCAAATTCTACCTTGCCACCTCACTTGTCTCTTTTTCTTTGCTCAGAGAACACAAAGAAAAATCATCAAGTCCTTTCACTAAGCAGCCAGTATCACCCACCCCTAGACCCAGACATGGGAGCCCCTTCCCTAGATGGCATGCTTTAGAGAAGCCTGCTCTGGCCCTCTTCTGCACCTACCCCCTCCCGTGGGAGGAGGGGCTTGTGAAATATGCCCACCTGGAGCCCTCCCCCAGCCCCCACATTTTAGATCATGCTCAGGTCCCTGGGCCCAGCACAGGTCTCTTTCCTGAGTCCATCCTCTCGAAAGAAGACATCACCAGTGTACCCACACCCAGACCTGAAGGGTGGTCAGAGAAGGCTGGGGGTGGGGCTAGAACAGGGAAGGAGATGGGGTGGGTGGAGAAGGGGTCTGAGCTTTGTCAGTTCCAGATGGGGCTTCCACCTGAGATCTTGCTCTGGGTCCCCAAATGTTAAGACCAGCCTGAAACAACCTGTCAATTGAATAATGATGTGTCTTATTGCCCGTCTTGCAGACACCCAGATCTCTTGGAATACCGTCCCTTTGCCTTAGAGGAGGAGAACCACTCCTTTCTTCTCCCACTACCACACACCTCGCTCTTTCCACCAGGGTGAAAGACCTATCCATTCTCATTCCTTCCTTTGTATTGGAGTGGGGGAAGGCCTCATGTGTGTAAGAGGGTAGTTACTGGTACAGCAAACCCCACAAATAAGTAGATGACTGGATCCACTTGATGGTGGCTTGCTGTGTCACCTGAACTTGGAATGTGGGAGTTTCTTTGTGTCTTTCGTACTCAATGTTTAGCATTTATGCAACCTTTCAAAAATAGGAAAAATATCAACAACATCTTAATACATATATATTTACCACTTAGCTATCTATGTGAGAGACTGAAGAGAAAGGAACAATGTAGGCACAATGTCTGGGTCCAAAGAAATATAATTATGTTAGTTGGAAGTATTGGGGACAGAGAAAGAGCAAAGTGCAGACTAAAGAGACATCTCTAGAGAAGATGCAGTAGGACTTGGATCTGGGCTATCTGCATGCAGGAAAGGAGATGATCAAAGATAATTCTAAGGCAAAGGTCAAAACCTGGCAGCTATGGCCCGCCTCTGGCCCTGTTCTAATTTACAGATCTGTTTGGTCTACTTCATGTTATAAAATATTTTAAATGACTTTTAAAAACATGTAAAAAATGATATTTTATATACAAATCACTTTTTCAATTTTCAAATTTTTTGGCCTTTATTTTAGAACTAGAAGATCTGACAACCCTGAGCTGACATTCCTACGCTCCATCTGTCAGCTTGAAGAGTGTCTGTCCCTCCATGGGGCAAATGTGCTTCCAGTTTCCCACGGGCCCCTCCACCATCTACTGCTCCTTTGCTCCTATGGACACATGAATTTGTAATCCCTACTCTAATGTTCCTGTCCTAAGGAACACAAAATATGTGGCACCACTGATGGAAAGAGAAAAAATGCTACTGCTTTGGAGAATTCAATTTTGTTCATGTTCATGGGTAGTCTGAGATGGTAGGTGGACATCACTGATGAAATTCCCAGTAGCCAGAAGTTCAAGGTTAAACTCTAGGAAAGCATCGCTAAGAAGAGCAGCACAAGCCAAAGGCCTACTGGCTCTGGTGGGAACAAAAGTTTCATTCATTTATCCACTCACCAGTTTATTCATTTATTTGTTTGTGTATTTATTCATTATTCCAACAAATATATACTGGGAATCTATTATGGGTCAACATCGGGCTAGATGCTGGAATTCTAGGATAAGAGAAGTAGAAATAGCCTGTGCCCTGAAGGAGCATACAGTCTACTAGAGAGATACATCTTAGTCACATGATCACATTAAAAATGTAACAACTGTCTGGGGGAGGGGCACACTTATAGCTCTGCCTTGGGCGGGGCAAAGGCAATATATATATAAACATTTGTACCCCCGTATGATTCTGAAATAAGTAAAAAAATAAAAAGTTTTAAAAAATGTAACAACTCAGGAGGCTGAAGTGTGAGGATCACTTGAGCCCAGGAGTTTGAGGCTGCAGTGAGCTACAATTGCCTGGACAACAGAGCAAGATCCCATCTCTTAAAAAAAAAAATCATAAACACAAATTTGTCAACTCTGAAGGACAGGTCAATGGTGTTCTGAGAAGTTTGAGAAGTGGGAGTGTGAGGAGGGTTGGCCAGTCAGAGAGATCAGGGAAGGCTTCCTGAGGAAACAGTACTGAAACCAGGATACGAAAAACAAGTAGGATGCATCCCTGGTAAAGAGAGGAAGGAAGCGAGTTGCAGGCAAGGTGAGCCCCAGACACTAACTGACAGGGCTGTCAGCATGCAGAGGGGAGAAAGAATGGATAGGGCTAAAGCTGACGAAGTCCACATGTCCAGGGACCTGTAGGCTTTGTTAGGATGTTTTGTTTTCTTTTTACGCCAAGTGCAATGGAAGTTCATTGGTGGCTTTGTAGTGGACTGGGGGAAGAGGACAGGTCATTGACATAACTGGATTCATGTTTTCAAAATTTTACTCAGGCTGGAGTGTAGAGAAAAATTAATGGATGAGAATAGACAAGTGAGCAAAGTTAGAGCTGAAATCCAGGCAGCTTATCCAAAGTGGCGAGGCTTTATACAAAGAGTTCAAAGTACTGAGCAGCGGCCATTCTAGAGGGATATGATGAGAAAATAATTAAGTAGATGAGACAATAATAAGTCATGGTGAGGAGAGCCCAGCGTATGGAAGTACATGAACGAAGAGGCTGCAGATATGACCCAAACCAGAGGAGTGAAGGTTGTAAAGCTCAGGATATAAAGGATGTCTCCGGAATCAGAACTTAGCAGTGCATCCAATCTGCTGGAAAACCCAAAGTAGGAGAGAAACAGGGATGCCTTTGGGAAATCATAACATGTCTGTGATACAAAGGCCATAAGACAGGGCAAGAGATCCTACTTCAAATGGGGCAATTCTTCCAGGATTCTGACTGAGAAAGGAACCATATCCAAGATGTGGCTCACCCAGAAAGCACAGACAACAACCTGCTTTGCCTACACAGTGCTGCCAGCATCTACAACATCACCAAAGTTACCAGGGCCACAGACAAAAAGAAGGTGCAAATGGGGAGGGCTCTGCAGAGGGGCACTGTCATCATTCATAATTACACATTATAGATGCTTCAAACCATCAGTGTATTCCAGCACATGGAAGGCTGAATTAAGGATTCCTCCTGAAAAGAATGAGAATAATGAAGTCTATGTTGAATATAAACCAAAACCAATTAACTCTCCCAACACGGCTGCTCAGATGATAAATTCTACCAATGCAGTTTGAACCATAAAAACAAGAAAACACTATAAACTTATTTATTAGCACTGACACAAGTCATTCGTAGGACAAGCAAGCTCTCTTAACATTTTATGGCATGTCATATAATCTTGTTTACATTTGTGTTTTGTTAAAGCATGAAGCAAACTGCTAACAATCACCTCTGTAATGACCACTCAAAAGCTTCATAATGATTCCTTTTCTCTCAATATAAGCCTATTGCAAAAGAAAAATAGGAGTCTCAATTTTTATAAGGGAGAATTGTTGCTTCTCTGCCAAGCTTGGGAGACCCCTTTCTGCTTTGGTGCAACTACTTCCTCCCAACTCTTAGTTCACAAGGATTTTGTAGGCTCCAATACTGGGTACAAGGGCAAACCATATGACCTTGAGTTAGATCACTTAGTACAATCCCTCCCAGTGGCTGGCTCAGGGACAGCAATGTGACCAAGTATAGCCAGAAGACTGAACACTTGGGCTTCCATGGGAACTATCAAAAAAGACTGTTCATCCAGACTTCTTGTTGAAAAAGCAAGGTTAAGGTAACTGCACCCTTCTTTTGACTCCAAGTTCTCAACCCAACTGCAGAAGGAGCCAATATGCAAAAAGTAGAGTTGAGAAATAGAGAGAAAGACGTGACCTGAAGCCAAACAAACTCCTGGACTTTTAAGTTACATTAGGCAATACATTTTCCTTTTCACCTTATTTAATTTGAATTGTTTTTTCTGTCACTTATATGAGAAAATATCTTAATTGAAACTGTGTTCAATACAGGTAAACATGCCCAGAAGACATGACTCCCATTTATCTTGTTTACCTGGTACATATTATAGGCTAGATGCGGTCCTTGATCAGGCTGTCTTAGAGCCCAGTTAGGGAAAGGGCACATGCCATATGGAATAAACAGCAATGCAAGCCAATGTGGGGTAAATGCCAAACGAAACATGCCAGCGATAGGGTGAGCACCGGAGGTTCAGGAACGTGCAGCATGGGGAGCTTGTGTCTGTCATTCACCTGCATTTGCAACTATCAGAGCTGTTGAGGCTGGCAACCCCAACCGTAGCATTTACCTTTACACTCCCTGAGCCCTTGTGATTGTTCTATTTGATTATAAATAGATCAACTATTAATTGAATGCATATGTATATGCAACCATATATGCATAAAAATTCCACAATATCTCAAGTTATAATCTAAATCCATCAAAAACTTCTAAAGATAATCTAAAGCAAAAAATAAAATGAAAAAGCAAAGGAAAAACAATATAAAGAAGGCCTTGGATTTCACTTCCCTAAATTCTACTTAACTCTTAACTATTGCACTTGGGGAAATCATCTTTTATAACTTTCTATTCTGAAATAATCATAGATTTAGAGGCAGTTGCAAAAAAAAAAAAATACAGAGAGTTCACTAGTATCCTTCTCTCAGCCTCTCAAAATGACAATATCCTGTACAACTCCAGAACAATGTCAAAATCAGGAAATTGACAAGGGCACAATCCACAGAGCTCGTTCAGCTTTGACCAGTGTTACATGCGCTAGAGTAGGGTGTATGGGTGTGTGCATGTGTGTGTGTGTGTGCGTGTGTGTGTAGCTCTATGCAATTTTATCATGCATGTTGATACAGACACAGAACTGTTGCACCACCGTAAGATTTCCTAATGCTGTCCCTCTACACCCCCAGCCACACCCACTGTCACCCTTAATCCCTAGCAACCACCAATGTGTTCTCAATCTCCACAATTTTGTCATCTCAAGAATGCCATACAAATGGAATCACACAGCATGTAATCTTTTGAGACTGACTTTTTGCAACCAGCATAACTCCCTGAGATCCATTCAAGCCACCACATGTACCATTGGTTTCTTCCTCTCCCAAGTTCAACCACTGCCAGGGGATGGGTGCAGCCCAGTCCATTCAAGCACTCACCACTGGAGGAACACTTGAGTTGCTTCCAGTTTGGGGCCATTATGAATAACACAGCCATGAGCATTTGTGTACATGTTCTTTGTGAAAATAAAGTTTCATTTCTCTGAGATAAATGCCCAAGAGTGCAATTGGCAAGTGATTTTTAAAAGACTGAATCTTGAGTCACCTCACACATCTCCAAGAGACCTCACTACCCTGCCTCTGACGTTCTTGGGCTTCAGAAGGCAATGCCATTGCTGGTCTCTTTAATTTCTAACAGATGCAACATCTCAACTTTGGCTGAGCAGAGAGGGACAGCATGTTTTTCTGATTTTGAATGCAGTATATTGAACATTTTCTGAACCTGCTGCCTGGAAACAAGCAGCTGAGGGTGGAATGATCAGATCTCTTTCTCACACAGAGGAGCTTTAGGTGCCAACTAGGCCCACTTTAGTGGCTGGAAACAGCCACAAAGTTGTGATTCATGCCTCACATGCTCGTAAATGGTTTGTAAAATGACAGTCAGGTAAGGTATTTTTAAGATGTCTTATCCAAACCACTGTCTAATATATGAATTCCCAAAATAATATACGGCAGGTACCTAGAAAACCTCAGTTCCTTCTTTGTCTTGTAGCATTATATCTTCTGAAAATTATATTTGTGAGGAAAGGAGGCATGTCACTGAGATGGGATTCAATTGTTGACCCATCAGTGAATTTCCTTTAATGGATATGATATCAAGCCTGTTTGTTGTTCCACTGAGAGACAAAAAAATGTCACTTGCATCCCAGGGGAAACACATTAAATAGGCCAAAGGAGGGAGAACAATACATTTCCTAAAGTGCACATAGAGTTTCCACTTACTTAAATTAGGCGAGGATTTTTCTCTCTTGATCCGTGTTTTCCACGATTATATCTGAACATGAACACACACCCAGTGGGGCCGTGGGTGAGAGCCTACGCCGTGAGCTGTGCAGATTCAGACCCACCTGCCCAAATCCTCCAATCATGCAATGCACTAGATGGGAAGGGAGAAAACGCAGGTTCAGTTATTTGTTCCGTGAGTAATGATCAAATGCTTACAATACACAGGCCTGCGAGAAATGCACACAGTTCACAGTGGGGCACAGGACACATAAAATCTGCCCTCATGCAATTTAGACAGGGTTCCATGTAGTGCTGTGGTTCCCAAGCCCCGGACAATGGACCAGTACCAGTCTGTAGCCTGTTAGGAACCAGGCACACAGCAGGTGGTGAGCAGTGGGTGAGCCAGCGAAGCTCCATCTGTATTTACAGCTGCTCCCCATCACTCGCATCACTGCCTGAGCTCCGCCTCCTGCCAGACCAGCAGCAGCATTAGTTGCAGGAAAACAAGCTCAGGGCTCCCACTGATTCTACGTTATGGTGAGTTGTATAATTATTTCATTAT
>CM052439.1:10006405-10165505 GCA_028533085.1 Varecia variegata
GTTCAGGAGCTTTGAGCTTTGAGAGCACGGAGAAGGGGCACAAACCTGACCTGGGCAGTTGAGATGTCTTCCTGGAGGTGGTGAAATGCAAACTGACCCCAAGAGATGAGTAGGACATAGTCAGGAGAAGGGAGAAAAATGGGGCAGGAGAAGCATTTCAGGCAAAGGATGTAGAGTACACATCTCAACACAGTGGCTTTTCCAGCAACTGAAAGTAGTCTGGAGTAGCTGCTGCGCTGGGTGTGATTTTGTAGAATAGTTTAAGTAGAATTGATATTAGTTCTTCTTTGAATTCTTAATAGAATTCAGCAGTGAGTCCATCAGGTTTAGGGCTTTTCTTTGATGGGAGACTTTTTATTACCACTTCTTTCTTGTTATTTGTTATTGGTTTATTCAGGTTTTGGATTTCTTCCTGGTTCAACCTTGGTGGGTTGTATGTGTCCAGGAATTTATCTATTTCTTCTAGGTTTTCCAATTTATTGGCATATAGTTGTTCATAGTAGTCTCCAATGATCCTTTGGATTTCTGCAGTATCAATTGTGATGTCTCCATTTTCATCTCTGACTTTATTTGTTTGGGTCTTCTCTCCTTTTTCTTAGCCTGGCTAACAGTGTGTCGATTTTGTTTATCTTTTTTAAAAACCAAGGTTTTTTTTCATTGATCTTTCATATTTTTTTGTTTCATTTATTTCTGCTCTGATCTTTATTATTTCCTTTCTTCTACTAATTTTCTCTTCGGTTTGCTCTTGTTTTTCTAGTTCTTTGAGATGCATTATTAGGTTATTTATTTGAAGCTTTTCTACTTTTTTGATGTAGGCACTTACTGCTATAAACTTTCCTCTTATTACTGCTTTTTCTGTATCCCATAGGTTTCATCTGTTGTGTTTCATTTTCATTTGTTTTGAGAAATTTTTTAATTTCCTTCTTAATCTCTTGCTTGGCCCCACTGGTCATTCAGGAGCATATTGTTTAATTTTTATGTGCCTGTATATTTTCTAACTTTCCTCCTATTATCGATTTCTAGTTTTATTCCATTGTGGTCAGAGAAAATATTTGGTTTTATTTCAAATTTTCTGAACTTTTTGACACATTTTTTGTGGTCTAGCATATGGGCAATCCTCGAGAATGATCCATGAGCTGAGAAGAATATGTATTGTGCAGCTGTTGAATGAAATGTTCTGTAAATATCTATTAGGTCCATTTGGTCTATAATGCAGACTAAGTCCAATGTTTCATTATTGACTTTCTGTCTGGATGTCCAATGCCAAAAGTGGAGTGTTGAGGTCTCCAGTGATTATTGTATTGGGGTCTATCTCTCTCTTTAGCTCTGGTAATATTTGCTTTATATATCTGGGTACTCCAATGTTGGGTGTATATGTATTTACAATTGTTATAGAATTGACCCCTCTATCATTATATAATGAACTTCTTTGTCTCTTTTTATAATTTTTGTCTTGAAATCTATTTTGTCTGATAGAAGTATAGCTACTTGTGCTCTTTTTTTGGTTTCCATGTGCATAGAATATCTTTTTCCATCCTTAATTTTCAGTCTATATGTGTCTTTTACAGGTGAAGTGGGTTTCCTGCAGACAACATATAGTTGGCTCTTATATTTTTTGTCCATTCAGCTACTGCATGTCCTTTGATTGGAGAGTTTAATCCAATCACATTCAATCTTATTATTGATAGATAAGAACTTACTACAGCCGTGTTGTTATTTGATTTCTTATTGTTTTGTGGTCCTCTCTTTCTTTCTTACTTCCTTCCTGTCTTCCTTTGCTAAAAGTGATTTTCTCTGATAGTGTGTTTTAATTTTGCGCTTTTTTATTTTTGTGTATCTGTTGTAAGTTTTTTGACTTGAAGTTACTATAAGGCTTGCAAAAAACATTTTATAATCAATTATTTTAAGCTTACAAACAAACAAACAAGCAAACAGAAATTCTACCCCTTAACTCTACCCCTGCTGCTTTTTAGCTTTTTAACTTTTTGTTGTTTCCATTCATATCTTTTTATACTATCGATCGCTCAAAAAGTTATTATTTTTGATAGGTTTGTTTTTTAGTCTTCCTACTCAAGATGTAAGTGGTTTATATGCTGCAATTACAGCAATAGACTATGCTGCATTTGTATTCTTACTGTTACCAGTGAGTTATATACATTCAGATGATTTCTTATTATTCATTAACATCTTTTACTTTCAGATTGAAGAACTCCTTTTAGCATTTCTTATAAGACAGGTCTGGTGTTGATGAAATCATTCAGCTTTTGTTTTTCTAGGAAAGTCTATT
This sequence comes from Varecia variegata, assembly GCA_028533085.1. NCBI lineage: Eukaryota > Metazoa > Chordata > Mammalia > Primates > Lemuridae > Varecia > Varecia variegata. Next base: position 10,008,693 of record CM052439.1, read on the forward strand.
TTTCCTTCATGTTTGAAGGATATTTTTGTAGGATATAATATTCTGGGGTTCAGGTTTTTTTCCTTTGGCACTTTGAATATTTCATGTCACTCTCTCCTGGCCTATAAGGTTTCCACTGGCAAGTCTACTACTAGAAGTATTGGAGCACCTTTATATGTTATTTTTTTCTTTTTTCTTGCTTCTCTTAGGACCTTTTCTTTATCTATGATCTTTGAGAGCTTGATTATTAAATGCCTGAGTGTTATTACTATATGTGCACTTAAGTGTTGATCAGTTAATACCAATTTGATAGTGAGTACATGTGGTGCTTGTTTTTCCATTCTTGTGATATACTTCACTTGGTAGAATGGGCTCCAGCTCCATCCAGGATAATACAAGAGGTGCTAGATCACCATTGTTTTTTGTGGCTGAGTAGAACTCCATGGTATACATATACCGCATTTAATTCATGCACTTTTAAGTAGCTTCAATCCAAGCATTTCTTTAACAGCAGACAAGCTATGTGGCAGAGTATTGGAAAGGCCTCTTATTAATGTGAGCTTGGAGCTATGTGCATGTGATGATAATAATAGCATCCTTTAAAAAACTACAAGAAGTACTTTGACATTATTAGGATTTTTTAGACTAGTTCCATCATAATAACTCTATTGCTTTTAAGATTTCTATAAAAATAGCTATTTTACTTCTTTTTGTCCCTCAAGTAAATAAACAAGGAGAAAGGTGACAATATTCATGATTAGCTCAGAACAGAAATGCATTTTAAAGCCTACTCATGAGAAATTGCTAGAAGATTAAGCTATGAAAATCTCTAATCTAGTTGTATTAATAAATTTTAATGATCGTGTAGGAAATAACAAAAACCCACTGGATTTTATTTGAATAGATGTCCTCAAGATCAGTAAACCTGCCATTTTTGCTTTGGGTTTCAGAAATGCACGCACAGTTTGCATTGCTTTCCTTCCTCTGCCTTCTACCCTTTCCAAAACTGAGCTCAGGGCAATGCTATAATATATCTATTTCACTTATTTATACCACAGCAAGAGCAGAGTGTATGCATAGGAAGTGGGTTAGCACAGATACAAGTGCACACAAAAACCACATGCCTGAAAAGGGGCTGTGACAGCTAAGATATATTTTTTTAAAAGAAACATCTTCTAAAAATAAAACTGTTTCTTTATACCAATTACAAATTTATACAAACATAACAAAAATATGTTTTCTTCAACTGTCTTATGCTCACCTACTCAGGGTATGGAATTAATGCTTTGAAAAACTTCATAAAGTTCATAAGGTTCATAAACTTTATAGCATTCATCTAAAACTTTAGAAGCATAAATATTTTTTTCTGAGGCTACCTATTAGAAAAAATACATTCTCTATATCTTTTGGAAAATAAATAATCATGTGATATCTGTTAAGTATATATTTGCCATAACATTCTCTTAACTATATGAAGAAAACAGCAAATGATGCCATGATTGCTAATTAATTAGCCACAAACAATGAATTCTATATACATGTATATTTGACCAAGGACTCATTTCCAAAATATAAAAATTAGACTTAAAAATCAATAAGAGAAAAACTGACAACACAGTTTAAAATGGGCAAAAACATTGAGTGAGTTTGAGATTTTCTGGTTTTTTTTTTCTTTTTTTCTTTCTTCCTTTTTTTTTTATGTTTGCTTTTTGTATTTTAGTTTCTCTTTTAGGAATTTGCCCGCTTTGGATATTTTTTCTCGTCGGTTGGTAAGAGAGCTTTGTAAAGTAGAGATATTGGCCTTTCTTGTTAACCTTTTTTATAAATATTTACCCAAATTATATTATTTATCTATTGGATTTTTAATTATTTCTTTTTCATAATGAAGATTTAACTTTTTAAATACTTAAGTATTATTGCCTTTCCTTCTATAACATTTGAGATTCCTCTCTTAAGAGAATAGCTTAAAAATAAAAAAAAAATGAAACATAGTCAAACTAATAAAACCAATACCAGTTCTGTGAAGAGACTACTATAGTAGATAATCCCTCTTGAGAGCCCAATTAAGAAAAAATGGGAGGAAGTAAAAAAATTCAAGATTAAGAATGAGAAAAATGATTTAGTCACTAATTGAGGAAAGATTTTAAAAGCCTTTAGATAAAAAGCAACAAATTAGATGTCAGCAAGAGGCACAAACTTAGGGCAACTGCCTTGGTCTTTTCAACAAGTCAATGTCATTATCAAAAGGGGAGAGGAATGGCCAATTACAGTCTTAAGAGACATGACAAACAAATCAACGTGCCTTCCATGATTAAATTCTGAATTGATCAAATCAACTATAAAGAAAAGGCATTTGGGGAACAATTGGAGAAATATGAATATGAACTGGGTGATAAAAGTTATTAAGGAATTGTTGAATTCAGTGTGTTAAATGATATTGCAGTTATGTAGGATAATATTCTCATTTTTTGGAGATAAATGCTGACGTATTTAGAGATGAAAGGTCATAATTTCTCAAACTTAAAATAATTAAACATAGCCAGGGGATTTATGGGTGTTCATTGTATTCTTTTTGATACTTTTTAGGCATGTTTAAAATATTTATAATAAAATTTTAAAAAATATACAGTAGAGGGAACCTACAATTGAATGTTAAATGCAATTCTAAGGCAAATCTTTCAAAAACCTAGGATAATGGGTGATATTCTTAGTACAATATGAATTATTAAGAAATTAAAGAAGATGTGGAAATCTTGATTAGACCAATCATCATAGCAGGGATTTGAAAGTGATTATAGATCTCCCCTTAAAAAATGTACCAGGACCAGATGGTTCCACAGCTGGATTCTATCCAACCTTTGGAGAACAAATAACCCCAATGTTATTTAAATTATTACAGACCGTGGAAAGAGGCAGAAAGCTCTCCAATCTAATTTAGGAAGCCAGAAAAATCTTCCTGGTAAAATGTAACGAAGTTAGTTCCAAAAAGAAAAGGTACCAATCTCACTTATGTGTATAGATGCAAAATTCTCAATGAAATACTAGAAAACAGATTTATTTCTATGTTGCTCTCTTTAAGAAGCAAAATAAATAGTTATTATGATGTAATGTTTTTATATAGCAAGGTATATTTCTGTGAGAAGAGTGCATGCCTGGAGTAATCAACATAGTAGAAAAGAAGTGAACATTAAAATGCCTAGAAAAGTAAAGTAGGAGGGTTTAATTATGCATGTAAGAAACAAAAAAGTTCCCATCCTATATTTACTAACCACTTCCTTCTTCCTCCTATGAAGCCAAACTCTGCTTCTGAGTAACTTTTACAGATGGATAATAAAAGATCCCGGCACATTAATTCCCTAAGGCTATCCTACAAATTAAAGCCAAAACAGGATAAAGAACCCTGAGACTGGTTTCCAATCAAAAATACTCTTTTCTGTCAACCATGCACCTCTATTTGAGCTATGCCTCAAGGATTCTCGTAGACTAACAGTGATGGAATGCTGCACCCCATGTGTATTGGCAAAATATACAGCCTGGCAGAGTTTCGCATTCAAATCATATTACCTTACATGATTTTCTTGCAAGGAGGGCTCTGTCTTCTAAACACAGTAATAAATGCATATCAAATTTAATTCCTCTTCCCATAAACAACATGGAGGCACTCAGCTTTGTCAAATGGCTCTAGCTCTGGCAAGAATTAGTGGATCCCCATTAATATCACCCCTTTCAAACTATATTTTTCTTGTCACTCTTTAACATTACCTTGGCAAGGTGAAGAATAACATCCCTTATGAAATAGTATTCAGCCAAAAGGTCACTGAATGTAAATTCAATTGTTTTATTTTTTTCTTGGTATTTGAAAACCAAGAAATGCCATGGCAAAGTATTTTTCCTACATTTGGCTTACAGTTCTGATACTTCATTTACTTATTGCTGAATAAGACAAGCTTTATATTTTTTCTTATGAAATATCAATTTTTATAAGATTTTATAAAAGAATATAAAATGTAAAATGTTAACATGGGTCCTGAAAGACTCCATTTCCAAAATCTTACCCCCACTCCCAACCCTTCACCCATAACTACCAATACTATTTTATAAGTCAGTTTCTCTATCTGAAACTGAGTTTTTTGGAGGCAGGAATAATATGCTTAGCTCTGTACCTTCCTGGCATAGTGTGAGATCCTGTCCACAGTTGATATTCCATAAATGTCGGATGAATGGGGTTATTCCTCCTGATTAAATGGCTTGGTCCATGCCAACTCAAATGAAGAAGAGAATTAGAACTTGAGAAAACTTGATGGCAGTTTATGCATTCTATATACTAGAAAATACAGAACAGCAGCACAAGCTTGATTTGAGGTCATTGAGCAAAGATTGCTACCATATTTCTAAAATGCCTATTTGGAAATTTGTTTAAAAAATACTGGATATGGGGAAGTTGGTGACAATATAAACAAGTCTGGTCATAAATTTATAATTATTGGAACTGAGTAATGGGTACGTGGGGGTTCATTATAAAATTCTATTTTTGCATATGTTTGAAATTTTCAGTTAAGTTTTTTTTTAAAAAGGTATAAAAGATAAAATAAAATGCCTATTTGTGGACTTTGGGAGCTTCCTGAGTAGTCCATCTAGAATTTTAGACAGTGAGACATGGGATAAGTAGGCTAAACAGCCCCATTTGATAAATATCAATATTAAAATTCAAGTGAAATAGTACATGTGAAACTGTGTTCCAAGCTGTAACACACTATGTTATTAAATAGTATTACATAATAATGGGTTAATATTATATTACAAGGATTATATTGTTATTGCTATTATTGCTCATGAAATTCAAGAGTCATTGATTTGGGTTAAGACATCGTCTCCACAAGGCTTATGGTGTCCCCAGTCTTGGCTGTAAAATAATATGTATCCATTCTGCTCAACACAAAGGTTCACTCTCACGAGAGAATCAACTATATTAAAATCCATAATAGATTTTTTAAATTCCTAAGTTATCTTCGGGTGTAGTAATAACATTTATTGACGTCTATCTGGTAAATACTTTTAAGAAATTTACACTAACTTACGTGACTCTCTCAGCAGCCCAGCCACATACCTATTTTTATCCCCGTTTTTCAGATTAGGAAACTGAGGCTTACAGAGGTTAAGTAACTTGTTTAAAGAAGAAGTAAAGTTGGGATTTGAGCAAAGGTAGTTGGACTCCAGAGTGTGTACTTTAACCACTATTTTACAATATTATAATAGAAGCCCTTGAAGAGTCATTTGTTCTATCAACTAGCTAGCTGTTCTCTGAGAAATGGCAACCAGGACGGATATGTTTCTGTAATGTTATCTCTTAAAGTGAAAAGGCCCCAGTGTAGAATGCAGAATGTAGCACCGTGAGATGATTTTAAAAAGGCGGGGGCAAGATGAAGTCCAAGCAGAATTATGAGCCAAGAAACTTAATGTACTTCATGACATTTTCATAGATTTACCTTTACAAAGTATCTTAGCCAAGTCTCTCCAGGGACCTGAGAGATGGGTGACCAACAGAGAATCAGATATTCCCAAATCAGCAGACCTGAAGTCACATTTCTGCCCCAAAGAATGGCTGTGTCCATGCTGCAAAGACAGGGGCAGAAGTGCATTCTCAGCTCTCTCTCTCTCTGGCATCCCGAAGGAAACTTAGCTAAAACCTCCATGAATGTCAATGGCTGAGCAGATTCCTAGTGGGGGCATCATTATTGACATGCCCAGGGTGTGGGAGGTCTACTGTCAACACCTATGTCTGCCTTCCTCCTCAGAGTGACCCATGGAATTGACATAATACAGGGCATGGGTAGGGCAAATAGAACGTTGATAGACGTTCATCAAATCCTCTCATGCTGGGGCTCTGGGTGCCCTCCTGAAGCTGGAAAAAAATACAAGTAGAAGTAGTAAAGGAAGGACAAGTGATTTTCTGCTTCTTGACAGGTTGGAGAATGGGCTATGTGAGTTTTTCAGCAGTTTTGTACTAGTGAGCTGCCGTACCCAGGACACATTCTGATGTATTTTTGATTACTACAGCACACCCTTCTCTTCTCCTTTCTGTCTGTCTCTGTCTCAGGCACATTCAGAACTCTGACTGCACAAGCCCATCTGAGCCCTTGGGAAAGTCATGCATACACTGATATTTATTGAGTGCCCACTGTGTTCCAGGCAGTGTTCTGAAACCAGAGACAAAGATTAGGTACTTCTTCAAATTCATTCAAAAATGCTTAATGTATTATATCAAGAGAATATGCATTTAAAGGCATCAGCACAGGACACACCTGTGAGAGGGTATGGTTGTAGGGGATCGCTCCTACAGAGGTCTTCATATGCCACCACAGGGGCAGCCACCTACTTTGCTTACCCTTAAAAGTGACTGTGTTCCCATATTGAGTACCAGTACTAAAGGATACAACAGAGCATACAGTTCTTCATTAGGTAGGGTGTCTTGCAACCAGATGATGTTTCAAATGGCACTTTCTAAATCTTCCCGAGCCTCTGCCCATCATGATTTATAGAATGTGCTAAAATATCCCCAATCAGCATCTCTCGCTAATTGAATCCCAGATAGCAGAGAGCTGACTTAAGTGCATTTTAAAAGCTGCTTAAGGATTCTTTATATCCAAATGTGACCTTGTGTTAAAACCACACATTATTGGCTTTAGAAAATGGCAGGGTCGTGGATCCACAAAGACGCTGCTAACAAAAATCCAGAATACTTTTAGAGAGGCTGTCCCAGATCTCTCCAGACCGGTATCCCAGGGGCCAGGTCTGCTTTCCTACCCACTCAGCCCCACATTAAGTAGGAGAACCACCCTGGGAGCAACTCAGGATGAGAGTTCTTCGAACCCTTTAATCCGATACCTAGAGACAGAGTGCAGGCCAGATGGCTGTGCGGCAAGGGTGGGAACAGAGAAGCAACACAACTGTGAAGCCCACCCCGTACCTGCCCTGCCTACCTAGGAACCCTGCAAGCGGTTCTTGCCCACTCACCTAATGCCACCCAAAGTCTCTTATCCCACATTACCCTTATTTATTGGTTTTTAGCTCATATTGGTATCTGGGGAGCTGTCTTGTTCATTTGTTCACTTGGCTATTTGCTGCCTTCTACCCCCACCCCCAAAAATGTATCAGCCCCACATACCCCTAAGGTAGGACTGGTAAGTTCCCCTCCGTATCCTCGGTTTCCAAAGCAGTGCCAGCTGGCATACAGCAGGCGCTTAATGAATACTGTCTGAACCTGTGAATGAATGTGGAAACTTACTCCAAGGCCCTGAGTAAGGACTTCCAGCAAAGACTTCCAAACACTGGCTTGGGCGATGCTGCCGGGATCCCAGCCACCAGACCCTTCATAAGCCTTTGACCCCTTCCCACGGGTGGAAGGGCGACCAGAGCTCCGCCCGCACCCACTCGCCAGACCCGGAAAGCGAGGGTCTAACCGGCAAGCGCAGCCGGTGCTCCCACTCTCCCAGCAGCCTCCAACCCGGGATGATCGCCTTGGGCAGGCCCAGCCTGGAGCCCCGCGGCGGCCCCCCCGCGCCCTCCCCCAACGCCTGCAGTTTCCCGGGGCGGCGGGGACAGCCCGGGCCGGCCAGCTGAGCCTGGGTGGGCGGCGCAGGCCTTAGCCGCCCCGCGCGCGTCCCGGGGCTCCCGCTGCAGATGCGCCGCTGCCCGGCCGCGGCCACCCGCCGAGTTGGCCACGCGCGCCCGCAGAAGCGCAACGTTTGGAAAGTCGTCGCGAAGCTTCATCGGAGGGGAAGGGGTGGGAAGAGTGGGGGTGCAAGAGAGAAAAACCCGCCTCTTGAGAGTTGAGCGAGGAAGAGGGGGGGAAAGGCTCCCAGTTCCGCTTCCTGAACGGCGGGTGGGTAGAGAAGGTTGGCGCGGGGAAGACCGGCGGGACCCGCGCTCCGGGCCCGCGGCGCTCTCGGCGCAGCCGGCGATGGCCAGCGAGCGGACCCGCAGGTTCACCCGGAGCCTGTTGAGACCCGGGCAGGCGGCCGAGCTCCGGCACAGCGCCGCGTCCGCCGCCGCGGTGGCCGTCAGCAGCCGGCAACAGCAGCGGGTGAGTGCGGCGCGTCCTCTGCGCCTCCCCGCGCGCCCGGGGCGTCCAGGGGGCCCAGGACTGGCCTCCTCGGAAGCCCGGCGCGCCCCTGCCCCTGCAGCTCTCGGGTCCTCTCCCCCGCACTCCCTCCCGCGCCGCCTTTGCGGGCGCCCCTGGTGCTACCTCCGCTAGGCAGCGCCACCGACGCGTAAGGACCCGGGGCGCATTTGGGGACGCGAGACCCTTAGACGAGCAGCTGTGTGGGCAGCAGAGGCGCAGCGTGGGAGAGGACGGGAATGCAGCCGCCAGTCACATACATTGGCGCTAGGTAATGCGGGTCCCAGGGTGCGGGATCTAGAGAATGGGCGCCCCCCACTCCGCGGTCTTCTGCACGGCCCCCTCATTCAAGAGCGGTGCGCAGAGTGAAAGGGACGTGATCCGCCGTCCTCGCCCTAGTAGAGCGAGGACCCTCCACCCGCCTTAACTACCGCGGAAACGTGTACTTTGCACAACCGTCCACCACTGGATGGAAACCCACAAACCACTTTCTACTCCCTCAGAAAGGGCTGGGGGAGCAGGCTGGAGGAGATGTGGGTCATTAAGTATCCAGCGGTTTCTGGTCTTTTTCTAAGCTGTTTCGCGGGGTTCTCCCGCCAGCAACGCTTTACTGGTTACTTCCTTATTGAAACGCCTTCGAAGTGCTGGGTGATTTCCGCGGGAAGTCCCTGGGGCAGGTGCCAGCCATACGCCCATCTCCAGATGTACGCAAGTTCCAGTGGGTGCCACACTCCAGGGCAGAAGTGGCAAGAGGGAAAAAAATAATTAACTCTAATGGGAAGGGGAAGCGAGGGGGAACAACAGCCTCGCAGCAAGACCCGGGCTCCGCGGCCGAGCTCTTGGCCTGCCTTTGCTGGGCCGGAATCGGGGTTGTGTGTTTCATTTTCTTTCTTTGCCAGTAAATATCATTAGGAATTAAACAGCTCTTTTTAAGAATGTCAAAGAAAGTGTTACTCTTGCCAGTCACCGATGAGGAGGGAGCCAAACGCTGTCCCGAGCCAGTTCCCACAGCCAGGACTATTCTCTGAAGCCAGAGGTCGGAAAGTTGAACAGGACGGAAGCAAATTGCCTGGCAGAGGGAAGGGGTGGCGATGCCCAAGGGGGTGGGGGTGTGACAGGAATTGGTGGTCGGGGTGCCTTGTCTTTCTCTCACCACTGGCTGCAGTCTAGAGTCACCCGGAGGGGATTCAACTGTTGGCTCGCACTGTGCCAGGGGCAGCCGTGCTTGTCATATCAGCATGCACATTTGCAGGGCAGGAAGGACAAACTGTCAAACAGAACATTTTAGAAAAAGATTCAATTCAAGTCAAAGTAGAGATACTAAGAAAATCTTCGGACGTGCGTAGAAAATACTTTTTACTTCTGAATGATCATCCAGGATTGTGGCTTTGTCATTTTCTGCCATTCGCTTTACAATAACTTTATTTTGCAATTGGTTCATTTGACCGACTCTCAGTAAGGATCTAATAGAGAAGTACAGCATTCAGTTGGAATAAGTACCTTTAAAACGTTGTTTTTGATTTGTGTTTTATTAAATAGGTTCTCCTAGAATTTTTGTAGCTCTGGAATTTCTATAAAGAATAGATATCCCAGCTACCCCTTTACACACACACACACACACACAGAGTTTTCTCCAAAATTATGTCAGATTTGAAATCCTAGGGTATCTTGTCAAAATGAATAAGCTCAATGTCTTAAAAAGAGGTGGGGGAGGGGCGATCCACTGGCAAAGGTGTTCCTGCCTCCCCCTGCTTCACTTCAGCACCTTGGCCAACACTCTGAAACCAGCTTTTGCCAAGACATTTCATAGGATCTTACACATCTAGTCAGGCAGTTTTGGCAGTGATTTTGGCAGCAAGAAGACATGTGCTTTGCATTCCATTCTCTCAGTTAGCTCTTGAAGGGAAACAGGAAGGTGATGTGTTCTCCGAGTTGGCATCCAAACTCGGTGGGATTCTGTGGGGCAGAATCCCTTTGGAACCTAAAACATTGTAATTGGACTATGTTGAGAAGACTAATCTTAGCTTACAATTGATCCAATCCCTTAGGTCTCTTTATATCTGTTGCTTCAAGTCTTCAAGCCTGGTTGTCAAGGGATAAAAAGAATAGGGTAAGGGTGGAAAGATTATGGTAGTCCACTTCAATACAGGCTAGAACTGCGTGTGTGCATTGGAGCAAGCTATCATCTATTGAAAGATATTTCAGAGATACTAGAAAGTCCTGCTGAGAAAAACTATCTCCTTACTAGATCTATATGGTCCTCTTTCTGAAATCTCTTTTTGTGGGACCCAAATCCTCCAGAATGTTACAGACAGATTGTTGTAGTGTTTGAATGCTGCTCTATCCAATAAGGTTGCCAGGTTAACAAGGTAGCTTTGGACTCAGAGAATGGAATATGTATTCACACACACACACAACAGGAAGGCTTCAAATGTGTTGGATGAGAGAGAGCAGAGATCAAGGAGATGCTGAGTAAGGGCAATGACCAGGGGAGACACATTTTAGGGCAGATGTTGAGAACAGTGGAGGTGTACGCCAAAGCAAATTTGATTTCAGTTTTAACCTAAGTCACTGCAGTAGCCTTACGTGCATGCAAACTCCTAGATAGGACCCACCTTATTCTGCATCCTTCCCAAGAACAATTATGAACAAAAACCATACATTTCAAAACAAGAAATATTTGCTCCTTAGTTGTCCTAAAATTTCCCCATAGAAAATAAATGAATGACAACTCATGTAAAGACCAATTCACAGGCTCAAGTCAAGTTTAAATAATTTCCTGAAATCTCATTCCCAGTTGTTTCATAAAGCAAGTTTCTCTGGGATCTCTCACCTCTAAAATGATAAGAAAGATTTCTCTCATGTCGGGACTGGAGTATTTTCTTACTTTGCTTGAATATGCATAGCATGTTAGCCTCAAAGTTGTGATGCCACTAATTAGAATTTTTTTAAAGAAGCTTATCTTTTAAAATGGATGAAGTATATCTGTACTCTAGCATGAATTAATTCATTTATTATAGATAGCTTTCTATAATTCATTAAGCTAAAAACTTAGGATTTGTGTACTTTTCTGCATGTATACTATATTTCATAACATTTCAAAAGAAAAATAGGTTTTTCAAAAAGTATAGATTAAGTTTCTGCAAACACCGCATCAGATCAGTCACTTTGAGAGAAATGGAGTTTTATTTATGGAATGTTGTTAGGTGGGTCAGAGCAATGGAAGACTTTGGGCAAGCTGGAAGGGCGAGAGCTGCTTAGGGTCAGATGACGGAAAGGCAGTACAAAGGCTGGTGGAAGTTCACTAAAGATCAGATTATCATTTGGTCAATTTTTGCCTAAAGCCTTTGATCTACTTCCTAGACTAGAGCATACCACTTTATTTAGATGCACTCTATAATGTATTTGTAATACACTATATTGTTACACAGAAACTCCTCTGCAACTCATTTTTCAATTATATCTAATTTTTTATTTATTTCTTTTAAAGCGAAAACATCCTTGCAGAAGATTATATTTAACCAGCATGTTTTCTCCCTCAGCACGCCCTCCCTGCCCCCAGAAAGGGTAAGGGGTAAAGAGAGGAAAGTATTTATTTCAGTAAATTCCATTTCCTTGCTTTGATGTTTCCTAACTGTTCTGTTCCCCAATAACACTTTTGATATTTTAGAGAGCTTTGAATAAGAAGCAGAACCTTTGACCTACCAAAGAGCTTTAATTGAGAAATAATGAATATATGAACATCTTTACATGAACATGAGGAATTCCTAGAAGGAAGAATTTCCTCTCCTCTGAACTTTATGGCATTTAAATAGTTGAGAGTAGGAGGAGTTTTTAAAAATTGAGTGGAGGATACCGGAATCTCCCAAAAAGTCGAATGCTAGATGCAGAAGTCATATTGAATCAAAGTGAAGCACTTGTTTCACCGTTGGTGTCCAGCGTTAAAAGCAATATGCAAGTAAAGACCTGTTTGTTTGGCACTCACAGCACAGGGCTTTTTTTTGTTTTCTCTTTTTTACGTTTTTTTTTTTTTTTTTTTTTTTTTTTTTACAGGGATGTTTATGACAAGAGTGTTTATGGTTTAGCAGAAATCACACATTTATGTTTTCATATGAGGAAAGTCCCTTGACCTCTTTGCCTGATGAAGAAGTCAACACAAACTTAGTTTACAAGATCAAATTTGAATGTTATTGATTGTGTCAGCTAATGTTTTTGATTTCTCAAGGGCTTTGAAGAAGTAACTTTGAAAACAAATGGTAACAACAGTGGGTTCTAGGAAACTTCTAGAAGTATCAATAAAATGAAACAATGAGTCAACATGTATGGTGTTTGGCTATCTTTTTCTCTATACCCAGATTCTCTAAGGCCTGCCATAGAAAAAGAGAGCAGTAATAAATGTATTATGGTAAACCATTTGTTGAGAAGGTTCAGAGTGCCTGGCACAGTGTTAAGTGTCTTATTTAATTCTCAAAGCAATCCTATGAGGAAGTTATTATTGTTGCAAAATACAGAGGAAGTCATTGAGATGCACAGGGTTAATTAAATACCTTGCTTTAAGTTAAGTAACTGCCATGGGACCTCTTTTGCATCCTGAATAGTAACTAGCAGAGGGTTACTTTCTATTATAGTTTTCTTAGTGGTTTCCAACAGCGTCTCCAGATTGGTGGACATGAGGAGCTGGTGTTGGTTGGTGTTGCCTTCTGATCTACCTAAGATTGAGCTCTACCTAAGGAACAGGAAACTCATTCTTCCCACTAGTGTTTCAGAGTACCTGTCAGCATTCACTCCAGGGTTCCTCTGAGGTTATTAGCAACAACGGAGGCTATTCCAAGTACCCTTAATACTAATAGAACTCCCAAGGCAACTGGAATCTCAATTGTTGAGTCCTTAAAATATGAACTTACTCAGTCAGCGCCATCTCCTCTGTCTGTCAGAGCCTTAAGCAAATTGTGACAGGGAATGAGATTAATCTTTCTCAAGTCCACCTTTAGGAGTCTCTGCTTTTCCGTTCTCAGTCGCTTACCTCACACCAGCGTATGTCTGAAATTTCCTTAAGCATTGTGTGTCCTAGAGCATGTATTTCTGAAACTGCCCTTTATAAAGTCAGTAAAAAGCCATAAGGTGGGAACTGTGGTAGGGGCCTGAACTCTGCAAAGGTATAGACATAGTTAACACATATATATATATAACCAGCCATTTTTCGCTAGCTTGCTTTCCTATAATTTCTTACCACTTAGGATTCACATAGCTGACAATCTTAGATTCTTAGCTTTCTTCATTGCTCCCATAGATAACATCACCCTTGTCAAACCTAAGGCTGGTTTTGAGACATCTTCCAGACCTTGCATTCCAAGGGACTAACTGACCCAACCAGACCAGTGGCCCATACCAAGGAACCAACTCAACTGGTCTTGCAACATGGGAACTGACTCAACACAAGACAATTTCTGGTTCTCAACCCTATGAGTTCATCCCCCGCCAATCAGCAGACCCAATTCCCTAGCCCTTTGCCTGCCAAACTATCTTTAAAAACCCTGCCTCCCAAATTCTCAGGGAGACGGATTTGACAAATTCCTCCCATCTCCTCGTGTGGTGTCTGTGGTATTAAACTCTTTCTCTGCTGTAACCCCTGCTGTCTCAATGTATTGGCTTCCTCTTGATTAGTAGGCAATGAACCTGCTTGGGCGGTAACATTTCTGTTTAGCTAGGTTGCAGTGAAATTCTTTTTTCACATCGTATCTTAGAAGAAGGGATTCTAAGTGTCTTACAAAGATGCACGTAAGACAACAACAACAACAAAATATAGTAAGTAAGGAGGTAAAAAGCAATATTAGCCCCCAAAAAAGCAGTATGAGGAAAGTTAGATGTAGACAGGTATAGGTCAATGGAGTAGGATCAGTAAATCAAATGCATAACTGTTAAGTTCTATAGTCTTGCTAAAGGTGCTTCCTAGTGACCAAGTCAAAGAGGAAAACGCCATCACCCATAAGATTTAAGAGGTTCATAGATAAAAGAAAATAATTTTCTCTAGACATACTCAGCTTTACATTGTGATGAGACTCAAGAGACAAGACAATTTTTTTTTCCTGGTTTTCATAAAGGGCAGTGTGATGCGATCATAGACTCTTACTGTTAAGAGTGTGGTGCAAGCACCAGCAGCATTAGCATCACTGAGAAGCTAGCTAGAAAAGTAGAATCCTAGGCCTCATGCCACACGTATGAATAGTGCATTTTAACAAGATCCTCTAGTGATGTAAGCACATTAAAAATTTGAGAAACACAAACATAACCTACCGCTTCAGCCACATTTTTACAGTATCTCCTCAGATAAAGGCAATTGTATGAGGGTCCAATACAAGGTGGTTTATTCTACAACTCTTTGAACGTTTCACTTGAAGCAGAGATAAAGTTTAGACCACCTAAGAATGAAAATGGGATTTGGTTCATTGTTAAATGATTTTAGGGAAATACCTTATTTGTGTTATATTTTCTCCTCTCTCTAGCACCATCACTGTGGTATGAATTTAATTTAAGCTTGCAGGTTAAGAAAAAATTTCATATCATACATTAAATAATTGCAATCTAAATCATCAAAAGTTCTCACCCTGGGTTTAGGGTAAGAGTTCATACCCTAAAGATGTGTTTCAAGGTGAGACAAATGTTATTCCCCACATCAGAGAATTTTAAAACAGAGCCACTCCAACCCATGAAGGATGTGTGTTATGAACTGAATGTTTGTGTCCTCCCAAAATTGATATGTTTGAAGCCTTAACCCCCAATGTGATGGTATTTGAAAATGGAGTTTGGGGGAGGTAATTAAGGGTATATTAGGCCATGAGAGTGAGACCCTCATGATGGGATTAGCTGCTTTAAAAGAAGAGGAAGAAAGAGAAATTGCCCTATCTCTACCACGTGAGGACACAGCAAGAAGGCAGGAACGCCACCATGTTGATCTCAGACTTCCAGCCTCCAGAACTGTTAGAAATAAATTTCTGTTGTTTAAGCCACACAGTCTATGGTATGTTGTCATGGCAGCCCAAGTTGACTAATACGACATGCAATAAGGATGATTTCTTGTTGCTTTATATAATAAGATCTATATTGCTATCATATTGAAACCCTTGGGGATTTGAAAATAATTGGTTATATCAGAAAATCCGATCACTGGAATCATTAAAATGTTTGTCTCACAGTTATTGAGTGCCAGAAAACATGATTTCTCTTGTTCGCACTTGATTTTCCCATATGCTATAATGTGCTACATGACCTCTTTGATTGGCTGTCCTTAACCGCCATCTTGGGATACTTTTCCCTTGACTGTCCAAGTTGGAGTTCCATATGCACTTTTAGCAAGTTGGCAATAGCTGGTTCTAGTGAAAGGGAGTTGGTATCAGAAATGTCAGAGCCTGTGGGTTTGGAGGCCAGAATTCCAAACCTGGCTCTGTGACTCTTGGTGAAGTCACTTGTCTCTTTGGAGCCTCAATTTCCTGATATGTGAAATTAGGGATTAGATGATCGGGTTCTTGGCATCTGCCATTTCTTTGCCCCAGAGTTCTCACGGCTTTTCCTCCTCATCCCTCAGGTCCTCAAATGTCACCTCAGGAAGGTAATCCTGGGTCATCCAGTGGAAGTATCGTCCCCCAGCCTCCCCTGCCTCAACACTCTCTGTCCCATTACTCTGTTTTGTTGTCTTCATGGCTCTCACCACCACATAAAGTGATCGTTTTATTGGTTTAATTTCTTGTTTGTCTTCTAACAATATTGCCTTCAAATGTGTCAGTGAGAGCAGGGAACCTGTGAATTTTGCTACTTTTATACTATATTTGCTATATGAAAATAAGGGGGAAAGTCTTCCTTCTCACTGCAAATGAGGTAAGTATTCAAGAGAGGTCAGGAGAGTAGGCTGGATGCACACTGGTGAGAGGTTATACTGGAATTAGGACTTAAAAATGCCCAGGTTGTTAATATCTGATAATGATGTTCCTTGAGTCATCTTCTTCACAGACCACTTAGGAAGCTTGGTAAGCTTTGGAAAAACAATGATACAGAAAAACATTGAGCATGTCCTGCAGGGCAGGTACTGTACTTGTGCAACCTCTTTTAATCCTTAAGCAACCCTATGGCAAAGGGTTTTTATTCATCTTTTATAGATGAGAAAGAGCTGCTTAGAGATTAGGAACCTGCCCTAGATCAAATGACTAGTCAATAGTGAATCCAGAGTCACACGCGGGCAGTCGGACTCCTCAGCCTGCTCCCCTAACTACTCTGTAACTGCCGGCCAGTTCTGCCAGGCAGGAAGACCCTAATTAAATAGGCAGTTAGCATCCATCAGAGACATTAATGAGAGAAGAGGAACCCTCAGAGTATTAGTCACAGGAAGGGTTTCTAAAAAAGAATTTCTTAACAAAAGAAGAGTGATGGCTACTTTTGCACTGCTTAACAATTTTTCATTTACAATACCCCAGCAACCTGAGATATTGGCAGTGACACCAACTTTAGACACTATTTGCTCAGTCATTTCCCAAGGACAGGTCTGGCACAGAGTGGGTTAAGCTTTGCAAGCAAGGTCCCCTTAAATTCTGAAAGGGGCTTCATTTGATTTTTGTCCTTCTATAGAAATACATTTCCTGCAAGGTAAGCATAGGGTGGTTGGGTTGCAATATTACATCGGTTACATCATCTCTTGTAGTCTGGATTTTAATGTTCATGTTTACAAATAAGGTTATTTCCCCCCCCCATTGAAGTGAGACTTGTTTGCTTCTTATCTTTCACAGCAGTGTTAGTAGTCTGGAAATAAATGCTTGTGTTTGCTGGACTCAACATGTTGACCTACATTTAATGATGCAGAAATAATAAAATTTAATGGATGTGACTGAGTTAGTGGCAATAGAGAAAAACATTTGCCTCTGAAAACGTTAATATTTTGCAATTGGATTGAAGTGGAAATGTCTGCCAATGAGATTAGAAGAATTAATGGACCCAAATCATCAAAAGCTCCTTTAATTTGTGCTGCTAAATGTGAAAATACTCAGTTTTTCTCATTCAGTTTCAGCATACCTTCTCTTCTGACATGTAGAATTTAAGAAGCTAGGCTCTTTAATTTAAATTAAATACCAAAATGGCAGAGTTTAACAATAGGATCTGGAGGGGAGTCTATTTGAAAAGATGACACCATTTCTGATTAGCACAATGAGCTTTTTGTTCATATAATTCTTTTAGTAATTACCAATTTAAATGACTAATTAAGGCTGTCAAAATGACCAATGACTTTTGCCCTTTCAAATCAACATTCTATAAAAGGAACATAGGAATGAATATTTGACTTGGCAAACAAGCAAACAAAAAACTTAACAAAATTTATTGTTCAATGAAATATGATAATTAAATTATTCTTGAACATCCATTGTTTATTTGATTAGTTTTTAAAAGTCCCTTTGTCACAGCTCTTTAGAATGAGAAATGGAAATTGACTGCAGCTGACTTACCTTCACAAAAATGAAAGCGATGTTGGAGCTCATAACTTTTTTGAAAAAGAAAATACAAATATGGAGAACTAATATTTAAAGATATTTACTTTTTGTTTTTTACATTATTTGTTTATTTAAAAATTGGACAGTTATTCCAAAAAAGATTTTACTTTCAAGTGAAAAAAAAGTATTTCAAGTTTGCTTTAAAACATATCTCTGTGGATAGCTATAAATTTATCCTACATGTAAACTGCTAGCAATAAAATTTATTGGCATGCCAATACACAGAGATAAGATTCTTTCAGAACCTTTCTGAGTGCTAACAGGGAAGTTTCATTCATTAACTCCAATGTTTTAAATGTTTTATTTCAATTATTATGGTTACATAATATTTGTAGGATACATGCGATGTACAGATACAGGCATGCAGTGTGTATTAACAAAATCAGGGTAATTGGGGTATCCATCACCTCAAGCATTTATCATTTCATTAGCAACATTCCAATTCCACTCTTTTAATTATTTTAAAGTATACCATAACTTACTGTTGACTATAGTCACTTTACTGTGCTGTCAAATACTGTTCATTCTATCTAACTATCTAATTATATTTTTGCATCCATTAACCATTCCCACTTTATCCCCGCCCCCTATCCCCGCTACCCTTCCCAGCCTCTGGTAACCATCATTCTGCTCTCTCTCTCTCCATGAGATCAATTGTTTTAATATTTAGCTCCCACATATGAATGAGAATATTCAAAATTTGTCTTTCGGTGCTTGGCTTATTTCACTTAACATAATGTTCCCCAGTGCCATCCATGTTGTTGCAAATGACAGAATTTTACTCTTTTTATGGCTGAATAATATTCCACTCTGTAAATGTACCACAATTTCTTTATCCATTCATCTGTTGATGGACTCTTAGGTTGATTCCAAATCTTGCCTACTGTGAATAGTGCTGCAGTAAACGTGGGATTGCAGATATCTTTAGGATGTACTGATTTTCTTTCTTTTGGATATATACCTAGCAGCTGGATTGCTGGGTCATACGGTCATTCTATTTTTAGTGTTTTAAGGAACCTGCATACTATTCTCCAGAGTGTTTGCACTAAATTACATTCCCACCAACAGCGTACAAATGTTCCCCTTTTTCCACATCCTTGCCAGCATTTGTTATTGCCTGTTTTGGGATAAAAGCCATTTTAACTGGGGTGAGATGATATCTCATTGTAGTTTTGGTTTGCATTTCTCTGATGACTAATGATGTTGAGCATTTTTTCATAACCTGTTGGCCATTTGTATGTCTTCTTTTGAGAAATGTCTATTCATATGCTTTACCCATTTTTAATTGGATTATTTGATTTTTTTCCTGTTGACTTGTTGGAGCTCCTTATATATTCTAATTATTAATCCTTTGTCAACAGGTAGTTTACAAATATTTCTCCTATTCTATGGGTTGTTTCTTCACTTTGTTGATTGTTTCCTTTGCTGTGCAGAAGCATTTAGCTTGATGTGATCCCATTTGTCCAATTTTGCTTTGGTTTCCTATGCTTTGGGGGTATTACTCAAGAAATCATTGCCCAGACCAATGTTCTGAAGCATTTCCCCAATGTTTCCTTTAGTAGTTTCAGGTCTTAGATTTAAGTCTTTCATCCATTATGATTCGATTTTTGTATATAGCATGAGATAAAGGTCTAGTTTTATTCTTCTGCATATGAACATCCAGTTTTCTTAGAACAATTTATTTAAGAGACTGTCCTTTTCCCAATGTATTATCTTGCCACCTTGTTGAAGATAAGTTCACTATAGACGTGTGGATTTATTTCTGGGTTCTGTATTCTGTTACATTGTTCTATGTGCCTGTTTTTATGCCAGTACCATGCTGTTTTGGCTATTACAGCCCTGTAGTATAATTTGAAGTCAGGCAACGTGATTCCTCCAGTTTCATTCTTTTGGATTAGGATGTCTTTGGCTATTCTGGGTCTTTTGTGGTTCCATATAAATTTTAGGATTATTTTTCCTATTTCTGTGAAGAATGTCATTGGTATTTTGATGGGGATTGCATTGAATCTGGAGATTGGTTTGGGTAGTTTGAACATTTTAACAATATTGATTCTTCCAATCCATAAGCATGGAATATATTTCCATTTTTTTGTGTCCTCTTCAACTTCTTTAATCAATGTTTTATACTTTTCATTGTAGAGATCTTTCACTTCTTTGGTTAAGTTTATTCATAGATATTTTGTTTTACTTGTAGCTACTATAAATGGAATTAATTTCTTGGTTTCTTTTTCAGATTGTTTACTCTTGAAATATAGAAATGCAACTGATTTTTGTATGTTGATTTTGTATGCTGCAACTTTGCTAAATTCTTTGCTTCTAATAGTTTTTTTTTTTTGAAGTCTTTAGATTTCTCTAGATATAAGATCATATTGTCTGCAAACAGGGAAAATTTTTGACTTTTTCCTTTCCAATTTGGATGCTCTTTATTTCTTTCTCTTGTCTGACTGCTCTAACTACAATTTCCAGGACTGGTATTTAACACTAGTGGTGAAAGTGGGTATCCTTGTCTTGTTCCAGATTTTAGAGGAAAGAGTTTTTCCCCATTCAATTTGATACCAGCTATGGATCTGCCATATATGGCTTTTATCATGTCAACGTATTCATTAACTTCAATGTCTTTAAGTCAAAAGCCATTAAGTGGCTGTTGTCCAATCCATTTGAAAAAAATATGTATCTTTTTATCATTAGGAAGCAGTGGTTTCCAGGCAGTGTAACCTTGGCCACGTCTTTAAGCTTCTTTGAGTTTCAGTTTTCTTATCTTTAAAACAAGAGAGTTGGACACTCAGACCTTTAAGGATGCTTCAGTCCTAAAAATCTAGGGAGTTCTTACTCTTTTTAAGAGGTTTTCCTAGAGGATTAAAATAAAAGGTGTTTTTCATTTTAATAACACCATTAAGATATCTGATTTTAGCAACTGGAGTAATTGGTCCAAATGGTCTACAGACAAATTTGTATTTCAGCGATGAAAATGGTAACATAAAAAGTGGTTACTTCAGGATGCAATGAAGGGAAGGGCTGTTTACACCCTCAGGACGGAGCTAACGGGACGGGAATTGGCAAAGACTCAGCCTGCGGTGGCAAAGGTTGAGCAAGGCAGGTTCTTTCAAACTTGGTGGGTCTCAGAGGCAAGCGTACAGTCCCATTTCCCTCTTTCTTGTCCTGAAGAGAAGGGTGAGCCCTGAGTGTGCGTTCCAGTTCCCGTGCTGAAGCTTTATAACTGCAGTCTTCTGGCCTAAGGTCTGTGCCAGGCGATCTCAGCACCCATGTATGTGACTAGAATATAGGTGAGCAGTGGGTTTGAAATCTCCTCCCAGATCCAGTCCTCCTAGCCTTTGAAAAAGCAAGAACCTCTCTTTTTCTAGCTCTATTTCTGTCTCTGTCTTTTGTCTTTGCCTCTATCACCTCCTTCTCCCTTCTCACACCTGAGAAAGGTAATACGCTCTGTCCTTGACCTAGTGAGAGCTCAGAGGTGTGGAAAAGACTTCAGATTCTTCCTTCAGCGCTGCGCCCAGGTTGTCCTCCCAGCAACCCAATACCTAACAAGGCACAGCGTGTTGTAGTCCACCATTAGTGACCAACCTTAAATGCACGGGTGGCATGGTTTTGACTTTAACTCACTCCGAAGTGTAAATCTGCTTCTGAGCAGGTGTGTCTTGAGAACTGCCCTGATCTGTTAGGATAACAAAGCATAGCAATGCAAGGCTAACATACCAGAGATAACCTTTCATCACCTCACTGGTAGCCAGTCTGATCTCTGGCAGAGCTGTCCACGGTGTAAGTGACATTTGTCTCTGTTGCCTCTCCTGAAGGAGGAGGAAGAGGTGTGGTTTTGCACTTCAGCTACCCTGAGAGACCTTCAAGGCCAGGACTGTGATTATTGTCACCATATTTCCAGGGCAGCAAAATACGTGGCATGTAGTAGGTCCTTACTACATCCTTGTCACATGGAAGAAAGAATGTCATACTTGGAGATGACGGAAGTACAGATTAGGCATGTGAAATGAAATCTAAGTGCCTGGTTTGCAGTAAAGAAATTCTTAGGTACATTCCAGAGGAAATACTTTGGTGATCAGGTACCAGCATATAATAGCTGCTCAATAGCAGCAAATTGAACTGAAGTAAACTGAATGGAATTTAATTCAAGATGAAAATCAGAACATTGATTGGCATGCGCTTTTGCCCCTGAATAAATAAGATTCAGCCCAGCAGGTGTTATTGTTGATCCATCACCAGCTCCTTCCCTTGTGGACGCCTGGGCAGCACACACAGCCCTCACTGTTTGGCCATGGATGTCATTGTCATTCCCACTGATGCTGTTTGCAGTCACAAGGCTGAGGACGGATAAAAAACTCTGAGCAGGGCACAGAAAATGATTGATTACAACTCAGGAAGTGTGGGCCATGGGGTTTAGACAGAAGTCCCTTCCCAGTCGCATGATGGAGAGTGGTGTATATTTTTTTTAAAAAACTCTTAATAAATCACCAGAGTTGTGTGATTTTATCAGTGGATGTGAATGCTATTTTAGTCCTTAAACCTCCCCGCCCGCCCCCACGCTTGAGGTCAGAGAGCTTTCCTGACACTGTTTTAGGGTATTGCAATGACTGTGTTAAAAAATCTGTGTTTTTTTAAGTTCTGATTTTCATGTAAAGGCCCCTTTTTGAATCTGTACTTTCTCCACTTTTGCGGTTTTTAAGTTAAAAACTCAAAATGTAGAAAACAGTGGAGAAAAAACTAGTAATCACCCACAATCCCACCACCCCACTGATAACAGCTTTTGGTATGTTTAGTTGAAACATTTGTCTCTTCACAAAAACATCCTTTGATACGCTTTTGAGCTAATATTGAATATTTAAATTTTTAATGTTTGTCAAGTGATTCAAGCTAAATTCTGTCCTGAGAATTCATTCTTTCTGTTAACATTTGGGTATACCAACTCCACATGAAATATATATTGTGAATAAGAAAAGAAAAATTGTGCTACATTTCCTGATATCCTACAATCATAAACATTTAGACCTGAAGGAAAACCTAGCCTAAAATAGATATGGAAACTGAGTCACAGGGAGATTTAAATGGATATGGTCAGCATCACACAGCAATGCCGATGCAGTGGCCTCAAACCCAGTGCCTTTTCTCCTTCGGCTCAGTGCGCCGTCTGCAATGGTAAGTATCATTTTGTATCTTAAAGTGGAAGTCTAGAATATATTTCCATGGGGCTCTCCAGGAAAAGTGAATGAGCCTTAAACCCAATAGAGCAGTGCCCTCAAAGAAGCTTAAATAGGACAGGCACTTAAGCTGGGCAAACACACCTGGTTTACTTCTTGAACATAGGAGGTGAGCGTGACCTGTTTGCTAAAACTCTGTTACAAGTGTCTTCAAAACTGTGACCTACATTTGGCAGCCAGTTGAAAATGTATGCCTCCTGGCTCATGAGCACAGGGAAGGGCCCAGTTGTGTCCTTGGGCCTGTGCCACTTTTATAAACTAATGTGATGCCTTTTGTCACCACCCGTGGTCTCTCAGTGCCCTAAGAAGTGATCAGACCTTGAGTGGGTCTGAGCTGCTGTGACTTTGTAGTGCTACAAACACTGTTGATATATTTCCATTGCTTCCATAGCAAATTGCTACAAATTTAGTGCTTAAAAAACAGAGATGCATTATCCTGCCATAGTGTGGGTGAGACCTTCAGGAAGGGTATCACCAGGCTAAAATCAAGGTGTTGACAGGGCCATGTCCCTTCCTGGAGGCTCTAGGGGAAAATATGTTTTGTGCTTACTGGGGCGGTTGGCAGAATTCAGTTCCTTGAGACTGCGGGGCCAAGGTCCCCATTTTCTTGCTGGATATAAACTAAAGTCCACTGCCGTCTTCTAGTTGGTGCCACAGTCCTTGGCCATGGCCTCCTTCCTCCACCTTCTAAGCCAGCAGTGATGGGTCAAGTTCTCCACATGCCGCATCTCTCTGACCCATCCTTCCACCTTCCCCTCCCACTGGAGGACCCATGTGATTGGATTGAGCTGCCTGGATAATCTAGGATAATCTCCCCATTTCCAGATCTTTAATCTTAATCATATTTTCAAAGTCCCCTTTTCTTTCAAAGTGAGCATATTTATAGGTTCTGGGGATTAGAGTGTGTACATCTTTATGGCACATCTACCACAAAAATGCTCAGAAAGATTACTAAGAGGAGCAAACCCTCCTCCGATCACTGCTTCCTGATCCTAAAACAAACTGGAGGCAATAGTCTTTTATAAAATCCCAAGAGTTCAGTTCCTAAACCTGACCCTCTACTTGTGTGGCTTTGATTAATAAACCTTAGCATTTATCCTTGTAAAATGAGTAGACACAAAATTCTCATGAGGATAAAATGATAACATGCCTAAGAGTTTTTAAGCTACACGCATGTTCATCATCACAGTTGTCATCTGGCCAAGGAGAGTGTTGCCACTGTGTCCATGTGCCTAGGAATGAGTGTCTCAGAATGAGCTCACTGTGACTCAGTAGACAACACACTGTCACCAGATGTGACTAGCGGGGCCTGGTCTGCGTGTTCAGGCGAGGTCTGCATAAGGCCTTGTCTCTGTCCACGCCTCATCATTTTGTTTAGGTGAGAATAGCTTTGATCTGTGATCAATGTCAGATGTACAAGGCTCTGAACTTCCTTCTCCATATATCCTCTGGTATCCTGTAGTGCGGAGCAGGTGGGCAGGACCGAGTATTCTCTGCACCAGTCGAGCTGTCTACAAGTGTATGTTGACTTGATGACCATTACTCAGACAGATAGGCTGCACCATTGAACATGGGTAGTTTGATTCAAAACGACATCTTTGATTCATCAGTAAGCAGAGACTCCATATATTTTTTGTCACCAAAAAATGGATCCACTGTTCAATATATTTTCAGTTCGTGGGACACCTTGATAAAAATGGACCCTTAATGTCAGGGTTTACCACGGATCTAGCCTTAGATCCTATTCTCCCTGCCTTCCCCACCAAACCTCCCGTGATGATTTTATGCTTTCACATGGCTCTGAGCTCCGCCCGTTGACGTCTCTATCCTGAAGTCCCTCGGTGACTTCAAACTCAACCAGATCCAGATCTAATACATTTTCTTGCCTCATAAATCTGGTTTTCTTTTTTCCTGAGTTTTATATCTCAGTTGACCCAGTAGATCTCAAACTGAAACCACGCTTAATTCTTTCTATCCCTGGCCACCCCACATCAGATCATGCTTCAAGCACTGGCAAGGCTACCTCCTAAATATTTCAGAGATCTCCCCAACCTTAGTGATCTAGGTAATTTGCTCAAGATCTCTTCCCCAGACTGTGTTTTGCAATGTCCCTGTGGTCCCTTTCCAGCCTTCTAACTACTCAGCTTCCTGCCTCTGGTCTCCTAACAATGCAATCCACCCTCCACACTTCTGCCTGCAAGACCTTGTGAGCACACAGCTCAGATCATGATGCAGCCCTGCCTGAATGCTGCTAATGCTCCTCATTACTGCCCTCAAAGCATTAAATCTCACGTGGTTCCAACTTCTCTTTCCAGCCTCATTTTGTAGTAGTATCTTTCCTCAACTTTCTCCACACTACAGCCACTCAGGCTTCTGGGTGTGTCTTAAGTGTGTCATGCACTCTTATGCCACCAGCTGCCCAGGGACACTTCCTCTTTTCTCTTCTTGTTCGGCTTCTACTTGTCTTTCAAGACTCTGCTCATTTCCCCCCTCTCCTGTTATCCTCCCCTGAGTCTATAGGCAGACTTAGTCTCCTCCACTTCTGTGTTTCCATGGCACTTCTTGAATACATTAATTAATTTTCATTGTAACTATTTGGATATTGTATCACCTCATCCAGTTAGAGTTTTATAATAGCTTAATAAATGATTCTTGGTTAGATGGATGGACAAAGGTATATGCATATTTATGGTTCTTTTAAATGTTCTAATCACTCCATGTCATTTTCGAAAGGGGAATGCATTGCAAATATTGTAGTAAAAGAGAAACAGTATGGCATTATCTATCTTCCTTTTCCTTCCTTGGATGCTTTAAATATCACCTAGCTTTGGGAACAAGAGCCCAGGTTTCTGCACTTGTTCTGTGTCTTAAAAAAAAAAAGAAAAAAAGGAGGAGGGGACAGACATTCAGGTCCAATGCTTTTGAAAAAAATGAAACAGGTTCAGGGACTTTTAAAAAGGACCTATTTTAATTATTGCCTTTCAATAAAATGATGTGATTATGAGGAAAAATTGCATACTAGGCCCTATGATTTCTTTATTTTTTGAAGTATACAACCTATTATTTCTCATAGGAATTTTTAGCTCTTGAACATTTCTATAATATAATTTCTAATTTTTTTCTAGTTGTAGTGAGTCATATTCAATTGTACATTAATTTTTTTATGAATTATCCAGTTTTCTGGGGGAATATGGAGACAAATCGCCCCATTGCTCCATTGAACATCTTGGATCTAAGAGTTCTAAACTCCAAAATCCACTTGCTACCTGGGTCAAAGGCCCAGGGGCCACTTTTGAGCACCTGTTTTGCAACATATACCTTTAAGCCATGGCCCTTTTGTTTGATCTTTCTCCTGCCCAGAAAGCCCCTTCACCATTCATACGCAGAAGGCTTCTCACCTGTCACTCCCTGATCTTCTAGCCCAGGAAGCTTGAATTGCCCTGGGTACCGCCTTCCTGTGGCAAATACTTGCTTTCCATTTTTTATATTATGAAATATTTCATATATTAAAATATATATGGAACATGTACTTACTCCTTAAAGAACAAAAATAAAACTATTCTTTATGAAATGTTTGCAGACCTCAGTCAGCCTCCCCCCATCCCAGCTCCTCCCTCCCCTGTAGGTAACCACTAATCAAAATGTTGTGCTCCATGTTTGCCTGCTTTTTCTTTATTTTTTTTTAATTTTTTTATTTTGTAAAACATTCGTATTTACAAGACAATTGTAACAACAGTACAAAGAATATCATATACCCTTCCCTCAGATTACATTGTATTTAGATGTCAGGTCTCTTGAGTCTTTGAGTCTAATTTAGAATGGATTCTCAGTCTTTCTTGATCTTGACATTTTGAAAAATACCAGCCAGTTGCCTTGTACAGTGAGCCTCCATTTGGTTTTAGACTGAAGCATCCTCATGGTTGGATTCAAGCTGTGCTGTTCGGGGTGGAAACGTCACAGAAGCAATGTGGTGTCCCTAGTGCATCGTATCAGGAGGGACATGTCAGTGTGTCCCATTATTGTCACTTAGTTGTGACGGTGTCTGCAGGATTCTTCTTTGTGAAGTTGTTTTGTAGGAGGAAATTTGTTACATTTATGTAAGTTGCATTTTGGAGATTCATTAGCATTTGTTCAAAACTATGTTGGTAATTAGGAACAGTACCCTTCCATCATCAAGCTTGTTGGCTTCATTACTCACTCTGTAAGTGCCCCATATAAAATTCTCATAATGAGACTCACAACAATAAATAAAAGCAGGTGTCTCCATTTAAGGAAATTCCAAGTATTCCAACTTTTGCTCAAATCTAGGAACAAAAGCTTATTTGGGTCACACAGTGTTCTAGCCTCAAGCATTTCTTATGCATATGTTGTTTTGTTTAAATCCAAGTGAGTTATACAGCACATTCCATTTGACTTGTATCAGACACCCAGCCTGAAAGGCAGATAATAATTTCAAAGTCTCAGAATTTTTCCAGGGACAAATTCTGGTGGTAGTATATAGTGTTTATATTAGAAGGTTTTTTCACTCTTTTTGACTTCGTTTAGCTTTACAGTTAAATTCTACACTTGTGTTGACAATGTATGGTTGAGGGAATGAGTTTAATGTAGAAGAAAGACTCATTTTTACTATCACAGAGTTGTTACTGATAAGGATTGTGACTTGGAGCTGGTTGTGGGAACTCAGTTTTATGGATTCTGGCTGGAAAAACCATACCTTCAAGGAAGAGGTGAAAGGGCTCCGGCAGAAGTAGAACAGGTAGATCAATTTGATTCAGTTAGAGCAACAGGTATAGAGAGGTTAAGTAACTTGCTCAAAATTACACAATTTTAAATGGCAGAGCTAGGATTCAAGCTTCAAAACTCACAATCTTAACCAACAAATTGTAAAATACTGTGTGTGTGTGTGTGTGTGTGTGTGTATGTGCATGGACATTAAAACATTATGCATCTTAGGGCATAATGAGAACATGCATAATTAGGAAAATGCAATATAATGTTATTGAGTATAGAATCCAACTTGATTTATATTCTTTTGTCATTTACTAAATAGAAAAGCAATTTCTTCATAACTCCATTATAAATAATTTATTGAAGTGAGAATACTTACAACTTTGCAAAGCAGCTTAAATTATTTAGTGTCTGGATCCAATCTTGGTGTTACATGGTGAACTTCAAGCCGCCTCAAGTGTCCCAAAAGAACTGTGTCGGCTTCACTGCACTGAGATGACACTCTGTCTCTAGGAATATTCTCAAGAATACTGAAGAACACCAACACTCGAATTTCTATGTCTTAGAGAAGAGATGGGGGAACACAAAACAAGAAAATAACAACAGAAGAAA
Source organism: Varecia variegata (assembly GCA_028533085.1). NCBI lineage: Eukaryota > Metazoa > Chordata > Mammalia > Primates > Lemuridae > Varecia > Varecia variegata. The sequence continues at coordinate 10,036,886 of CM052439.1, forward strand.
ACCTATTACTCTTTTCTTCTACCCTCTGTCCCAGCTGAATGAGTAAATCAAAGCACGAATTCAAAAAAGCTAAAAACCACTAATGTGTGTGATTGTCCCAGGAACCTGCCGCAAGCACTCAGTGTGCAAAGCTCCCTGCAAAATAGAACAAAGCCCCAGCCCTGGAGGGGACAGGGTTTTCATAGAGAAATTCTTCCCTGGATTTTTCTTTTTCCCATATTTCTCCCACTTCCTTAATGACACGTTTTTAAGAGATAAAATAGGTGAAAATTAACAGTAAGGAAAGTTTTGAAGTAGAAAATAATCATAAGTGGCCATCCTGGGGTGCGTAGGACCATAGATGGGGGTGAGGAGGCAGAAGTACCTGCTTTGCTTTGGTGAAAATGAAAGATTTATGAATTGATTATTTTCCCACTGTGTAATCACTGCCTATTACCTGCCACGTTCTCTGATGGACGTAGGAGATACTGTTTTTTGTTTGTTTCTTTCTTTTGTAGTTGAACAAATTATTTATTGGAACGTTCTTGGGACACGGGCTCAACTAAACCCATTATTCACATGGAAACATGGTTTTGCATAAGGAATATACTGTTGAACAAGACAGCGATGGTCCCTCTTACGTCGATTGTTCTGCATGAGGCAAAGCTCTCCAAGTGCCCTTGGCTCTAGCAAACTACTTTGATTGCTGCCAAACTCTCTCCAGAACTATAGTTCCTGAAACCAATGCTGACTTGTTATATCTTTGCAGATGTTCTTAAACCCAAGCAATATAAACAATATCCTATGTCATATATGCATTCCATCACATTTATGGATTTGCTCTCACACAAGTGCAAGAGGTGTGTGTGCATATATGTGTGAAACCCAAGATTCTTGGGAATCTAAACCAATTCCATTTTCCTTATTATGAGGACATGCTCTAGTGTATGTCAGAAATTAAATTTCTGAAGGTGGAGATTGTTCTAAATGATGGTAAGCATTATTTCCTTCATCTCATGTTGAGTTGCCTGCAATACATTTTTAGAAAATTGCATGATCTCATGATTGCCGTTATGTTGGCAAATTGTCCCTTAGAGTCTTAAAATAGTTACCTCTACTCAGAGGAGAGAAATCCCCCAGAACACATCTCAGCAATCAGTGTCACTTTTGTTCTCTCAAGTAATAAAATATGATTTTTTTAGAGAACAATCATAATAAACATAATATAGGAAAAAGTTACTTTTCAAATATTACATGTTGCTGGGTTAAGTTGTTTGGCGGAACACAGATTCTTTGCTTCATGGTTAGCTCATTATTTCTCTGCTGCTTTCCCAATGTGTTCCGCATATTTTACCTTGGTCTTTGCTGTGACTCATTTGTTGCTCTATAGACTATATTGACAACAGATGAATGCTAATGTGTGTATTGTTCTCAACAAAATGTCAAGGACGTACAATTGCAATTGTTATGACTCTCCTTTTAGAAACATCATATACTTTAATATCTATGTCAAGACTATTCACTTATGAATCATTATTAATGTGAGTGTTCCAGAATGGGAAATAAAAGTAGCCTTAAACTGTTGGCAGTTTCAAATTATGAAAAGCCATAGACGTAAGTGCTCTGTCTACATAGGCAAACAGGTATATGTTAAGTCTATGTCTCTGACTCTGAGCTAGATTCATAGGAATCAATGTTCAAGACCAGCATATGGATTGTAAATATGCTTGCAATTTACACCCATGTATTAAGGGGTTCTGCTGGTTGGCTCAGCTTTGTCAATTGGTCACATTGCTTGACAGAAAGCATGGGAACTGGCGTAACTCATACTCACATTTTGGCTGCTGATTCTTAGCTAAATAATCATGAAATCAGTAGACCGTGCTTTGCAGGATGAGAACTGAACATTAAAGACTTTCAATGTTTTTGTTCACCCTCACATTCTAGGCTGATACCAAAGCCACAGCTAAGGGCAGTATCTGTGAAGGAGCTCCCAGTGGTCAGGGAATAAACACTGTGCTTCACAATGAAAGATTTGGTGTCAGGGAAATAAGAAGTCCCCTGTGTCTGAGAGAAAATGGTAGGCATTGAGCAGAGTGGAAGCCAGAGGGAATCGATGCCAGGAGTATCAGAAATGGGTAGAAAAAAGAAAAGCTTGCGGGAGTGCAGGACACTGAAGTGAAGTTGGCTTGAGGATTTGTATCTTAGCCAGGAAAAAAAAAAAATTAAACCGCACTGTCTTGAGCTTTGAAGTTGCCAATCCGCAAATTCACAGTTGCCTACTTTTCAGTTAACCATGAGAGTCTGTGTCAGTTCTTGGAAACCCAGAGCCTCTATTAGCTGGGGAGTGTGGTGTTTCTCCATATCTGTTCAGGAAACGATCACATCATGTGGTCAGAGTGACAGCCTTTACTCATTCAAAATCCCACGCATAATAGCAGGGGCCCGAAATACGTGGGGGGCGCTGCACACAGAGCCAAATGTTACATGATTGGTCTCCACTGCGGGCCAAGCCGTGAGGCCATTTTCTCTCTTACACAATTGCCGAAGTATATTCCTAACAATTCAAAAAGAAAGGTTTAGAAAATGTGCAGCTTTCAAAAAGATTGGTGCTAGTTGGTAACAGAGCTGTATACACATTTACATGACATCTTGGAAGGGCCTAGAACTTTCCCACCTTCATCTGCAATTTGTTGCCCTTCTGTGAAACCAACTGAGTGCTCTGTCCTAGGGAGAGAGCAGTGGTTAGGATGAGATGTACGTGGCTCCTGTCAATCAGCCCCCTAAGGCGGTTCTGCAAGGAATGGCAGCTCACTCCACACCAGCCAGCTCCCCCTGGACCAGCATCTCTCCTTTCCAGCTGCTAAGAAACACAGAGGAACCATTTAGACCCATGATTGATGCGATAGACAGTGTAGAATAGAGGACTCTGAAGACTTAGGTTATAAAAAGGTTATAAAAACTGTTTCCTGATACACTGCACTTTTAAAATATATGAATACTGCATTTGGAAAGCAAATTGTCTTATTAGTATAATATTCCTTAAAGCTCACTTTTTGTTATTGAAAATCTAGTCAAACAGGAGTTGGGGGGCACCCAGGGCCACCCCGCTGTGACCGTGAATTACCTATTATTCCAGCAGAGTAACTGACTTGGAGAGGCAGGGAATGGGGGCTGGCAACCAGACGGTGGCCTCTGTTCTCTGTTGGCAGGGATAACGCAGAACAGATGCAATTATAAATAGAATTATAGCCCAAACCAGGATTACTTGGATAACTTAGTCAACACAAGGTTTTGTTTGATTAAATTTTCTAGATAATTTCATCAATGATTGACCTAACTCTGTTAGTGGAGATCTAAAAGGACAGCCAATTTAAACATATTTAGCAAGGCCAGCATTTCCTTTTTCTGTCTTTTGGACTATAGGCATATCTCCAGTTATTGGCTTCTTTGGCTAGACAGTGCTATCCACATTTTTTTTTTTTTGACAAAGCAGAAAAAAATTGATGAAGCAGAGACTCAGTTTAAGAATCTAAAAGAAATGGGCAAGCTGGAGAAATATTCATGCTGAAAATTATCTCAGATGTTTTAGCCAAATGGCATACCAGGTCAAACTGCTGAATCAATCAATCAATCAATCAACCAGTCTCTCTTGGTCTCTGTGAGTCTCTCTCTCTCTCTCTCTCTCTCTCTCTCTGCCTTTCTCTAGAATGTCACTTTTATTTCTATTTCTCTCCATATAACATGCAACTCTTTGCTTGAACAGTGGGATTTGTTCCTGTGGCTAAACTGTCTTCAAAAATAAAAGTAGGATGGTTAATTCCATCCTTAGCTGATGGTTGAACTTACTGGTAGTGCACAACCTTCAGAAATGTATATAGAAGACCCTGAGCGGGACTGAATGATCCCTCCACTCTTGTCATTTCCCCAAACTGAAATTATTGAATAATATATTTTATTAGGAAAGCCTTTTAAAGTTTTTCTTGGTTTAATTTTAGTCAGTATTATTTGGGCTTGAACTTAGAACACCTAAAAATAGAAATAATAAGATGTGCTATTTGGGAAAGAATATACATTTAGATAATATCACCTCCTAGATTTAAGATATTTGTCTTCCTACTCAGATCAGAACATCACAGTTTTTCCTTTTTAGTCATAAGCTTTTAAACAAATACAAATGATAATATTAAAAAAGTAACTCTTATTTTGAGCTTAAAATCTAAGAACTTTGCTCTATGATGTACAAGTCCAAAAAAAGAAAAAAACACCAAAATTTTGACATCTATACCAACTATTTTATTTTTATTTACATATTTGATATAGAAAAAGTCATAGTAGAACATTTCAAAAGCAAATTATATGCTAATGACAAAACTGTTAACCAGACGTGTTAAAACTACTCTAGATGAAGCAGCCACAATAGACCAGTCCATTCACAGAAATAGTATGTAGATAATTTGCCGAGAATTTTAACATGCATTATCTCATGTAGGCCCAGCAAAAACTCCATGATGGGGGAAAATGAAACTTAGTGTAAGTGGACGTTCTAGCTAAAATGGTCTCATGTTGGCTGACTTTTTAAAAAGCTAGTGACATTTTATTTTATTTCGTTGACATTTTGAGGCTTCCCCTCCACCTTTCTCATCTCTACTAAATATAATGTAAAGATAAGTAAAATCTTTAAAAGGAAATTAGAAGAAAAATACAATGCTTATAATCAGCATAAGCATCTTCATGTACTGTAAATGAAACAGAAACACAAAGCCAGGAAGAGCACTGAAAACAAGAACTAGGTGGCGAATCGAGAAGTAAATTGGTTGGAACGGGGCTCCACTGCTTTTGAGACGGGCTGAAAAAAGCTGCCACCCTGTCCCATTCCTGAGAGCCCCATTTTTAAAACAGACTCTCGGCTGTTTGGCTGTTTGAAAGCTACGCACTGGCCTGGATCTCAGGTATCTCCGATGGCCATGTGATGGGGCCGCCAGGCTGATGGAAAGTGGGTGGTGCATACTCTGAGTCAAGGTTAGTCTGCAAACCAAACCCCAGAACGTATGAGGGAAGCGCCTGCTAAGAAAAGTACCCAGTTAAATCAACATTCAAGGAGGACTTTGGTCCCGAATACATGGAAACAGTAAAGCAATGCGGAAAAGTCTTATTTAAAAGTGCAGTACAATCCTGCCATCATAGAACAGTGGTGACCTAAGAAAAGTTCAAGCACAAAAACTAAAAAGTTGCATTATTCTAACAATCTGGCTGTCTGCCAGCTCTGTGGGAAACATACAAGGGGAAAAAAATGTTTTTATTTTTATGCTTTCATTTAGTGGATATATTCGTAAGTGTTTTTACAAAACAGACCACTATGACAAACTGTGTAACATACCCTAAATTCAGAAAATCTTACATGATCATAAAATGGTCACTTCCAAACTGTACCCCACCTCCTCTTCCCAAGAGTAGATAAGACTTGTATTCAGCCTTCACATGAAAACAGGCAGATGATAAACTCAGTCACCAGTTACACCATAACCACATCAAAGTGGTTTGGGCCTGCTTACACTGTAGTTTACTTTAGGATCTTCAATGAATTAGTGTCCATAAAAAGAATAACAAAAAAGAACATATAGATACTATTTTTAAAGAACCAATTGGAAATCAGGCAAATGAAAATTATGTTCCCTGAAATTAAGGAATAAACTTCTCACAGGACCCAGTTCAAGAGGGAACTAATGTATTAAAAAATGGTACTGCATTCACACAGGACAAAGTTCAGAGAAATTGGGAGATTAAAAATATGGAAGAGAAAAATTGTAAATTTAGCTCTATTAAAACTAAGAGGAGAAATAAAATATTGAGCTTCTAAATCAGCAGAGGAAAAAAGCAAAGCATTTAAAATTTATTATTCCTACCAAACATGTGGTATGGGGGGAATAAAAGACACAAATATAAAAGGCATGGTTAGTAGACATCTCAAGATGAAACTTTAGAGATTAATCTAAATATATCAATAATTAATCACAATAAGTGTAAGATGATTAATCTCACCCATTACAAAACAGAGTATACTTATTATTCTAGTATAATTATTATGCTAATGCTATCATATCCTAGTAAATAGTAGCCTTTTTTATTTAAACTATTTCTATTTTTTGTAAGGAAATTTCCTTCCACTTAATTGGAATTTTTCAGCAACTAGGCTTTTTCTCAGCACAGAAACACCCAAAATATTATTTCCAAAATTTTTCACTGTCTCTAAAACATATATAAAAAAACTTTTCAGGCTTTCTGCCATATCCAGTAACCCTAGGAAGTGGATGATGGTAGCATCCAACTTCCCAGAGGCAAAACATGGGTTTAAAAATGCACATTGATTTGGAGATTTTTGATTCAGTTATAGGCATTTTGTTTCCAATGAGTTTTTAAGCTGTATTTTTTTTAAAAAATAGCCTTCACACTTCTGGGGAATTTTGAAATAATTTTTAAATTTTTAAGTTGCGGCTGTTGTCTAAGTGACAGTTTGCTAAAAGTACATTGGAAAAAGAAGGGAAATATGTAAAGCTTTTAAAAGCTTGGAAAGCTCTTTATTTCTTGAGCTACGTAGCTACTTTTTGTCACTATTGCACGTGTGCACGCTCTCTCTGTCTCTGTCTCTGTCTCTTTTATTCATATACACACACACACACATACACACATGCATACCCCGCAGCCTACTCCGGATTTTCTCTCTCAGTTCTGTGACATTGCCAATGGTCTTGGGGAGCTGGAGGTTGAGCTGAAAAGAACCAGAGGGGATTGTAAATACCTCTTTCAAAATCTGGCATTAAGCACAGCTTGTGTAGGATGCTCTCACTCATGCCTGTTCTCAAGTAATGTCAAGATGCAGATAGATTAGGTTGCCCCAAACCGAGCACAGGGAGGCACAGAGAAACACTGACAAGGTTATTATTAATATCTAGGTGACCTGAGAATCTAGCTTGGGTGGTGAACACATCCCAACTCTCCATGTCACTTTGGCTGCCGTGATCTGACCTACGTCATTTCATTCACATCAGAATCATGAACTTCCTGCTCATGATCTTACCAGTTAAGAGAAATGCAGATTAGTTAATGGGAATTAATTAAACTTGTGGAGCTATTTCATAGCAGTACATTTAAGTATTCAAGCACTAAAGAATGTACGTTTGAGTGATCAGGGACCTTTATATTCAGGGCATTTTGATGACGTTTGTTATCCAATAGATAAATGATTATTTTCCAATGGGATACTGAAAACTTTATACATCGGCAGTAAAATGAAATGTGGTTTGATTTTAACAAAGAAATGATCTGTGCAGTCTCCTTGATGTGAATTAACTCAAAGTATTAATCAGGACTGACTGATTAATCTGAGTCAAGATTAGTCTGCAGACTAAAATTCCAGAACATAAGAGGAAAATGAATGCTAAGAAAAGTACCCAGTCTTTTGAATCAACATTCAAAAGAGGAATTTGGACTGATTACATGGAAATAATAATGCAATCTGGAAAAGTCTTCAAAAATACAGTAAAACCCTGCTAGCATAGAAAAGTGATTATCTAATAAAAGTTCAGTCACAGAAACTGTAAAACTAAATGTTTTGATATACAATTAAAGCTTATGAATATTAGCCCCTGTGACCTTAAAAAAACAGCAGGACTTTCCTGAGCTTCAGTTTTTTCTTCTTTACAAATGGGAATAATAATCACACCTACTTTATGTGGTTTTCTTGGAGATTGATTTGTTTAAACAGCAAGTAATTGTTAGCATTATATCTGTTATACAATGTTTATAATTATTAACCATTACTGTTGTTTTTATGAGAGTTATGAGCATCAAATGAGATAAATGCTTGGTAAACTGTAAGTGCCTTGTCACCTCTAAGGAGCTATATGTTAATATCTCTTTTTGACTCTGATGGAAAAGCCAACCTTTATTGGCACTACAGTTTTTTGAAAGCTGAGTGTAAACCTGAAACATTATTATGCAAGTAGATTTGGAGAATTTGGGAATTTTCTTCCTCTTTCTTATTTTGAATAAAGCAGAAGCAGATAAAATTTATTATGAAGTTGTGACTGAAATAAAATGAACTTAGAAGGATATTTGGGATGATTTCTGTATTCTCCCTGACTATTGCCATGCCACGCATGCCCACAAATACTTTCCAAACCTCCTTATTTAACTAAAAGATAACTCAGGATACTTTTAGCCATTGGTTCAGGGGAAAGGATCCTGTCTGTTTACTGCCCATTATGGTCTGGTTCACAGCAGAGAAACCCCAGGCTCAGAGCCTCCAGCCACCAACTGTCAGCGTGGACTATGGCCAGTCCAGGTGCCTGGGCCTCAAGGTTCCCTTAGTGTAGTCAAAAAGGGACTGTTTTCAGCTGCTTATGGATTTCAAATTCTGAATGAGTGGGGCCTTTTGAGAAATCTGGGAGCACTTTATACCTAATATTGAATTATCACTGATAGTAATAATATCATGCAAAGCCATTTTCTAGTTCCCTCTATAATTAATGAATTTAAAAAACAGTTTTATTCTCCCCCATGGTGCACGTGAGCTAGTTTTCATTCAGTTGCATGTCTGTATTGTGCTTGCCCTACTGAGCTGTTTCTGTTGGGGCATGTTCCAAAGAGCAGCTCAGGTCCTTTGACTCTGGGTGCTTGTGCTCACGCTGTAGCTAAGAGCAGCTAGACTTCTCTTGCAGAGCCTAACATTTTGGGTGCCTTTTTATAAGGCCTGTGGCAATTTGGATATTGATGTGGCCTCCTGGCAGGGAGTCCCTGCATGTCCCAAAGTCTCCCTTTCACTCAATTGTACCCAGCTCTGCACTTGACTTGGCTGAGTTTCTTCATTAAAGTTCAGAGTTTTCTCTTTACTGTTAAAAAATCAGGATTAAATGAATGCATTTCAGTTTTCAAGGTTATTATCACAATAAAACCTGTAACATAAAGATTTTATTGTATAAGAAAGCCATGCATGTCCCGAAGTCATAACTGCAGACCTCTAGTTAGCTTCACATTGGCTGGTGGCACTGATCTCAGTATTCAACACCCTTTAAGAGTTAAGTTAGTTTGATATTTTGCTTGTTCTTTAAGCTAATTTGATTTTCCAACCTCTTTTCTCTCTGGCTAACAAAAGGGAATCACTTTACCAAGCTGAAACTTCTGGTGTGAATACCTCTAAGCAGGTTTGTTTGGCAAATATGTACTTCTGTTGCATTTTTCTTCCCAAGAGCAATTAAATATTATAATACTTGTGGCTGCTTTACTTAACCTATAAAGTCATATGTCCTTTCTGGCCAATACTGTGACATTCATTGCCTTTTTTTCTTTTTGTAATAATCATCAGTGGTGTGAAATCTTTGAACTGATCATTTGGCAAGGCTTGCCTTCTGTGAAACAACTTTGACTATATCCATATGCTACGATAGATATCATGTCAATATTTTCCATCACTACTTTTGCTTTGTTGGAGAACACGTTCCCTGCTGTGAGTCAGAGTGTGTCACAGTCAAACTGATTTCTAAACCTTGAAATATTTCACCATGTTTTCCCTTCAAAGTATTTGACTCATCAGCTGAGAAGACACTAGGCCTTTTACTCGTGTTTGGTTCGATTTAGAACAGAGGAGATGGTGGGATCCGTGTGTCCTTGCTGTGTTGTGTGGCTCATTGGCTGTCCCATTTAACACGGGCTACATGCTTCTTTGGAAGAAAAGTTTTGCAGGATTTAGTACTAGGAAAGTTCTGTTTCTGCTTCTGCATTAGTTAATGTCTCTCTTTTAAAACACTTCTATTTTCTTTTCTGTATTCAGTTTTCAAGTTTTAATCCATATTCGCAACTCTAATTCATTCTTTACAAATGTTAATCCGCAAAATTGTATGAACTGTCTGACTCAAGTCAAAAGATGAAGTGCCCGAACTGAGCTTTCTTTTGCTTTCCTAGTGTCCCTTCCCTTTCTCAAATTCTCCTCCTCAAAAGAAACGGATGTCAGGCACGAGCACCAGCGACCAATACCTTTGAGGCGTTTGCTTTGTCTGTCTCACGCCTTGCTGGACAATATAAGATTCTTTCTTTCCCTGGCCTGGTAGATTGATTGCCTTAAGCTCCCCAGTTCTTCCCACTTCCCTCTGCCCAGGTCCTTAGATGGGGGGCTCTCCCACCCTGAGTCTGGGCTTGGTGTTAAGATTTGCTTTGGCCAATGAGACAGTAAGAAACTGAGCACACACCAGGAAGCTTAACAAGTTCTTGAGTGACTGTTCTTCCTCTCTGGCTCCTCTGCCTTTGTCATGAGAAATGGCTGGCCTGGCTGCTGGAGGACAAGACTTAGGGAGAAGAGCTGAGTCTGCCTGGCGGCTCTAGCCAAGGCCTGGAGACCCTCAGAGCTGCCTGGCAGACCTGCAGCTGATGGATGGCTGAGTCCATCCCCAGCCAGTGCCTGAAGACCTGCCCAGCCAACCTACCGGCTCCTTAGCAATAGAAAATGGTTGCTTTTTTCCTAAGCTACTGATTGTTTGGGGTGGTTTGTTACTCAGCAACAGCTAACTAATAACACCTGTTAAAAGAATCTAATGCCTCAGCTGAGCAGGAGGAGGGCACTATAAGGGTCCTTCTCAGTCTCTCTGAAATCATATCCACACCAGCTTGAGAGAGTGGATCACTTCATTAAGTATGGGTAGAATTGAAGCATACTATTGAGTCAAAATGGAAATTTGTAGGCAAGTTGTTTAAGTGGCCAGTTTCAATTAGTTGCTTTGGAAAGTTTTCTTTTTTTAAGTGAACTCTGATATACTTTTCCGGTCTTTTTTTTTTTTTTTTCTTTTTTAATCTTAAGGCTTGCCTTTGTCCTTGTTCCCTTCATCCACCTGCTTTCCTTCTCTGTAGACATTCTGCTAACCTCACCAAGAGCCACCCAGGTGAAACGAGATTTGCAGGGAAACATCAAGGAAGAGTAAACAGATCTTTGACATAAAGGATAATTGCACAAGTAATCTCTTATTTGGTTGAAGCAAATAAGTAGACATTGTGGATATTTTATACTCTTATTCTTTTTGAAATTTCATAGAAGGAATGTCTCTAAGTATTTTTACTAACTTAGAAATTCATCAGAGAGTATTTTAGTTTTCAGATAACTTTCTTGCTTAGGTTATGGTCTTACAGGCTTTAATATCAGCTATTTTTAATATTTTGATTCAATGATTGGTATTTATACTTGGTAGGTAGAATATTACATCTTAGCTAAAAATCGAATACTCCTTTTTAGTTGAAAACTTTGTATGGAGACATTTTAACAACTTAAACCTGGTCATCTGTGACCCTCTTACTTACGCGTCGGCCCTGGTTTTTCAAGCGTCTCTCCCTAGAGGGCGCCATATCCTCACTTCATGACTTGGTCTTTCCAAGGTTGGCTGCTGGTCTGGTAACATCATGTGAGGCTGAAGTCGTTTAGATTACAAGATTGGAATATTTATCATCAGTAGAGCCTTCATTTTAACATGGTAAATGCATGACTTACTGGACATATTTTTTTAAGCTTTATGGCAAGTGAGACACAATTTATGAGAGGATGCAATAGTATTTGTTTAACATGACAGTTGGTTCAGATCCGTTCTAGCCTATCTTTGTGTTGACACACATTAACCTGTGGAATATTATGGGCAGCCAGTGGCGTATTGGAGAGAATACTAAGGATGGATGCAATGGATCTGTGCTCATTTTGGATATGTCACTTCAGAAGGTACTTGCCCCATTTCGACTTCAGCTTCCTCATTTGTAAGGTTAGGGAGCCAGTCTCAATTTTTTTTTTCAAAATCCCAGCAGTTCTGTGATTTATGATCTGTGGTACATAACAAAAGTCCTGTATATCTTGATAGAGGAAGTGATACTAGTGCTCCCAACTGCTAATTCAAAGGAAATTTAGGTAATTGCCCAGTGACATTTTGGTCAGCCTACAGAAGATATTGTAAATTTTGAGAAAAAAGATGCCATCTGATTATTGAAACCCATAAATACCAATAAATATGTTCTTATCTATCTTCTTAGGACATGAATATTCCTATAAAGTCAGCATAAGGTAATGATAAAATACTCGCTCAAAAGAAAAAGTGTCAACTACTTAAGATCTAGCACTATGCATAAAGAGTCTTCACTCAAGAAATGTTTGTGAATTGCCAGCTGAATGTGGTGGTATGTGCCTATAATCCCAGCACTTTGGGAGGCCGAGGAGGGAGGATCACTTGAGGCCAGCCTGAGCAACATAGCAAGACCCCGTCTCTTAAAAAAAAAAATTGTTTGTGAATGAATGGCAAGATGACTAATTCCATTTTTGGTACAGCTTTTATGCTTTTATTTCCAAAATATTCTTTATTACACTGAGTTAGAACTGATCTTCACAAACTTCCAGCAATGGCTTTAACTCTACTCCTTTGGGTTATATTGAACATACTGTATTCGCTATGTATGGAAAGTTACTTTTCTTTTATTTTCTCCCACTCTGCTACAAAAATAGTTAGATGATACTAGCATTTCTCAAAGAATAGAATAAATATCACTGGCCACGCTTACAATTAGGCATAATTCTTTTTACAACCATCTTTAAGTTTTTAAAATCAGCTGTCATACCTGATATAGTCTTATCTCTTCCAAGATAATCATGATTCTTCAGAACTTTCTTACACACGTTTTTCAGTGTCTTCATTACTCTCTTCAAAATGGGTCCTGGTTTTTCTATATCCTTCCTACTCTGTCACCATGAACTGAACACAGTATTCAAAGCTTCATCACTACCATGAAAACAAGGACCACCATCTTTTATATTCTAAATACTATTTTTCTGCTACCACAACTTAACATTAAATTCCTTATCACATGTTGGTCTATATTGATGCCCAAGTCTTTTTCACAAGTGCACTGTTAAATCACATCTCTCTTTTATATCCATGTGATTTTGTTTTACTTATATTAGTATCTTCTTTTAATTTTCATTGAAGTATCTTTTCTTAGACTTAGCTTGCATTATGGATTATGGCTATGTCAACCTGATAAATTTGCTTCTATCTTCACGTCATCTACAACAACTTTTTGACTCCTAGAGGCTTGTAGGTTTTCTGTGGCAGCTGAGCAACTCTGATGGAAGGTAATAAAAATTCTATCTCATGACAAAGAGGTTTTTTTTACAGAGAACATGAGGCCCCATTTCTCAATTCACTTCCAGATTGGCTCTAATATATCTAATGACCTCTTTTCTAAAATTAGTTTCATGAAGGGCTTGATTGATTTTAGGCTCTTTATAGATTTAATTTAATGTTCAATCTCCATTGTATTATTGCCCAGTATGAGTCAAGATGATAACACTTATGATTAGAGAAATAAAGCAAGGCCTTCTGAGAGCCATGTATAGAACTACCTTATCCCTGATTTGGGAAGCTGAGCCACATGTGGACGGAATTGCTGATGGACAAACTCTAATGGCTCCTTTAATGCAAAAAATTGATTCTGGAAGCAGGAAGCGGCTGGAAGGGGCTGCTCTGAAACTCTGTATCAGCATACGCTGGGTATTCTTGATTCTGCTTTCAGAAAGCAGATGCTCTCTAGATTGCTAAGCCGGCATGTGGCTTGATGCCTACAGCACAGGTGCTTGAGTCAGAAAGACATCAGTTTAAACATGGCTCCCCCATTTATTAAGTCTGGCTGTGTGGCTCTGAGGAGTTATTTAACCTCTCTGAGCTTCAGGTTTCTCAACTTTAAAATAAAGATGCATTAGTATCCTAGTGCTGCCATAACAAATGACCACAAACCGGGTGGCTTACTACAACAACAGGAATTTTGTCTCTCGCAGGCCAGAAATCTGAAATCACATCGGCAGGTCCATGCAGGGTTCTAGGGGAAAATCCTTCCTTCCTTCTTCCGGTTCCTGATGGCTCCAGGCGTTCCCTGGCTTGCAGCTCCAGTCTCTGCCTCCATCTTCACATGGCCTTCTCTCTTTTCCTTCCTCTTCTATCTGTGTCTTCACCTCTTCTGTCTCTCGTAAGGACAATTTCCACTGGATTTAGGACCGGGATGAATAATCCAAACTGATCTCATCTTTAAATCCTTAACTCATCTACGAAGACTCTTTTTCCAAATAAGGTAACATTCATGAGTTCCAGAGATTAGGATGTGAACATCTCTTTCTGGGTACTACCATTCAACCCACTACAAGGAATAATCCTATGCTGACATCACAGAGCTAATGAGAAAGTGCTCAGTACATAGGACATGTTCGAGAAATGTTAGTCATCATCATCATTTTATGATAATTAACTATCTCCTCAGTTTTGTCATTATAATATTTACTTCTGATAGACCTACTACATTGAACAGTGAGCTCTGTTATGATTGGACCTAAGGAGCAGATATGAAACTCCAATTACATCTGAACATTTCATGCAGAGAAAAGAATACCTCTTTCCCCAAAGTGGTTTAGGAGTCATTGGCCTTATTTTATCATTGTAAATGCACATTATGGAACATAAGGAGACAATATTTCTTGTGGTTTTAGCAGACAGGAAGGCCATTAAGGATCAAGGATACTAATGAAATATCAACAAATTCACTTTGTAAAATCTGGAACAAATACTATTATTAGATAAAACTTTTATTTTGAAACTAAAATAAGTGAAGTGTATTTCTGTGTTTGGGATAGGCCTTTTTTAAACAAAGGTTCATTTGGTTAAACATGAAACCAACTAATTCAGAAAACATCATTTCAACCGGGTGCAGTGGCTCACGCCTATAATCCCAGCACTCTGGGAGGCTGACTTGGGAGGATTGCTTGAGGTCAGGAGTTCAAAACCAGCTTGAGCAAGAGTGAGACCCTGTCTCTACCAAAAATAGAAAAATTAGCCCAGTGCAGTGGTGAGTGCCTGTAGTCCCAGGTACTCAGGAGGCTGAAGCAGGAGGATCTCCTGAGCCCAGGAGTTAGAGGTTGCAGTGAGCTATGACGATGTCACTGCACTCTACCCGGGGCGACAGAGCAAGACCCTATCTCAAAAAAACAAACAGACACCAAACAAGCAAAAAAAAAAAAAAAAAAAAAAGGCAATGCAAAACATCATGTCAGGATTGTGGATCTTTTCTCTGATCCTATTAATAGTTGAGCCAGTTACAGTGCTAGAGAGAATCTGCTCCTAAGAGCCAGCCTTCTGGTGGAGTCATGAAACAAAGGCCCACACCCACCATCAGTGAACTCAGACTCTCCTTGGAAATGTTTACCCCAACTTTTAACTCAAAAATGTGACCTCCCTAAATTTCTCCCCATTCTCAAATACAGATGGAATTTGTCACTCTCAAAATTTTCCCTAGTCGTTTGTTGGTTCTTACCTATCCACCCCAGGGCAGATCACGCCGATGAGATTCTTATCAATTCTGCTGTGGGTACTGAGCATCCAACAACATTCCATGCCCTTTTGGGAGCGATGGGTAATGAGATACCATCTCCTGGGTTTTCTTCCTTCCACATATGTGGATGTATATGTCTATCTGCCTGAGCATAGCATGGCATGGCCATTGTCACACTGTCATGAGTAGTCACTAAAACACCTTCTGTGTCTCAATATTCTCATCAGTTAAAGAGAGCTGAACAGCTGACTAAATCTCAACCACTGAGGCCAAATAAATTAATAACATGTCTATCAATCAAGGACACTAAGAAACGGAAGTGGGTGACCTTCTGCTTAAACTCACTGCAAAAGCTTTGTGGTGTTATTATTGCAATTCTTTGTCTGTGACTGCTTTTGTTCCAGATGCCACTTAGGAACTGAAACCCGGAGAAAGGATACTACGATTAAATGATATTGAGGTTGACAGTTTTTTCCTTTTTATAGAGTAGTGTGGCAAAAAAGGGGAATGTTTGCCCTTCTCACAACGGACACCAGGGGGCAGTGCTGACATAGGGAGATTTCAGCATCTGGTCAAGAAGTGGTATCTACCCCCAGAAGTCAGACGCCTTCATGAGGCACACAGCCTTTTGTCTTTGAAACAGTCTAACCTACGTTCTTCCCAAGTGCCATTTATTCATCCTTCATGACCCAGCTCAAATATCTCAGCCTCTGAGAAACCATACCTATCCCCACTGGCCATATTAACTGTCCCTTCTGTCTGCTGTGGTCTGAATATTTGTGTCCCCAAAAGTCATATGTTGAAATACTAACACCTAAAATGATGGCATTAGGAGGTGTGGCCTTATGTTCAAGATGGCACTTATGGGAGATTATAGGTCACGAGGGCAGAGCCCTCAGGAATGAGATTAGTGCCCTTATAAAATAAGCCCAAGGGAGCTTGTTTGCTCCTTCCACCATGTGAGGACACAGAAAAAAGGTGCTATCTAAGAACCAGAAAGCATCAGACACCAAATCTACTGGTGCCTGGATCTTGGACTTCCAGCCTCCAGAACTGTGAGAAATAAATGTTTGTTGTTTATAAATCACCCAATTTATGATATTTGTTATAGCAGCCTGAATGGACTAAGACACTTCCTCCATCGTATTTTAAATAAAACTCTATTACAGGAACTCCGCTCTACACTGTCGTGCACCTCTTTTCATTCATGACTTACCAAAGTCCCTAGCAGCTACTATTGACACCTATATACTTGTTGGTAAGTGCACATACCCTGAAATATTGCCAGACTACTGCTATTCTACTATTAATAGCTAACCAATAAATTTAAAATACTGATAAGATTTCACTGTCCATAATAATCCTCGGCCGCCCAGCGTTGACACAAAACAGCACCAAAACATTTTAGTAGGTTAGCTCTTCAACTAATACATTATTAGCCAAATTAACACAACAGTTTCTAGCGATTGATTTTCTTTCTAGTAATAGCTTGAGCACTGTTCGGGGCAACCTTTCTCTGAGGGAAAGACACAGCAGTCATGGCTGGGTTACTGCATCACTCTCAATCCCTTTTCAATCCCTTCCTCCTTCCCTACTGTTGGCTTGGACGCCCTGGAGACGTTGGGAACGAGTTAAACTTCTCTTGGCATTCTAACGGGATTGATGCTATTGCTTCCGTGAGCTGTGGACAGGAAGTGCTCAAAACAATAGTTGTTCTTCCCTTGTTGGAGCTCTCACTTTTCAGTCTTCCACGTGTGGAAAGCACAATTCTATGAATGACTGTGATAAACAGAATACATATTTCTAAACACTAGGATTTCCAAGATTATGATTCTTTCTTTGTGTTTTTAGAAACCAGCCACACTGCAGCAGTGAGGCTAAAGTCAGTTTTCCATGATGTATAAAGCTAGTAATGTGTGTGTGTGTGTGTGTATGTGTGTGTGTGACTTGAATGATCCCAATGCTATTTTATAAATGATAGGACATAACCTTGTGGCTTAAGAAGACTCATCATGAGTCTGTTCCTTGGGGCCAGCTGTATCTCTGCATAAAAGGTGGATGAAATTAAAAATCATGTTCTCTTCCTCTTGGATATACTGTCATTTTCTAACCAAAGGTCACTTGCCAATTCAGCAGTTCCTGCCTTAGTGCCTTGTGACATCAGGCAGGATGTAGTGTGAAGAATGACCAGAGGGATCCTGTTGCATCACACATAATAAAGCTTCTGATGCATGGCTGAGCTTTTCCAAGCACTTGGCATGCAATAAAATAAAATTTAATACTGACTGTTGCATACTGTCGGATTGCAGCTATCAGTTTGGAGACCTGGGAAAAGTTGCTTCTTTGGGCTTAGCTTTTCCTGTTTGAAATTATGGGCATTAAACCAGACAGCACTCATTTTAGATTAAAGAATCCACCAAAAATACACAATTATGGTGTTTTGGGATAATATTTTCCCTAGAGGGAGTCATATTTTATTTGAGATTTACACCGAAATATAAGCTCCAAGGGAATAGAGCTCTTCGTGCCTTTATCCCCAGGGCCCAGGAGAGTGCCTGGCACAGACTAGCATTCAGTCAATATTCATTAAATGGAGAAAGAGAGGAAAAACAGAAGGAAGGAGGGGAGAGAGAAAGGAAAGGAGGGAGGAAGGAAAGTTGACATATTAATATCTCATTAAGCTGGACTTCACTCACTGGAACAGCAATGCTGAAGCAACCCTGAAGAAGATGTTCACAGGAAGTTGAATGAAATTCCAAGAACAACACTTTCATAAGAGCAAACAATACCTTAAGAACTTTAGCCCTCCTTTTTCCATATAAAAACCCCATGCTGGGGGCTGACTGGTGCCCCTTTCTTAAGGGAGTTGAGTTCAGTGGGTGCCTGCAGTAAATGGGTTTGGAAGTGATAGGAACAGAGGTGGGGAAGAAATGGAGTCTTCAAACAACTCTTTCCAGTTGTTTGCCTGTGCAGGAAGCTGAAAGAGTGCTGTGGCCATAGAAATCTCAGGGTTGAAAGAGGTTTTATGTGTGTGTATGTGTTTATTTTATAAATGGAAGAAGCTTTCATGCTGCTAAGGGGGAAAAGCCAGTAGAGCAAAGAGGAATGATTGATGGAGCAAGACCCTGGAAGAGATGAGGGTGAGACTGGTCTGAAGAAGGGGAAACTTCCCCTGCATTTGACACTAACGAGAATGTAAGGGGAATGTACATAAATATTTTAAAAGAACAACAGTAATACAGCTAACACCATGGTTAAGAAAGAAAACCCAGAGGCTTCTGAATCATTTTAGTAATGTTCATTTGCTACTTGTTCATTCATTTTTATTCAGCTGCTAATGCTGAGTCACACAGAAGCAGAAATACAGGCAAAGTGTTAAGAAAATATAGGAATAACTGGCATAATTCTAATTGGAAATTGGAAATAGATTGCCATTTTTCAAGTCATCTTTGTCTAGATCTTAGAATCCCAGGTTACCATGAGATTGAATGTAATGACTCTAACCAGGGTGCATTAGGAATGGAAATATGGGAATGTGTTCATAAGTCACCAGGAGATCTGAGGGTACAGAACTTCGCAGCTTTTGGAATCTCCATTAGGGAAAACAGACAAAAGACTTTTGCATAGGATTGCTTTGGCTATTCAGGCTCTTTTTTGGTTCCATATGAATTTTAGGATTTTTTTTCCTAATTCTATGAAAAATTACATTGGTATTTTGATAGAGGTTGCATTGAATCTGTAGATTGCTTTGAGCAGTGTGGTCATTTTAATGATATTGATTCTTCCAGTCCATGAGCATGGGATATTTTTCCATTTATTTGTGTAATCTACAGTTTCTTTCATTAGTGTTTTATAGTTTTCCTTATAGAAATATTTCACCTCGTTGGTTAAATGTATTCCTAGGTATTTTGTTTTTTAGCTATTGTAAATGGGATTGCCTTCTTGATTTAGTTCTCAGCTTGATTGTTATTGCTGTATAGAAATGTCACTAATTTTTGTACATTGATTTTGTATCCTGAAACTTTACTGAATTCATTTATCAAAACTTTGAGTCTTTTAGCAGAGTCTTTTGGATTTTCTAGGTATAAGATCATATTGTTGGCAAACAGTGATAAATTGACTTTCTCTTTCCAATTTGGATGACTTTTCTTTCTCATGCCTGATTGCTCTGGCTAGAACTTCCAGTACTGTATTGAATAGGACTGGTGAAAGTGGGAATCCTTTTCTTGTTCCATTGTCTAAAGGGAAGGCTTTCAGCTTTTCCCCATTCAGTATGATGTTGGCTGTGGGTTTGTCATATATACTTTTTATTATTTTGAGGTATGTTTCTTCTATGCCTAGTTTGTTGAGGGTTTTTATCATGAAGGTATGTTAAATTTTATAGAATGCTTCTTTTGCATCTATTGAGATGATCATATGGTTTTTGTTTTTAATTCTATTTATGTGGTAGATCATGTTTATTGATTTGTGTATGTTGAACCATCCTTGCATCTGTGAAATAAAACACACTTGATAGTGGTGTATTATCTTTTTGATGTGCTGTTGGATTCAGTTTGCTGGCATTTTGTTGAGGATTTTTACATCTATGTTCATTAGGGATATTGCACTGTTTTCTTTTTTTTGTTGTGTCCCTTCCTGGCTTTGGTATCAGGGTGATACCGACTTCATAGAATGAGTTAGGGAAGATTCCCTCTTCCTTGATTTTTTTGAACAGCTTCAGTAGGATTGATACAGTTCTTCTTTAAACAGCTGGTAGAATTTGGCAGTGAATCTATCTGGTCCTGGGCTTTTTTTGTTGCTGGGAGATTTTTTTATTACCAATTCAATGTCATGACTTATTATTGGTCTGTTTGGAATTTCTATTTCTTCCTGGTTCAGTCTTGAGAGGTTGTATGTTTCCAGGAATTTATCTATTTTCTCTATGTTTTCTGGTTTGTGAGTGTAGAATTGTTCATAATAATCTTTGATGACCTTTTGTATTTCTGTGGTGTCAGTTGTAACATCTCCTCCTTCATTTCTGATTGTATTTATTTGGATCCTGTCTTTCCTTTTCTTGGTTAGTCTACCTAGTGCTCTATTAATCTTCTATATCTTTTCAAATAAGCAAATTTGGATTTCTTTGATCCTTGGTAATTTTTTTAGTCTCAATTTCATTTAGCTCTCCTCTGATCTTTGTTATTTCTTTTCTTCTGCTACCTTTTAGTTTTGTTTGTTCTTCTTTTTCTAGTTCCTTGAACTGTGATGTTAGATTGTTAATTTGTGATCTTTCTATTTTTTGATGTAGACATTTAATGCTATAAACTTCACTCCTAGCACTGCTTTTTCTACATCCCAGAGGTTTGGGTATGTTGTGCCTCTATTTCATTGGTCTCAAAAATTTTTTATTTCTGTCTTACATTGTTGACCCAGATATCATTCAGGAGCAGGTTGTTTAATTTCTGTGTATTTGTATAGTTTTAGAATTTCCTCTTGGAACTGATTTCTAGTTTTATTCCACTGTGGTCTGAGAAGACACTTTGTATAATTTCAATTTTAAAAATTTATTGAGACTTGTTTTGTGGCCTAACATACAGTCTATCTAGGAGAATGTTCCATGTGCTGATGAGAAGAATGTATATTCTGTGGTTGTTGGCTAAAATGTTCTGTAAATGTCTGTTAGGTCCATTTGTTCTAAAGTTCAATTTAAGCCCAGTGTTTCTTCACTGATTTTTTTGTCTCCATAATCTATCTAGCACTGCCAGTGGGATATTGAAGTCCCCCATGATTATTATATCTTGTCTAATCTCTTTTCTTAGGTCTAGTAACATTTGTTTTGTGAATCTGGTTGCTTTGATGTTGGGTGCATATGCATTTATGATTGTTACATATTCTTGTTGAATTTATCCCTTTATCATTATATAATGAACTTTTTTGTCTTTTTTTTTAAACTGTTGTTGATTTACAGTCTGTTTTATCTGATAAAAGTATAATCACTCCTGCTTACTTTTGGTTTCTGTTTGCATGAAATATCTTTCTCCAACCTTTTACCTTCAGTCTATAAGCATCTTTACCAATTAGGTGAGTTTTTTGTGAGCAGCATATGGTTGGATTGTGTATTTTTATCCATTCTGCCAATCTATATTTTTTAAGTCAAGCATTTAAACTACTTATAGTTAAGGTTAATATTGATACGTGAGGTTTTTTTCTGTCATAATGTTAATGGTTAGCTAGTTGCTTTGTAGTCTCCTTTGTGTAATTGCTTTATGAGACTTGTGAGTTTTACACTTTTGTGTGTTTTTATAACAATGAGTATTAATCTTTTATTTCCATGTGTAGAACTCCCTTGAA
Organism: Varecia variegata; assembly: GCA_028533085.1. NCBI lineage: Eukaryota > Metazoa > Chordata > Mammalia > Primates > Lemuridae > Varecia > Varecia variegata. The sequence goes on from CM052439.1 coordinate 10,058,585, forward strand.
CATTTCTTGTAGGGCCAATCTAGTGGTGACCCATTTGCACAGTGTTTGCTTATCTGGGAAAGACTGTATTTCTCCTTCACTTACGAATTTTTTCCTAGCAAGATACAAAATTAGTGGTTGACAGTTTTTTCTTTAACAAGTCTGAAAAAGGACCCCAATCTTTTCTGGCTTGTAATATTTCTGCTGAGAAGTCTGCTATTACTCTAATGGGATTTCCTTATAGGTGACTAGACATTTTTTTCTTGATGATTTTTGAATCTTTTCCTTCACATTAACTTTAAATAGTCTGATGACTGTATGTCTTGATAAAGTTCTTTTTGTACTGTTTCTCTGGAGTTTGCTGAGCCTCTTATATCTGGATGTCTAAATGTCTAGTAAGACAAGGGAAGTTTTCCTCCATTATTTCCTCAAATATTTCTTCAAATAGGTTTTCCAAACTTTTTTCTTTTTTTTTCCCTTGGAAATACTTATGATTTGTAGGTTTGGACACTTGCCATAACTCCATAGTTCTATAAGGCTTTGTGCATTTTTAAATTCTCTTTTCTCTATTTTTGTATGACTGGATTAATTTGAAGTTCAAGTTCTGAGATTCTTTCTTCTGCTTAGTCTGGTCTATTGTGGTAGCTTTCAACTGTATTTTGTAATTCCTTCAATGAATTTTTCACTTCCAGATCTTCTGTTTGATTTCTCTTTAAAGTATCTATCTTTTTGGTAAATTTCTCATTCATATCCTCAGTTGGTTTTCTTATGTATTTTATTGGTTTTCAGATTTCTCTAGGATCTCATTGAGTTTTTTTACAATCCATATTTTTAATTAATTATATAGCATTTCAGAATTTTAATTTTGGTTAGGATCCCTTGCTAGATAGCTAGTGTGGCCCTTTAGGGGGTATTATAATGCCCTGTTTTTCTATGATACCAGAATTTTTATGCTGGGTCCTTCTCATGTGGAAAAATTGTCACCTTATTTTTTAATTTACTTTTATCTGGATAAGACATTTTTCCCCCCTTGAGGGTATAACTATAATGTCTGTTGAGTAGGACTGTTTGGCTTTGCTTTGGGTGCTTTCAGGGACCAAGGCTCTATATGAATTCCTTGGTTATAGATAGCTGTAGTATGGTGGTTTTCTCAAATGCTGGTTGTAGTGATATTCTGCATATTATGAGTAGGATATAAGCCTCCTGTGGAAGAAGCTTATCTCATTTCCAAGTGCTGTCCACTTATATCAGGAGATTTTGTAGTGGGTAATGCAGTTTGACCTCCAGGCTAACAGGTGGTGCTTGCAGGTAAGGGTCAGTAGCAGTGGTAGCAGTGGGTATTTTGATGTTTGTTTACTTGGAGAAGCTTTCCAGTGTCTCAGAGGTTAGACTGGTCTTTGAGAGGCACAGTGGCCTGGGCTCCACTCTCAACCCCAGAGTGGGCAAAGCTGGGCAGAGATGTACCTGGCTGACCCACCCTCAGGTCTCCCAATAGCCAGTGCAAGCATCAGCCCTGATGGGGTGGTGGGGGAGTGGCATAGACTCTAACATTTCCTTGGTTAGGAATATATCCTTAATGTGGTGGCTTTCTCAAATACCAGCTGTAGTAGTAATGCACTGGGTGGGTGAATGGGCTCAAGGCCTTCTGATTTGCCAGGGTGGTGTGAGCAATGGTGGTAGCTAAGGCAGCACCAAGCTTTTCTCCTTCCTGGGCTCTGTGCAATTGTGTCAGCAGACACTGTATTAATAATAGGCTGTGCAGGTTGACCTGGCCAGTAGGTGGAGAGAGCTAGCTGCTGTGGTGCCAGTGGGATTTATGCTTGGCCTTTTTAAACCAAGGGAAGTACTCAGATGTCCCAGGCAATGGGCAGGACCATAGAACTCCCAGGGGTCCGGGTCCCATGTTCTGCCACTAAAGTGGGTGGGAGGTGTGGGAGCAGAGCCCTGAGGAGGCTTGGTCGGGCCAGCCTGTTTTAGGCTCCCCAGTGGCAGGCTCAAGTGGTGGTCCCAACAGAAGATAGTTCTCTGGCTGCTGGGGCAAGTGTCCAGGGAGGGGTGGAATTGCATCTGTCACACCAAAGAGCCCACATGGGGAGAGAGGGACAGCCTGGCCCAGTAGGTAGTAATGGAACCCATCTAGAGATGGCCCAGCAGGTAGTAATGGAACCCATCTAGCTCCCACGCCCTTGACCTGGGAGGTCTCCCACCTGTGGCCCGCAGATGGCAGCAAGCTGAAACAGCCAGTTGAGTCCCAAGTAGTTTGTGCTCAAATGGCAAAATTGCCCCAGGCTGCAAGACTCCCTGCCCAGGAAAGAAACTGCAGCTCCGAGGCCACACCCCTCCCAGACAGGGCCCATGAACAGGGGGCACCCGACTCCTATGCACACAGCACGAGCCACTCCATGCTTGCCTCTCAGTTCTGGCTGAGGTCTCATCGTTAGATCACATATCTCAGTTTGGAGCCTCTCCCAAGAGAGCCAGGGTCTGGGAGCGTACACAAAGCACTTCCCTCACAAAGCTACTTCTGGCACACTCCCCACTGCTCACCACGTCCAGTGCTGGGTCGAGGAGCTCCGCTGTGGCCCGGATTCCCAGGCTGCCCAGTGGGAATTATGTCATGGAGACAGTCTGCTTCCGAGCTCGCAGGATTTGCAGTTTTCCGCCAGACCCATGGTGAGGGCAACTACTTGCAGCTCCTTTCAAAGTGTCCAAAGCTCATTTCACTTTTTCGATGAGCTCCTGTGTTCTTTCTTGGATAAAAGTTCACATTGTGAATCTCTACACACTATTTTGCTATTTGCAAGTGGGTGAGGTACACTAAAAAAATGCCTCTAATATGCCATCTTGCGGGGGAAGCCCACATTTATTTATACATTGTGTGTGCGCGTGCGTGTAGATTTGCTTTGTAAACTAAAGGGAGAGCTACAGAAAGTGGCTAGAAGAATGATGTAACATATACACGAAACGAACAGTTGGAAGGAAGATCTTCTCTGCTGACACTGGACGTGTACCAACGACCTCTTCCCAGGCAGCGCTCAATAATGTTACTGATGACGATTACATTATGTGCCCAGCATACTAAGAAACTGCTAGAAAGAAGCAATCTCTATTGTGAGTATATTGTAGTGAGCACTGTACCTGACATATCCAATACCTGTAAGAGAAGCTAGAAGTAAGCCTTTCCAGTTGATAGTACTTCCTACTTTTTGGAGAGGGTAGTAGTAGCTGGCACTTACTGATCTTTTAGTACTGCGTGGCGCCATGCTAAACCTTTCATATGTGTTCTCTCACTTAATTCTCCCGAGATAAGTGGGAAGGTAGAGAGGATTTAAGTAACTTGCTAACCAAGCTAGTAAGTGGCAGAACTGTCAAGTCCAGGCTGACCTTTGCTAGGGTCCTCCTTGACCAGTGTGTGTACACCTCTGATGACAAGGTGAATCATTGTTTATATCACCATTAGCTTCAACAGAGAGGGTCATAGTATAAATTGATAGACTACTCTTTTAAAATAAATCCTATTTATCAAATGAATTATAAAGTAATCTAAAATGTCACTATTTTTATTCATAGACTTATAGTGATAGACTGTGTTTTAAAAGCCAAAGCATGTTCATAGGAAATTCTTTCTCTTTATCCCTATATTGGATGGGGATGAGACCTTTATTAAGATTGCTTTAACATCTCTTGCTTTCCCTTCAGAAATTTAATAGGAGCATACCCTGATCACATACATTTCTAAAGACCTAAGAGCACATGCAGTTGAATTTGGGAAATTTTGTATATGGCCAGGTTTAAGGGATTTTCAAGGTAGAATCAACACCAGCATGGTGGCTGGGACCGCGCCCCCACATAATCCAACAGTCCTAGTGAAAAAATCTCCATTTAAACTGCAGCTTTGGCCCCTGGCAACTTGGCGGTGTTGAGTGGCAGACAGAGTGGACTTGGGGAGTGCAGGGGACAGGGATAACTTCTATAGTCAAAATTCAGTTCCCTTTCATTATGAATTGTGAGTCTTTCTCCTGCTGATTTCTGTACTTGAAAGGAAGACAGGATAACAATACTTTCCCCAAAGGGTTGAACATAAATGTCCTATATTCTGTCTTGCATTCTTTTGTTCTAAAATGCTGGAAGCACACTGACTTCTCCACTACAGGAGGTTTTCTGTTTTTCCATGAGTGCTAATGCCACCCTGCAAGAAAAGGCATAGTTGACTCACTTGGTGAGTGGCCGTGAACTATGGACATTCTTGAGTTCAGCTATAAACAGTAGAACTTCTCTTTTTATTGGGTTCTTCCTATGCCCCAGGTACTGTGTTTATTCCTTCATTTGGACTATTTCATTTACTCCTCATTATCATAAAAGAATCTTATATAATATACTATTATTATCCCCATTTTACCCATGTAGAAACAAAGGTCAAAAGGTCATTTGCCAACGAGTCACAAATCCAGGAAATGGTAAATTCAGGTCTGGGACAGCAAAATGATTATACCTCCAAAGAAACAGACCAAAGAGAGATGAGCTGAGCCTTCTTATTATCCCTTCTGTCAACCTGTGCACAAGGCATTGCTGTCTACATATTACGGCTATTTGGGGTGATTGTTCTGGCCACTGGGCTGGGTCCAGAGAGGGAGCAGATAGGATATTGTCCTACCACTTTCTGTCTTGGCAATGACTCCGTCTCCAAGTTAAAGAAATGAGTTTGGTTGGACCTACTTCCCCTCCCTTATTCCCACTTCTTTCCTCTTCCCCCTCACTTTTCGGAGTGTTCCTGTCTCTTTTGCAACACTATTGGTGATGTTCACTATAGCCTTTTAAGAAATATTAGTAGGGAAAATGTGGTATACACCAGCAACAATTCTCCTTATCTTCACCTCCACCCTGAAGTCCAGACATTGGGCATTGGTGTTCTCTGAATCTTTTAATTAGATAAAGCTAGTCCATCCTAGACCTAGAAGGAATCTGAGAGCATCCGTTCTACCCCTCATTTTATAGACTTAGATCCAGAGAAAGAGGTGACGAGACTTGTCTGAAATCCTAATTAGTGTCAGAGCCCAAACACCACTCACTGCTTTTCCCACCACTTCACCCAAGAAGGAAGGCTGCACACATCCTCTTGGGGAACTGCGGTGGCTTCATTTGCAGTAGCATCAACTGGAGATAATAGGAACAAGAACTTTTAAGAATCTGCATCCTGCAGTTTTAAAGAGAAGCTGAACATTATCTTATTGAGTTAATCTTTTGAATATTGCCTGCCCCTCCTCTGCCTGCTGGATTTAAACCTCAGTTATTCCTCATTTCCTTTCAAAAGCCTTGAGCTGGGTGCTTTGCACCAACCCTAAAATGATATGTTGGGCTACTCCCCTGAGTCCTGGCAAAGAATGTAAAGTTGAGATCCGCCCAGGTTGGCATCATCCTTTTCGTCTTCACATTGATTCGCAAAGAACATTGTAAATGACTTAAAAGACTGGCGTTTTCATGTTTGGAAAGCAATTCATGATTATCATAAACTAGATTTAACTTGGAATGTTTAGTGTGTGGGTGGTTAATTCCTGCCACAATTCAAACAGGAAAAGAAATGAACATAGAAAATAAAATAGAACAAGTGCTGAAAGTACACTTAATAGTTCATTTATCCAGTATTATCTGAGAATATTTTTGACATAGCTAACTTTTGAAGATAACATAATTTACCCAATTTGATGACTAAACTTATAAAAATTAAAAGCAGTCATTGGTGGAAATTTTATCTGGAATGTGTCACGTATTTCTCTCTCCTTAATCTACGGCCACTGGACATAATTTGGCTTTCCCTGATGCATCAGTGTTGTTGTGCCACTTATTATGGTACCGGGCTAGAACACTGTGCACTTTATATCCACCTCTCTGGTGTTTATGGCCCCCAACATGGATTAGTCCCAGATACTGAGGATATTGATTTCTTCTATGTTTTTGTTTTGTCAGATTGTCTACTGTCTGTCCCTTCCTTTTGTGAGTGGCTCATGCCTTTAAGTCAACCTGACTCAGCCATGCACCCTGAGCCCACTGGCTGTAGAAGAGGAAACTTCCTGCCCTGCCGGCCTCACTCTTGACCTTGCCATTTCATTCTAGTGCCAAGGTTCTCTCTTTTGCTGGGTTACTGTTTACACATGACTTTATTGGCTTTGAGCCTTGAATTGCAGGACCATTACTTACCCTCTTGGGCACCTACTTAGAATAACAATGATAGTAATAAAATAGTTCTAATAATAATAGTGATGAAAGAAAGATAACCTCTACTATTTATGACAGTGTTTTGTACTAAGTGCCTTTATTACAACTCTGCAGAAGCCTTCATCTGTCATTGGCCAGCTGAAGAAAATAAAGCTCAGAGAATTAAAGTGATGTTCTAAGACAATGCCACTAGGATTCAAATGTAGGTGGGTCTGTTCAACTCCAAGCTCATGTTCATGTCTCTGAATCACTTCCTAGGTAACAGGCTGGAATAATGTACCTTCCTTCCTGCCCCAGGTACACAGCCCCAGCCCCATCTGGTTGCCAAGTCTTGATCGGCTGGCTTAATAGCGGGGCCCACCACAACCCTTTGAAAAAGTTGTCAGCACAGCTGCCTTCAGCAGGGACTACTGGTTCAATTGTCTGCTTCCCAGTCCCATTGGACCAGGGCAGGTCAGAATTACATTGCTTTTGGTCAAAAGCCATTGCAAGCTTAGCTTAGCAAGCTCTTTAGAATCCTGAGTAAGGTAAAGGTATAAACCATGATGGTATGAGGACCTCTTCTCTAAGCCACCCCATAAGCATCATAGAATGAATCATGTGCCATCTCTGGCTCTGCAGAAGTTGTTTCTGTGCCTTCTCAGGACTTGGCTGTGATCAGAATAGTTGAGGTTGCAAAATGAGAGACCTCAGGATAAGTGAGGCATTGTTACATTACTTCAAATTTGTTTACTTATGGAAAAGGACTGGGAGAAGGTTAGGGAACTTGTGTCACATTATCATGGGAGCTAACTTCAAGGCACAGAAGAGGCATTTCTGACACCATCACCCAGGGAACATTGTGCACCCCTGGGCAAGGAAGAGTCAGGAGATAAAAAATACCACTTGGGGAAGAAGTAGGGAGAAAGCAAGCAATGTCTAAAAGTCCTTAGATCTAGTAATAACTAATATGTACTGAATACTTACCATGTACTGATACTGGGCCAACCACTTGATGTGGATATTCCATCCTCATGGATACTCATTCATTTAACAGATGAGGAAACTGAGGCTTAAAATTTTTGCTCAAAGTCATAAAGGTAATAAGTGGCTCCACAGAGATTTAAATTTTGACAATCTGCTTCCTGATCCTTTGCTTAGCTGCTACACTCTCTACCTTCTTTTAAGAATAAGAAAGATTTATTATGAGCTGAGAAAAGTTCAATCAAACATAAATGCCTGAGAAATGTAAGACATTAATGGAGCCTTTAAATTACCCATGCACTCTGCAGGAAGCTGATTTAGAGAGCAATGAAGGATAATTTTCTGATGCATCTAAATGTACCAACAAAAGAATAATATGCTTTTGAGCTGCACCAATGCCAAAGGTAGGAACACGACGATAAGGGAGAGCTTGGTAATAGCACATGTATTTTTAAAGCGAAAGAACAATGTGCTTGTTTCCGATGTGATTAATTGTACAAGTCAATAAATGTCAGCAGGTGGAAAGATGTCTTGAAAGAGGAGGCCACTATAATTAAGTGAAAATAAAGAGAGAGAAACTGAATGAAAAGAACTCTACAAATCACAGATGTGGAAATAAGAGGTCATGGGTTACTGTCAAAATAGACTTAACTCCCAAGTGCTTGTTTAGCGCTAGGAGAGGCAAAGATGCAAGCTGATAAAGGGTAACCGGGCCTTAGGGAGAATCACTTCGCTGGATTGCGTTTTCCACTTTTCAGCTAAGAAGGCGCCGATTAACTCCTTCCTAGCCATTTAATTGCATTCTGACCTGAGGGGACTTACCCATCTGGAAGCAGACACAGAAAAAGATTCTCGCTAATCTTGTCCTGGAAAATGACCAAATCCCATGACCTGGTTTTACTTGACTTCGGGCAAAATCCCCTGTCACTTTTAATCTATAGGGGTTCTCCTTTGTGTCACTTTTGTTTGGGAACAATCATTGAGCCTCTGGAAAATTTAGAAAGAAGTCAACATGATTAAGAGCTTGTTGCTCCTGCTGCTGATGATGATGATATTTTTATTACCTGTTGATTGATTCATTCATTCCACAAATCATTACTGAGCTCCCATGTAAAGGCCGTGCTGTAGCTTAAATACAAGGATGGAGGTTTACTACCCTTTGTCTTGGTCCCCAGGTTTTTTCCCATCACATGACTCCACAGAGAATACTTATGGGGGAGAAGGAAGATGCAACAAGGATTGTGAGGCAGTTGAGCTCACACCAACTTGGTGGTCACCCCCAGGTCCTCACCTAGCCCAGGAAGGCAGGTGGCTGCTTCCCTGTGCAGCACCCATGTGTCCAAGCTGTCAGCCGACTCGCCAGGACACTGGGTCAGCCTCCAACGGATTTGAGGAAATCAGCCTCTTTGAACATGGGCAGCCATGTCCAGGCTCACAGGGTGTACTTGGGGTGATGGCCTCATTCTGGTTGGACCCAAAGTAGCCTCTCTTCTGGGGGCATTTTGGTGTTAACTAACATCTTACATCATGCAGGGGGCAATAGTGAGTAACAAAGGGAGCTGGTCATATTTCTGTACTCCAAATATAGGCTTTGATAGCCAATTTGGGTAGTTGAGTCATTTCGGCCAGTGAACATTTTCCACAGTAAACACAATACATTTTTTAAAAAATCCTCTTATCAAATTTGTTACATTTAAAAGTGTTTTAAATTCCCATCAAAGTGCAGTTTAAATCATCACCTTAAGGCAATCTGCTAAGACTGCTAGTTATCTTCTAAAACTGTCATTCAAGTAAAAAAAAATCACAAACCTTCCTGTAAAGGATAAACCAGCTATCAAAGCAGTGGTTGGCCCACTACTCCCCTCGGCATGCCAAAGATGTTTCTGATATAAACCTACCTTTGGAAGATACAAGGTTTACTTGGACCTGATTTGAAATTCAGAATTGGTTATAATGTGCTCAGACTCTGAAGCCGGACTAGCTAAATTCAAATTCTGGCTCTGCCATTTACTAGCTGTGATTCTATGAGGAAATCATTTAACTTCTCTGTGCCTCAGTTTCCTCAACTGTAAAATGGGGATGATCATCACACTGCCTCATAGAGGGAGGTGTAAATGAATCAATACGTGTAACTATTAATTAGAACTGTGCACATAGTAAGTGCTATGTGAGGGTTGCTTTCTTAGTGGTATCATCATCGTCATGGTTATTCACTGAGCACCTGCTCCAAGGTGAGTGCAGGGTATGTAATGAACAAAGTAAGCACACGCCTACGTCTTATAGAGGGGAGACATGATATAAAAATTAAATCAATCAGAATATAATTACAGCTTATGTGTTAGAAAGGAAACCCACAGGGTGCAGTACTGAGGACTGAGATTCAGGGGTGTGAGGGAAGACCTGTTAGGGGAGGCTTTTCCAGGGCAATATCACATTTAACCTGAGCCTGGAGGCTGAGAGGGAGGAAACCAAGCCTCCATTGTTGCCATTAGCAGAAGCAGCAGAGACAGCGTTACACTTGCTCACTGAATGACTACTGTGGGCCAGGCTCTATATTGGCCTTTTCAGTTACTTTCCTCTCACCATACTGAAAATGTAAAGGACTACCCCCATTTTACAGCAGATACTATTGAGGCTCAGGGGGGTAAGTGACTTGCTAAAGAACACACAGCTTATATGTGGCAGAACCTTGATTGCAGCATCAATCTCTCTGACTTCGAAGCTCACTGTGAGCTTTTCTGCTGTGCTCTGCTGGCTGCCTCTTCCACCAGGCTGCCATCAGGACAAGCATCTAATTAATTAATTAGGCTTGAACCATGTTGCTCAGTACATATTGACTGCAGGTTCTGTCAGTTTCTCTATAAATTAACCCAAATATAAGGAGGGATCTACTTAGTTTGGGGAGCCAGAGTGCTCTTCCTTCTGGCTCTGGGAACAGGGAGAGGAAGAACGTGTGAGTCCCTTCCTTCACTTGGTCAGACTGACAACTAGGGTGACCGGTGTGCCAATTACACCCTTTATTTCGGGATGTGTAAGCCAGTCTGGCAGGCAGGCTGGATAGAGGCCTCCAGGCCCACTGGCCAAAGACAAAATAATGAGGGACTTTCTCAGGCACTCACACCTGTGCTAGGTATTCTGGAAGCATTTGCCCTTCTTTGGAGAGCCGTTGTCAGGTGCTCTAGTGTTCTGTCTGTGCTGGGGGTGCGGGGATGGGAGGGCAGTCCTCCAATTACTTTCTCACATCCAGCCCCAACTTTCTCAAGCTTGGGGTCCCCCCTGGGCTCCGCTGAGAGAAATGGCTGCCATCAGCTGCATCCTCCTCCTGTGCATGTAAATTGTTCCTAAGTTCTTCATTTTGGGTTATTATTAATCAATGTGATCACATTCACTTTTCATCCTTCAGAAATACTCAAAAATTCTCATCTACTGAAAAGTCCCTCTACCTTTTCTCATTTTTGTAATCAATATATTCCCTTTTATACTGTTTTGTCATTTCACTTGGATCTGGGGAGGGAGAGAGGTAAACAAATGTGCTCCATGGACCACCTTGAACTAGAAGTCATGGCTGCTGGTCTCCAGATATGGTGGACACCATGTTCTGCTGGCCAGGGGGCAGGCAGGTGCAATGAGAAGCAACTTCTCAAGTGACTCCTGAACATCTGTGCTTTGGAAGCAGGGAGGAATGTGGGGTTAATTCAACATGGGGAGATTGAGAACCTTTCTCTGGGGAGGTGATGATTCACTCAAAGCTTCATTGTTAGAATATGGTTTTCCCTGGCAAGGGCTTTGTATTTGTCCACTAGGGCTGCCATAACAAAATACCTTAGACTGGGTGGCTTAAGCAACAGAAATTCATTCTCTCACGGTTTCAGAGGTTGGAAGTTCAAGATGAAGGTGCCATTTGGGTTGGTTTCTGGCGAGGGCGCTCTTCCTATCTTGTATACAGCTGCCTTGTCACTGTGTCCTCAGATGGCTTCTTTATTGTGTACATGTGGGAGGGGGACAGATCTGGATTGGGGCTCCACACATGTGACTTCATTTAACCTAAATTACCTTCTTAAAGGTCTTATCTCAAAATACAGTCACATTGCGGGGTCAGGACTTCAACATACGAATTTTGAGGGGGACACAATTCTACTCTCAAAAGCTTTCCATAAAATTCTCTTCATAAATGAGTTCGAATCATGACCCTATCAGGATCTTAAAATAGTAACCAGCCACTCACAATGGAAGCAATGAAACCAAGCCATACAATATCAGGGATATCCAAAAAGCATTTATGGCTGATTTTGTCAGGCTTCATTTCTCGAGTGAAATATTTTTTCTAAGTTCACCTTTGTTTTTACAACACAATCTTTGTTATTAATATTAGCAGTAGCTTTCAATGTACCTGACACCTTATAAAAGCTAGCAGAAAACCTCACCCCATCCAAGCATTTCAGAAGACTCGGATATGCCCAGTCTTTTGGGGAGAGAAGAACAGGGGTTTCCCCTCCATCATGCCCAAGCACAGTCCAATCCAACACGGTCAAGATAGATTTAGATATCTCAAGCTCGAGCAAATATATAGATTTAGATATATAGCTCTTACATAATTTAACAAAGCTGGGAAAGTCCAACACTTTCAATAGGCATTATTTATTTAAATTAAATATGCATTTCCTTGCCCATTGCAAAAAGATCTTTGGATATATTATCCCAGTGGTGGAAATAGGTACATCCAAAGCCAAATATTCTTAGGCCAAAAGATTTTAGAAAACTACTCTGAAAACTAAATTCATCTGTCGGGATTTGTTGACATGGGATGAACAGCCTACACCAGGTAAAATAGTCCCGAGACAGGAAGGAGAGCCTTGCTAACATTCAAGGCTATTTGGGGATTTTTTTTTTCCTGTCCTTTCATTCCCTTTTCCTTTTTTGCCTCTTCACCCTCCTTTTATTCTCTAGAAGTCCTTACCTTTTCTTCCTCCATTTATCTTTCTCCCTGGTCAATAAGATGTCAAAAACATCTCCCTCTACACTTCCTTCTATTTCCTGTGTCCACTAAGGCTACTCCTTATCTACATAAATGGTTTTCTCTTCTTTGAAATGAAAACATTTTTCACTGTATACAATTTAAGATTTCATAAGTGCTGAATGAATTTATATATATGAAATAACATATGTAATATAATATAGTATAATATACACTTAATGACCCAGAATAAAATCTAGTTCCCAGCACTTCTTTGGAAAATTTAGCCTTACAGATTGTCAGTGAAATTATTTCCTCACGTAGGATAATAAATTAAAAATCTTGCTTGTAGAATTTTACATTTAATAAATATCATATTGAATCATGAAATAAGACCCAGCTAGGGGACAGGGGCAGACAAGAGAGGAAAGGAGAAGCTCCAAAAGTCATTTGTTAGTAAGGCCATGCACATTTGATGTTGGGAGGCCAAACTAATGATTCATCTTATTAATAGTTCAAACAAAAATAGCAGACATTTGCTAAAGACTTTATATCTCATTTAAAAAATATTTCTTGTATATGAACATGTACACTAAACATGAGGCAGAACTTGGCCATGTCTCTTTGGGTAAATTTTCATCCCCCGCAACATGACCCCAGCTTAATTTACTATTTAAAACTTAAGAGCTCAGAACCCAAACCCCTTTCTTGCAACTTTGCTGTGTGTTTGAAATTTTTCATGAGAAACTGTTGACATGTCCAACTCTTCTTTCCTATTTAATCTTTTTCATTTCTTGGCCATGCATAACTGTAGTATTTCTTGAATTCCAAAGAAACAGTCCCTTAACTTGATAATAGAGGATAAAGAGAGAGAAGGACAGAGAGAGAGAGAGAGAGAGAGAGAGAATATTGAGAGTCCCTCAGCAGCCCATCAGTAATACGGGTGAATTCCTCAGAGGCAAAGAGGTGATCAATGAAAACAGATTCTAATAGCTAGAAAGCATCTCATTTGTTTCCCTAAAGACTTTTTGGCATCTGCCAAAAGATCTGACTCCGAAAACCACCCCGGGGAGTTAGCCAGATTTAGAGAGAGATGACTGGAAAGGAGTTTGGGATGTGAAGTGCATCTTCCCTGCCAAGCCCATGGAGTGTGTCTGAGGTATCTGTCTTCTCTCTCCAGCTTCTCATTGGAGCTGGTGGAATGTTTCAGCCTTTCCAGTCAGCAACTCTCTGCATTGGAGCTACAAAGTCATGAGCAGATGATCAGAACCTAAGGTAGTGATGGGAGAATGAAATGCCATGGGGTACGGGAGTGGGAGTTAGTAGGTGGGGGTGAGCGAGGGCATACAGGGAGCCCAGAAGAACACTCCTGTTTGAAAAGACACCCTCATAAACATGGCAGCCCATGCCGTGCTTCCTGTCTGGTGGACACCATTATGTATAGATATTCAATACACACGAGCCAGACAGGCTACACTGTAGCCTCCCTTCAGTAAATGCCCTACTTGTTTGGAGTAAAAATGGTTTAGATTAGCAGCCAGGCACTCTGACAAAGGTCCAGAGGGAGTTAGGGGACTTGCCAGCACCATTAGCATTTTTTTCTTCCTTTTCCAGCAGCACTAAAATATGTTTGCTCAAAGCAGAGAGAAATGAAAATCTACTGGCAGTCAGTACCTCTTAAAAGAAAAGAAAAAGAAACATGTTTTACTTCTCTGGCAAACATACCCATTAAAACGATGCAGTGTTGTGACAGATTACTGAGCCATGAATGCCTAATTGAGCATTATGCTAGACGCTTCTGAGAAAGCAGCTTCACCGAGGCTGGGGCAGCCACACCTTGTGGCCAAACAAACCTTCCCCAAACTTCCTGCTGCACCCTTCACACTGAGAAACCAAAGAAAACATTTTTTTTTTCTTTGAATCTCTGAGAGTTACACTGGAAGAATTAGCTTGGCAGAAAGAGCCTGACATTGAAAATTCTTTTGGGAATTTCATACTTTCCTCATTTGTAAGCAAAATCCATTTTCCATGAGATATTTTTAGTGCAAGCATCCCCTGTCGTCCTATTTTCTTTCAGTCTGCCATTAGATCTTGAGGCCATTCCAGATGGGCCACACGATTTCCAAGCATCTCTCTTTGGTTCCTTCCTAAGTGACTAGTCTCACAGGAGTCACAGAATACTAGACTCTTAACTGCCAGAGACCTCAAAGTCCTTTCCCGGGCCTTGAATTCTTATTGACAGGATGTTAAAATGCTTTACAGCTGCTTTTTCTAAGAGGTCAGGCTGGCGGAGCTTGCTGAGTGACCTCAGTAATAGAGATATTTTCAGCCCTGCAAGCCGCCTATGTAAATATAAAAATGTATTAGGCTGCAGAACTGTATGTGTGGGAACAGAACAAGCACACTATTGAAAGGAAATCACAGGGGAACACTGGTGTCTCTCACGTGGGCTTGGTTAATGCGTGCATACTTTTGATAAATCGTCTTGATTCAGCGTACTCTACATTTGAGATGAGCCAATTTCATTTCTGGAACTTAGGAGCCAGGAAAAGTAAAACCCCAATCACTTAGTGAGATGTCCAGCCAAATTTCCTTCAGGAAGTGTTTACATTTTTAAAAGCCATCATTTTCACTCTTTAAATGATGCTCATTTGCCTCGGGAAAAATGTCAATGCGAAGTCAGATTTTCAGTTGGTTTAATTTGAAAAAGAATCATTTATTTGTGTGTCTGGGTGGGAAAGATAGATTTATTCAGACCTCTGAAAGAGGATTCGAAGAGCGTCATTGTAATGGACAGGAAACACGCTCTCAAAATGAATTGAGAAATACTCTCTGGCCGAACAGCTCTAATATCCCTGAGTGTGTTCAGTTTCCGTGGATCAGATCTTCCCCATCTCTGCATCCAAGCTATTTGGCCTTGATCAGATGATCAGAGCTCAAGGAAGCGATTGGAGAGTGAGCCGGCTGCAGCTGCAGTGTAGGCTGTTTTCAGGGACAAGGAGCCACTGTTTTTCAAACATAGCATCAACACAGAAGTTATTTTGTGGGCTCCAGGATGCAGCGATGGGCTGCACTGCCAGCATTGTTCTGCTTCAAGCTTTTCGTTCTGTGGTCCAGAGGAGCTGTCCACACATTTGTAGACGACGCCAAGAGGAACCATCCCACGAAATTGTGCCTCTGGAAAGTGACGATGAAATGAGTAGACCCCGAACCCTCATCATAATGGTATGGTATCCGTGGTAAAGCAGCCTCGGTTGATGGAACTGTTTTGATAGAGAGGTTGCAATTTAAGGGTTTTGGTGTTCAGCTTTCAATAAAGACATGTGGGACCTAGAGTTTACTACTCTGCTATACTGTTGGAGGAAAAACTTTCAGAACCATTTCTATCATTCAAAAAACAGATTTTCTTTCTCTTAAATCTTTCATGAAAATGTGCAGTTTATTGGTATATCAGAAATTCTCTTCTGCCTAATGTTTTGTATGTTGTTATTAACTTGTGTGCAGAAAAAGATAGAACATTTTGGAGTTGGTTGAAGTAAATGGATTTTATTTTATAACTGTAATTTGAGAGAAAAGCACCAAATGGATGTTTTTCTATCAAGTTGTATAAATGCTGGGAGTTTTATCTCTAACTTCAAGGTACTTGAGGCTTTTATTTCTGACTCTGCAACAGAAATGCCTTTCCAAGATGCTTAACTTCAAATCAGAATAAAGTATTGAGGATCTTCTGGAATGCATGCTGTTTTAATTAGAAAGCTGTTTCTTGCCATTTGTCAAATTACATTTTTGTATGTGCTTTAATTGTAATAGTGTTGCTCCTTTTCTGGGCATCTGTTTGATCAGCAAGAATAAATTAGAGGATAGAGTTTTTCCTTGCTTTAGGTTTGAGAGATCTGCTTAGTCACTGAAATCCTTTGTTAGGGTATAGGTGATACACTAAAGTTTCCAAAACTGGGGAGGTATTAATGTCTGGGTTGCTTCAGCACAATCGACTTTTTTCTCTTAGATTTCAATGTTCAGATATCAAGGATGTAGTAAATAATGAATGAAAAATACCTGTTACACTAAAAGTTTTTAAGTGAAAGTCATTTGGCTTGGGCTATGCCTCTGAGTGACAGCATACTAAGCTATAACATTTTATGCCAACTTCTTCAACAAATCAATATTTGATTTTCAAAAAGCAATATTGTTCTTGAACTAGTGGGATATGATTGTCTCTACGAGGAAACACTAAGTAGGAACAACTTACAGGTTTTCACAAATTAAATTTAAAAGGATTTGAGATAGTTCAAAAGTCAGAGACCTTTGTTTTTCAAGTTTAACTCTTGTTAATCACACCAAGACATCCTATAGCTGTGTGTATTGCCATGCCACATCAGTCATTAAAATAGTCATTTCTTTTCTAATTTTAATAGTTAGGCTATAAAATTTTGCAGCTACAAATTTTCAAAAAAAAAATATACCTCCAAATAACTGAGAAATTAGAAAACTATTCACCTAATAACAGTTTCTTATTTTTTAAGGATCCTTTTGATTTATGCAGTACCTTTATTGACATTAAATGGGGTGATGAAGAATTTACTGTTGAAGAAAGTAGAGGTTCAGAAAGGTTGAATATCTTATCACACACCTACTCAATGCCAGAACCTCGAATCACACTTAGATCAATGATTCCAAAAGCCAATATACTTTCTAGAAGTGTTTACCCTTCTAAGGAAATAATGATAAAGCTGATAAACTGAATTTTTATAAGAAGTCTGAGGAAATATTGGACTACTCAGAGTAAAACATGTTCATACAGAGTCATTGTGCATTTTGAAAATTTTCTCTGGTGCCACTCCAAAATTCACACATTCATTCGATAATTACTTATTGCGGGCCCACTATGGGCCAGGCACTGTTCCAAGTACTTGGAATCCACAAATGAACAAAACCTTCAAAGAGCCCTGCCCTAAGTTGCAAAGTTCTAAGGTGAGAGTACATTTTGCAAATCTTGTTGCTATGGCAATGCTATACTAGAGTTGTGATGCTTAATGTACAAACTTAAGTCAATGAAAATATTTCCTATCTTCCAAGATGGCGGCTTGAAAATTTTAGTGTGTTTCAAAATCATCGAGGAGTAATTCATGCGGATTCTTGAGCTCCAAAGACTCTATATAAGAATGTCTGGAGTGGGACCCAGGAATCTGCACTCATCTGCTAAAGCCAGCGCCCCAGGTGACTCTGACGAAGGAGCGCCTTGGGTGACACTATGAGAAACATGGCTCTGGAACATGAAAATCTAAACCCCTCCTCCACTCCTCCTTCAACTTGATGTTCTTGTATTTGCTAATCATGTTACTCTGGCTCTAAGTTTCTGAATAAATTTTGTTTCTACTCACCTTCCTATTGCCCATTAGTCACCAGATTTTGTATATTGATTATTTTTTGTAAGATCACAGACCCTGGAGCCAGAGCATCCAGGTTGGAATCCCAACTTTCTCGCTCATCAGCTGAGTGACCTCGGGCATGCTGTTTAACTATCTCTGTGTCTCTTTTCCTCATCTGTAAAATGAGAATTGTAATTCCATCGACCCAGAGCTGTCATGCGGGTTTCGTGAAGTAAAGTATATGTTAAGTGCTTAGAACAGTGCCTGGATATATTATTAGTAAGAAGTTCAAGAGGGTGGTCAGGGACATTCTAACTGAAACACTGAACTCTGAGAAGAGACCTGAAGGCAGTGAGGGAGGGAGGGGGCCGTGCCACTTGCAGTGGGGAGTATCTTAGACAGAAGGACCAGCCAAGGTGCACGGCTCTAATATGAGAAGAAGCCTGGGGTGTTGGAGGAACAGCAAAGAGGCCAGTGTGGCCTGGGTGAGCCGAGGGAAGGAGAACAGAGGGTGGGATTAGGGAGGTAATGGGGGACAGATTTTGCTCGGTTTCTCAGCTGTCATGATGACACGGGCTTATTCCAAGAGTGAAAAAGGAAGCCGCTGGAAGGAGCAGACACAGAGGGTAAGAGCATGGGCAATGGAGCTAGAATGTCAGGTTTGAGTCCTATCTCTGCCACCCACTAGCTTTGTGATCTCGACAAATGCCTCGTCCTCCTTGTACCTTTGTTTCTTCACTGATAAAATGCAGAGAGTAATAGTACCTACCATGTAAAGTCATTGCGAGAATTCAGTAAGTTAATACATGTGAAGAGCTTAGAACAGTGCCTGGTGAATAGTAAGTGCTATATTAACTGTAAGCTTATGAATTTGTGGGACTTAAGAAGGGAAGTAACAGGATCTATGGCTGCAGAGGGTCTTGGGTCAGAAGACCATCAGGAATCTATTGCAATGATCCCAGCAAAACACCTGGATGCTAGTGGTTGAGGTTGTTAAACGTGGCTGGATTCTGGGTATATTTCAAAAGTATAACCAGTAGGATTTGCTTATGGATTGAATCTAAAGTGTGAGAAAGAGAAAGAAGTCAGGGTTGACTGTGCTTTTTATGGCCAGAGGACAAAGTTGCCATTCAGATGGGGAAAACGACAGGAAGGGAAGGTTTGGAGAGAGAATCTAAGCTCACTATAAAAGGATGTTGAGTTTGAAATGCCTGTTAGGTCTGTACATAGAGATGTCAAGTAGGAAGTTGGATATGTGAGCCTGGAGTTTTAAGGGACGATATAAGGAAGAGTGAAGCCTGGCCCAATGCAAATGCCAATAAAAGATTGATGAATGAATAAATGATCTCTCTCTTCTAATATCCTATAATATTTATAGTGTGTAAATTCATTTGAAAGTTAATTGTACATTGCCTTCTAACACAGCTTGAATATTTAATTGAACTTTTAACTGTTTATTCACTTAACTATTCATATATATATATTTTTAATCTCACTGGTAGAGAGGAAACTTGCATGGGCAGGAACTAAGTCTGCTTTTTGCTCCAGTGGTGCCCAGCACAATGCCTTTTACGTACTAGAAACTGAATACATATCTGTTGATTATTTGATATTTTTAAGCAGTTGATACCAATACGAAAAGGATAAAGCTGCCCACTTAACTCTTAATTGAAATATCCAAGTGTATGTTAAGGATGAAGAAAGCTGCCAAGATAAACACAAGGCTTGACTGTTGATACCCTTCAGAAGGCTTTGGAAATCAATACTTCATTGTGGAAGGTTGTACCAAAGCATCTCATTCCTGCAGTCCAGGTTCTGAGTCTTCATGCAGAGATAAGCACTGGGCTGGCATAATTGTAGTCCGTCTGTGTAGTCCAAAGTGGAGAGATGTGCTAAACATCAAAACTGTTGTAGGCCCTTGGTGTTTACAAGGGATGCATGAATCCTAACATCTGAGACTATTACAATGGTCTATTAAAATGCAGTCAAGTTTAACCGGGAAAAATGAAGAAATTCCTTTGAAGTTCTAATTTATCTCTCACTCAAAAACTTTTTCTCTAGTAGGAGAATTAACAGAAACCTTTTTATAATTTTTTTTCTTACTTCCTCTATAGCATATTTTGTTAAAGGTCTTGGATACTGTCTAATTTAATCTATGTAGATCTACTATTTCTGGTTAATGGCTATAATTTCTTATGTCATTCACTCATCGCCAACCCCAGAAGTTAGCTTCTTTTTAGAATCTTTTTCTCCACCCCCCACAAAAAAAGAGAGTGCTTATCTGTTCACACTTGGAGGACAGAGGTGACACAAGAGGAGAAAGGAATGCAAGTGTCGGTCAGGCCGCTGGTCTCACTCTGGTTATGTGACCAATGCCCACATCCCAGATTCACAGGTCTCAACTCAAAAGTGAAAAAGTTTAAAAATTCATGAGCATTTGGGGATGTCTCTGAAATAGTAGAAACCATAAACTTTAAATTTGGGACTGCCAAAGATCTAGTGTATATAGCAAGCCAAATATGGCTTTGTCTTGAATTTTGGTAGAAGAGAGGAAATTAGCAATAGCCCAAATTTGTGGTGAATCAGGAAGACGAAATCTCTTCTGTGAGTCAAGGGTGTGCACTTACATGATAAATATTTCAGAGTAAAGGATTGCAGTTACTGCCCCAAGACCTCCATGACAAGTAATCCTTTGGTGCTCTAGAATTTTCTAGGTCCAGTGCTCTGATGAACTCCATGGTGCGGGAGTCAAAATCTCCCTGCATCCATATAGCCCACAAACTAAGAATGATTTTCACAATTCAAAAGTGATATAAAACAAAACAAGCACAGGGGTGGGTGGGAGAAAGGTACAGAGAGCATATGTATAGGCCACCAAGCCTAAAATACTTACAGTCTGACCATTTATGGAAAATGTTTACTGACTGCTATCTGGTGAATGATGTGATCTCAACCACAAAGGAAACTGTTTTTAACTTTGACCTCTACAATGTATGTGCTGTTGTCCCTGACTAGACACAAAGGCACCTATTGTTCATCTGAGGATCTGAACCACGTTCACCTGAGAACTGTTGTGATTGAACAGTGAATTCTAGGTTTGGAGTCAGAAGACCCAGTATCAGAGTCTCAAGTCTGTCCCTTAATAGCAGCCCGTATGACCTGGACATGCTGATCCATTTCTCCAAGTTTGCTAAATGGGGACAATTATCTGTCCTGTCCATTGGAAGCACCAGAGTATTAATATTTACTCTCACAGAATCACGTTGTAATCTAATAGGTGTTATACAGCGACAGAGTCTTGCAGGTCAGCAGGCTAACTTAGAGTACTAGGGATCCACTGTAGGCCACTGTGCTCATGAGAGTTCTCATCCATTGGATTTCCCACTCAGCAACATGGGGAGGCCTTTTACATTAGGGTTTTACTATATTGTTCCATATGCCTCCAAAAAGGGTGGTGCAGTGAGTGTGGCCAGAAAAAAAAGGCAGACAAGGCTGGTATCAAGCTTCTACTCGGTTCGCTTTCTGACCCTCAACAAACCTCCACATTTGGGTCCCGTCTTGTAGAGGCACAACAATCCTTCCTGCTCAGGTACTCGAAGAACCTGGGATAAGGAAGTTAAATGAAGGAAATGAATTATTTATGAAAATTATAATTCTGTATCTTGGAACATACATCTGTTCATATATGTGTGTCCTATGAATAAAATCAGGCCCAGAGAGGGACATACTATGGAAACGACTTCAAAGGAAATAAAATGATCTCTCTTCTTACTCCACTAATAAATATTCTCATCTAATAAAACCTTATTGTGAAAGGATCTTAACATGTTTTGCCCAGTTTCATCTTTTTGAATCGATGTATGAAGAGGGAACAACTTCCAAACTCTCTAAATTCTGAACTTATGTTTTTATTTCATTTTAATGTGAGGTTGAATCTTGAATATACTAATCCTATAAGATTCCCGTGGGAAAGCAGGCCCCTGCAACGAAGTGTGAGTTTAAATGGGCCACTGTAGATGGCTGTAACATGGAGCTTAAAAGCACAAAGAATATTTTGCAGTTGTTTTTCCTTGTAAACTAGTTTTGAGCTGAATCCTGGTGCCACAGAAAATGGACAAATGAATTGAATGAGTATAATATTTAATTGAATGTGATCAGAGGCTTAGGAATTAGCAACATAAATCCTTGAAGAAAAGGGTTACTAAAGTCAAATTACATCCTGTATCATCTCAGCCAGATAAGCTTGTATCTTTTTAATTCTCCAAGTTATACCAAATTTAGAAATGATACGCAAGAAAGAAAAAAATATACAAAACCAAAAAAAAAAAAAAACGTTTAAAACCAATGCAATGATAAAGCGGAAAATCAGGTGTGGTGTGTGTGAAGGGATCGTAGAAACTTACACCAAAAACAAGGAGCAAATTCAACTATATATAGATCGATATAGATATAGATAAATGTGTATGAAAATATATAGACCATTATGTGCTTAGTGGATATAGGTATTTTGGGGGAAGCTATAGTGTGAAGGTCAAAAAGGTTCTATTACAAAGTAAAAATACATAGTCATGTGGCTAGAAAAAGTATAGACTCCTGAGTGACATAGCAAGATCTCATCTCTACCGAAAATAAATTTAAAATTTAGCCAGGTGTGGTGATGTACACCTCTAGTCCCAACAACACCTTGGGAGGCTGAGGCAGGAGGATTGCTTGAGTTCAGGCGTTCAAGGCTGCAGTGAGCTATGATCTCACCACTGCTCTCCACCCTGGGCAAAAGAGCAAGACCCTGTCTCTAGAAAAAAAGAAAAAGAAGAGAAAAAATATAGACTTGAATCACTGCTAATAAAAGTCCCTTAATTTTTAAAACATAATCAAATATAGAAAAAAAAAACCCGATATCCTGGTATGCTTGTTTTTGTTTCTGTTTCTTTGCTTTCTAGAAGAGTGGGTTTTAGGGTTATCCCCAAACACCAGACTTCAATATAATAATATCTTGCGAAATTGAGGATAAAATTCATCTCTTGGAAAACCAAGTATAAATACAGTATTCCTGTCATGCTACAACAAGTCTCTTCTGGATAGCTGTTTTATTCTCTCAGATTTTATATTCATGGTGCCAATTTACTTACGGGCTAAAGCTTAGGATTTTTAAAATTCATTTTTCCAAATCTTTATTCTACTGGAATGTGTTTTATTTCTTAAGACCACATCCAACAAGTTCAATATGCATGCAGTGAATTTGTCATGGTTACATTGTCTGAACGTCAGAAATTCAGTGGACAGCTAGAGACAGCACCTTGCAGGCACCTGGCAGGCACAGGTGACAACAGCCTCTTCCCTGCTCTCGTGGAGCTTACAGTTTGGTGGCTGAAACAGAACTCAGACAAATGTAAAATTATAATCATGATAAGTTCTTCGATGAGAGTTATATTCTACCTTCAGACTACATCCTTTGAGCATCCAACGTCATCAAAACAGTCAGGGAAGGCCTCCCCTAAGGCAGTGGCCATAGAACTGAGACCCAAAGAATGAATAAATGCTAAGAAGAAAGAGAACAGTTGAACCAAGAAGCCACGTGAAAAAATGCCACGTGCCAGTCCTGATTTATATTGTGCTGCCACAAGTTATGAATGCGAGTATGTGGGTCTGAGTCCGTTGCAAAAGTGCTTGCTGGCTGTGCGATTTCTGTGTCAATTATTTGTAGTCTCTGTGCCTTTGCTTCCCTGTGTGTATATTGAGAATAATGAGGGTACCTATCTGTATCAGTTTCCCATTTCTGCTGTAACAAATTATAACAAACTTAGTTTTAAACAACATACATACTATCTTACAGTTAAAACAACACACACTTATTATCTTACATTTCTGGAGGTCAGAAATCTGAAGTGGATCTCACTGGACTAAAATTGGCAGAGCTGCATTTCTTTCTAGAGTCTCCAGGGGAGAATCTGTTTTCTAGTCTTTTCCAGGTTCTAGAGGCCACCCACATTCCTTGGTTTATGGCCTTACTTCATCTCCAAAGCCAGCAGTGTAGCATCTACAATGTCTCTCTGTGACCCCTCTACCTTCCTCTTTCACTTGTAAAGACCCTTGTGGTTACACTGGGCCCACCTGGGTGATTTGGGCTAGTCTTCCTGTCTCCGGGTTAGCCAATTAGTGACACCTTAATTCCATCTACAACCTTAATTCACCCTTGCCATGTAAATGACATAGGCACAGGTTCTGGGCATTAGGACGTGCACATTGTTGAGGGGCTATTATTCTGCCTGACATAGTATCTTGCAGGGTTATTTTAAGGATTCAATGAGTGAATACAAGTAATGGATCTGTAATAGTGCCTGGCACTTGGTAAGAATACACTACGTTGTAGCTACTATTATTGCTTTTGTTGTCTTGTTGAAACTATGAAAGGTATACAAATTTAATTTACTTTAAAGAGTTTAAGAAAAGGAATTGAACTACTAGACAGAAAATTTGTGCTTCATAGAATGAGTGGAAATGGAATTCAAGGTTAGCTTATTTATCAGAGCACTGTAATAATTATTTAATAGACTATTCATACAAAGAGATTATTATTCAAAGAGCATGTACGTTGTTTGAGTTTCTCTTCTGTGTTATCCACTACTTGCCAGTCTTCTGAAATTTAACTTTTAGTTTCTTCTTTCATAGTTTACTAAAGGAATATCACACCTTTCCAGTTCTCTAAATTATGCCAAATTTAGAAATTGTAAGGAACCAAGAAAAAATATACAAAATACTGAAAAAACATTTAAAACCTCCACAATAATAACAAAAAGCAGAAAATCAGGAGAGAGAGAATGTATTTTAAACTCAGTAGGTACAATTAAAATTATCAATTTAGAGATGAAGAATTGATTGTATCTTATTTAACATTATTTTACTTTTTTTTCATTATTTGACTTTTTTAAACTTATGTAACCTTAAAGTTATTTCAGTGTTTTCTGATGAGTCATAAAGGTATAAAGTGGGAATCTGTGAGGTGGGAAGAATATGGATTCATTTTGTAAATTATCAGCATCCCTGATGTTGGTCCCTCTGTGTAATCCCTTCTTTGCTCTCATACATTTTATGAGAACTGATTGAGTAACCCACAGATTATCTTTACATTCTGCTTTGTAAGTTGGAGAAAGTAAAGATGGAAATAGTGTTGGAAAATAATAGCTCTTCAGTGAGCACTTCCAGCCATTTGCCAGGCACTCTGCTAAGAACTCTGCATGGTTATCTTTTTTTTGTTACCACAACAACCACTGGAGGAAATTGGTATTTTTATTCCCATATCATTGAGGAAGGAATTAAAGCATACAGAGAAGCTCTGACTGATTGAAATATAATCTAAGTCACATATGTAATTTTAAATTTTCTAGAGCCCATATTTTAAAAAGTTAAAAAAAGATGAAATTAATTTTAATAATATATTTTATATAATCCTATATACCCCAACTATTATTGTTTTGGCCATATAATCAATATGAAAATTATTAAGATATTTCACACCCTTTTTTTCATACCTCATCTTCAACATTCAGTGGATCTATACTTACAACACATTTCAATTTGGATGCTAAGTTTTTATCACAAATATTTGCTTGATATTTAGATTTCATAAAATTTGCAGTTGAAAGAGTAACACATACATAAGTTTCTCCAAAACTAGTTAAATATTTTCCAATACCTGGACAGAATATCAGTTCTTAAATCAAAATTAAATAAAATTAAAAGCTTAGTTCCTTCATCACACTAACCACATTTCAAGGGCTTAATAGCCACCTATGGCTAGTGGCTGCTATATTAGACAGTGCAGGTACAGGGGCTACTGAACTTGTCCCAAGTCACCCAACCAGTGTGGTCCTTGGCAAACTTGTACCTGCCAACTTCCCTGCAGCCCAGCCACGCCCACATCCTTCCCTGCACCTACCTGCCCTCCCCTGCTACAGAGCAGCCAAACTCACCCCTACCTCCATTCCACCTACTTCCTGTCCTGCAGCTGGCCATGCCCACTTCTTTCACTCCACTCACTCCCCCTCCCATCCTGAAACCTAGCCACACCCACCTGTCCCACTGCACCCACCTCTCCTCCTCTCTTGCAACCTGACTATACCCCCTTCTCCATGGCACCCTACTGCCCTCCCTATCTCCTCTGACTCAGGCCTGAGATCTCTTGCAGAGGCATTTTCTGCTCAGTATCCATCTAGTATTGCAGGGTGTTTGGTGCTTTTCTCAAAAATTCTAAGTTTTCAGTATAGATTATATAGAATAATAAAATATTAGGAATTTGGGATTACAGAATCCAATTGCCTCTTTGGAAGGCAAAATTCAGGGCCAAAGGGGTAAATTGATATATCTCTGGATTTTATAAGAGTTGGTGGCAGAACAAGGATATTTGCTCAGATCTCAAAATGATGAGAACCATATACTGTTTTTAACTATTATACATACTATTCCCTTCTCTTAAGCCACACATAATGAGCTATAGTTTCAAAGGATGTGCACAATCTTACATGGAACTACATAGATGCTAACTGCAAAATAATAATGTCCATAGCTGTCCAGTTTCTCATTATTTTAAAGGAATAAATCCATCTGGAGATGAAAGCCAATTCCATCATTTTATAAAAAGGGACTCTTGCTCCAAACTAGTTTCTTAACTTTTTCCTTAAGGATTAAATACAAAGATAATGAGCTCAAGTTAATTTGTAGGATAAACCAATGAGAAAAGCAGATCTGTAGAGACACAGATACTACTGTGGGCATCCCGTGGGTCCCATGACAGAGAAACAAAGAGAAAAAAAGAAAAGGAAAATCACTTTCTTGTAATCTCTTTAGACTGAAGGGTTTGCAGAATTCCATTTTGGGAACAGACATCTATCTTTGTCACCTTACAGAACTCTGAATCCCAAAATGCCGTGCTGTGACAGAAACAAAACGGTATCGTGACAAAACCTGGGTATTGATATCGAGCTTGTTGTGCAGTTTGAGAAATACAGGACTTTGGGATAATTCCTTGAATTCTCTGAACCTCAGTATCCTGACTTCAGCGTGGCAGTGATTCCTCACACTGCTGTTGCTGGTGTTATTCAGAAAGAGGACTCAGTGAAAAAGCCAGTGAACCTGATGCTATTCCCCAACTGAAAGCCACCGGAGGAATGCCATTGGAGACCAAAAGGCAGAGACAGGGACCAAGGACAAGGAGAGATGTAGACAAGGAAGAGGCTCACTGAGCAGGGGGAGAAATGAAGTATGAAACCAAAGCATCCTGTGGTTGTTAAAAGGGGACTTAGTAAGGTTTGCTTTAAAACCAGTCTGCTTTTGTGCCACTCTAAAACAGTGTGACATTTCAATCTGTGTCATTCCTCCACTCCGGTTTTTATTTCCTTAAAGATGTCAGTTCTTTCATAGTGGCTACAATAGTTTGTCCCATTTTTGTCTATGCTGTTGAAAAAGAATGATGATGGCTTTTGAGATGAAGATTACATGCATCCATTTCTTTCCCGTAGCTCTGAGAGTTGAGTGAAGCACGGCAAATCTGTAATTAATGGAGCCAGTGTGGTATCACGTCTTCAGGGGCTGACATGATAGAAATTGGAGGCTTTTGTTTTGACTGGCAGGCAAATGAACCAGTGGGTTTGCAAAGAAGTGGGGAATAAAATGTATGATTGCAAATATGTCTTTTTTTGCACAGCTATAACAAAAAAGAAATTATAAGTTCATTGCAAAACAGTAAGGACCTTTAGAATCACCCAAGTTCACCTTCAGAAGCTTTTCATATCTCTTTGTAGAGAAAGGATATTTTGCTACAGATGTGGTCAAGGTCATTAAAGACCTTCAAGACTTTAGATGGCTTCCTTGAAGATGGAGAGTGAAAGGAGAAACAGGATTGTGGAGTGATATTTTCACTAAGTAAATTAAAAAGGACCAATAGAAATCTGTTACTGCCATTTGAGAGGACTGTGACCCTTCCATACAACTGCACATTTTTAAAAATTTCCTTGGCAAAAGCAGAGAGCACAGTCTCCGACTGAGACCACCAAGTAGTAGAGAAATCAAAGATCAACAGCTTTCCCTGGGGTTCCAAAGAAGACACTGTGCCTCTCTGCAGCCCTTGTTGCCTGAATTTGGCAAACCCTACTTTGAGTTCACCCTCCCAACCTTCTGCCTCTGTTTGGTTGAAGTTTGTGTGCTAGTTCTACGTGCCAGTGTCTGTCCTTCTGTGGCTGTTATTTTGGCAGCCAGTTAAAGAAATCTTCAAACCTTGTGTTGCCTTGGAACACTCAGCCCCGTGTATATCCATACATGCACCATAAATGTTTTCATGTGTACCTGCTGTGTAGCTGCATACTTGGATAAAGACCTGGCTATGATACTACAGTCATTAGCCTGCTAACCAGAATTTTAAATGGAGCCCTGTATGTGTGGAAAAAGTAATCTACGACCTCCATTAGCCAGTTGGGACAGAATCTGTTGTTTTAGAACCTTGAGAGGGTAAAGGCAGTGAAAACGAAATTCTTGATTTAGAATCCATAAATCCTAGCAGATATCATCTCATTGAATCACTCACCTTCTAGCAGTAAATATCAAATTATCACCATTTTACAGAGAATTCCAAGTACTCAGTACCAAGTGGATTCCAGGAGGCGACGTGCCAAGGGCCACATCATAGGTGAGAAATCGGGAATAGGGGCCGGGGGTGTTGCCGAAGGTGAGAACTGCCAGGTGGAGCTGAGCTCAGGCCTCACACCTGCCCAGTAAAGCTCTTTCTGGCAGAGAAGAGCTCCCTCAGCTCCAGCTCCTGCCCTGCCTGGGATTATCTCTTGCTCAGATTCATATTCCCTGTGGTTTTATGAATCAAAAGCTTAAACTATTCTTAGTTCCTAGAGGTTATTTTCTGGCGCTCTTTTTTAAATACCACATGGGAATTATTTCAGTCAGTAAAAATACGGAACATATCATTTTCTCTTGGCTTTCTCCTTGCCATTTTCGCTTCACACATCCTCGATTTCCCAGCAAGTGCTTCCTTGTATGTGCATAATCATGGTTCTGATTTAACGTTGTTTTATTTTCCCAACGGTTACCTCACTCCACATTCAAAAGTTTAGATTTAGATGGCTTGATTCATAATTCAGCTGGTGATTTCCATTTAAATGTTTTCCCAAAATATACCATAAATAAGTATTGGAAAACTACATTGCAGAAGTCTAAAATAATCAAGATACAATAAAGCCTCTCCGTTTTCATTTTTTGTATTTTTAAATTGTAAAAGGAGTATACGCTATACGAAAAGCATAACACTGCATGTTGGTATGAGATACAAAGTGAAAATATTTGAGGTCATTCTCCGTAAATCTCTTCCATAGATTCGCACACTCCTCTCAGATCCCTGCAAATAACCATTAACACCTCCTATGTGTAGTTTTTCTTACAAAATGCATTAACAGGACACTTAGCATGTGACTCATCATGAGAAGATCTTTTAAATAATAGAATTAAACATGATCATGATGTAGTACACATGGACACAGAGCCAGTTTGGGGCTTAATTTCCTACTTTAGTTTGGTAAGAAGGCCTATTATAGTCACTGATGTGACGTACTTTGTGTCATAGTCACAAAGTAAAATGGCAACTTCAGGCACCTGATTGTAAATTGAGATTTTGGATATGACCTATCCAATGACAAGCCACTGGGCAAAAACTGAAATTTTTACTGATTATGGAGTTCATCAAGTCATATGAAGGCAAACTTCGTAACACTGGGTAAGACAAGATGCTAGGTTGAACTCTATCTGTTTGATCCTGACATTCCATGCCCAATGGGCAGGGTCATTTCATGTGAGCTCTTAGTTGTTTTAGCACCTACAATATTTTAGACCTAAAAGGTTTCTAAAGATGTATGTATTCCTGCCTCTTTCACCACTGATACAGTTAAAGGTGAACCTTTACTTTTTTAACCTGAATATCTGCTTCAAGATGAGCTATTTCACTTTATAGCCATGAGCTAGCCAGCATTGAAGGGTCTATCCATGTTTGTTCACGGCCTCAATAAAATATAATTGGCCATCAAGCCAGCAAGTGTTATGGTCTAGGTCCAAAGAAACTTATTATATAGACCATTATGCTCTTTGTCCCACTTAGCACTTCTCTGCATCTTAAAATGAGAATTATTCTCCTCTCTCTCAGGGATGCTGGGTGATAACTTCTCAGATTTAAAGACTGTGTGATCAGTTTTACAATTCACATATCAGAGGCAGCTGTCTTACTGACTTCCAGACGGAGGAAATAAAGACTTAAGAGTTCTAGGAAATAGTGATAAAGCACATATCTCCCTTTTGTTGCCCTGGGAATTACATTTTGGAATTTACAGTCGCATAAAAGTAGAAATTCAGTCTTATGTAAATTTTAACAAGCCGTGAAGTATTTGGGGATGGTTTTCTGTGTATTCAAAACAGCATGTTATATAGCATGCTAATGCAAAGAAGCCGTGGTTTTATCAAATAAGGTTATCTCTCTGCAGTGAGTAAGACAGAGATCCAGGACTACAATTGGGGTCACCACTCAGCTACGCTTTTCTAGTCCTACGTAATGTTTAGGCATCAAGGATATGCAAGTCCTTCACAAAAGTCTTTCAAAACAATTTGGAGGAAAAGAGGGGGCTGATAGTGGATGATGTATAGGCTGAGCACTTTACAATGTTTGCCAAGTATCTGAAGGCGTCAGAGAGTCTGTTGTGCCTACTTGCATTTTTATAGGGTAATGTTAATCAATTAGCTCAATTCTGCTATAGATAGTAAGTAATTACATTCATCAGAAGCCACAGCAATGTGATTAACGCTACATTGGAATTTCCAAATGTAGCATTTCACTTGGCACTTAACATGGCTCTTTGAAAAGTATTTTTATTTTGTATATGAGACACATGGTTGAATCATAATTTATTTCCCTAAAAATAATCCTATAAGGAGAAAAATAAAGAGTTTTATATGATGCCTTCTAGCCCTTCCTACAAAAATGGGTACAATTCAAGTTTCTTCTTTAAACATTTTCAAATAAATTCTCAAGAAACAGTATTTTAGGCTTCAGAGTTAAATCTGCTGTATGGAAGTTTTAGGGAAGCCAGTTAAATTCTTAATAATTGTGGAGCACCTGCTATATTCATGTTCTGAAACTAAGCTCTGTAAAGGATAGAATGGCAATTAAGTGACTAGCTGTGTATCTAAGAAGATGTCATAATAATAGGGCATTTGGCATGTTTTAAGTGAATACAGTCTGAAGAGGAAGAAAAGGTAATTTCCACAAGAGAAGCACAAAGAAAGTGTCATCATCATATTTCAACAGAGGGATAAGGAAGATAAAAATCCATCCAAGAAGGGCTGGATTATAGACTTACACAGAATCGTACTGAGAGATGAAGGCAGAAAAGTTACTTGCAGACAGTCTTTTGGATGAACATTGGCCTCACCATAGAAGGGTGCCCAAAAATGCTTGTTGTTGGGCATTTAATGAGCAAACATGTACTTAATGTTTCCTACATGCCAGGCTCTGCTCCCTCTTTGACACAACAAAAAATTTGGACACTTTCAGGATTATCACCAAACCTCCTTGAATTTTCCACACACTGTGAAGTTAAAGTACTTCTCATTGAATAGGCTATTTATTCCATACACTTAAAAAGTTGAATGACTGTGATTTTGGGGGAAAAGTGCATCATCAAATGTGGAATATAATTGTTCTCTAAAATCGACTTATTAATTACTAATATTTTTGTAAGTAATTAGGAAGCTGATTAATAAGGGTTCTTGCCTTCACCAAAAGCATTTCTCTTTTATCTGATGTAGTGATATGGACATAAACCATCAAGGAGAAGCACTTTTGCTGTGTGAACGTCCACACTAGAAATAACTCGGCAATGCGGTGGGCAGCACGTTACCCGATGTCTCTACCCTTAGCCATTCCGAATCATTCCCTCTCCTAATCTTGTGTCCTTGAGATATGGGTTCTTATGACAGGAACGTTCTCCCTTCTGAAAATACAATGGCTGAAGGGAGAAGAAAAAGAAATAAAAGGGGAAGGAGTTCTGCATTTCTGAGGACACGGTGCCAAAAGAGAAAATTTAAACTTTAATTTATTAATGATATTCAAGATCAGTAATCATCTTTTCTTAGAAATATTTAAAGGCCAGTACTAAAGCTATAGAAAAATCATTATTTTGTTTCTAGCCCCATGGTTCCTAGGGTTCTTTAAGCCTTCAATATGGAATTACTGATGAGTCAGGTGGAATCCATTTCAAAGAGCTTTGTTATTTTAAGATCAAGCTGTGTTAAAGAATCGTTTGCATTTAGAAAATGAGCAACACATTAAATTTTGACTGGCTATCAAATAGCTTTTCTTATTATAGCAGCTTATCATTTAAATAGTTGTTCTAATTCACTTTAAATTCTAGGGCATGTTTTTTATTACATTCATCTAAGTACAGATAGTTGTCTAAATTTTACCGAGGAAAACTCACAGAAGAAGTTTCGCCTGTTCTAATCCTCTATATACGGTATTTTAGCTCTCCTTTCAAACATGAAATTTTAAATAAATATTTTTAAAATGTAATATGTAGGAAATGGCTTTTGGTAAAAAGTAAATTTCAGGCCAAATTGTAAAAGCACGGTGATTCTAGACCAAGTGGTTTTAGAATCACCATCCCTGAGACTTAAGTATGTAGTTGGATCCTACACCCTCCACACACATCCTAAGTGCCTGCTTGCCTTCTTGAAGCGTCTCTGCCCTATCTTGCTCTGCTCTGCAATGGGCATGAATATTATGTTATCATTCACTATTATTTATGTATTAAGCATTTCTTTCCAGGCATTATCACGCAAATATTATTTGGAAAAAGGAGGGATAGATACCTTCCATAGCCAAATAGTTCTTTCCTGAATTAAACCACATAGGAGTTGCCTGTGCTTCCTACACTGAAGTCCAACCTTATTGAATTTTATACCAAGAGGATTAAAGCAAAGCCTGAGCAGTTGTAATTGTTCACTCTTAAGGGTTTATATAAATAATCTGAGAAAAGTGGGCTTGAAACTGCACTGGAGAATTTCAGAAATTCATTATAACTTTGACTTTCCCCCTTCCCAACCCCTCATGCTGTTATTGTTGTTGCTTCTGCTGCCGTTGTTACTGAAATTAAATTTTCCCATTTAATAGTTACACTAAATCAAAACTTTCAATTAGTTGTGTTTCACAATTTAAGAAAAGTTGAAGGCCATGTCAGGTTCTCATTGACTTTCTTCATCTATGTCGTCGTTATCTACATTTTTCATGCATTTTTTTTCTTACAACAGACAGAATTTGATGTATAGTCCAACTGACTATTGGAACAATGAAGCTAAGTTGTAAGCATTTGTCATTTATTACAAAAGATCTCAGCAACAACGTCTTGGCATCATATTTGGATTATACTCCTAGGACAGTTTAAAGTCATGTGGTTTAGTGGTAAGAACAAAGAGGCCAGAAAGGTACTTGACTCAAAGGTTGGTTAGGTGCACTGAGGGGCGACTCATTGCCTGATCCCAGCCATCCCAGCATGGAAGCCATGATGTGGAAATGGTGCAGTAGCAGGGAAAAAATGGCATTGGTAATTCGGTGGGAAGCTTTCTGGGATAAATCCATTACTAAATCATCTCCTCTGACATTGTAGGAGAAATGCCAATACACATGGTGAGGGATGGCAAAATCCTCTCTTGACCATCTTTCAAAGTGTAAGAAAAATGCAACCATAGCATGTCTGGAAATAAGTCCATAAAGTCACTAAATTATTCAAGAGACTTCTGTAGTCTTTCATCATGGTTCACATCTCTGTGTGAAGAAAGGAGAATAGTGTTCCCTTAGTTTTCCAAGGATAGATGTAGAGAAGACATAAAAACATTTGTTGAGCTTTCATAGTTGTACTCTCATAACGTAAAAGAGTTTTAGAGCCAGGTGTTTTAGAGATCATTTATAATCTGTTATCCTTATTTTATTGAAAGAGGGAAACTATCAACTTAAGTGCTGAGTTCCTTATCCCTCCCGATTGGTGCCATTTCTAAAAATGTATGTGAGGATCATTTTAAATTTATGGATAAATCACTTGGTAATACCATGAGTAACCTTACATGTTAGCCCTTTTATCATGTTTTTAATATAAAATTGGTACTTGAAAAATTGTTTACTTCCTTTTTGACACAAATATCACTTCTCAGAGGTTTTGCTTAACGTCTTGTTCCCGTCATTCACACGAAGAGCCGTGCCATTAATGGCCACACTGATTTCTCACACACACTGACTCTGCATCAAAATGGCTTTTATTTTTAAAAATTAAAGAAGAAATTTAGTGCAGTATAATGCTTTCTATGGCTTAATCAATACAAGAAATATTCTCTCGTCCCATACAGTTAAGGAGGTGACGTTTTGGTTAAACATATTAGAACAGGAACACAATTTATGACTACATTCAAATATTAGCATATAGTTTACACTGGGGACTCCTCACAAGTAAATTATTGGTCTCATGTAGACCCATGTTAACTGAGAATATATCAGCAGTAGAAATCCTCAGGTTTGTTGCCTAATGTGGAGGGATCAGGCCAGGCTTAGACTGTAGTCCTGGTTACAATAGTTTTACCAAAAGACACGATCTTAAATGTGACATTAAGTTAAGGGTCCCAAACTCGAGTGCCTACAGGCCATGAGGGAATACATGAAGCAGGCTAGACAAGGAGACAAATAGAAGCAGTGGGCAGGATAGCAAACTGGGAAAAGTGAGGCCCACCCAAAGGCTACGGCCACTGCTCAGCTTGAGCACTAGTTTCCATGTCAGAAAGTGGAATCAGTATGGCCAGATCTTGAATTTTCCAAAGCAAGCTAGTAACCAGGGCTTTTATGTAAAAATATCCCAATTTTTAAATGCTGGCAAAAAATTTAAATATTTTAAAACACTTTTGGCAGGAAAAAATACAACTGTAGGACCAAGTTGAGTCCTGGGCTGGCTGACTGTCATTTCTTTAACTCAGTTCTCCAACTTCAAGGGGCCAGTGAGAGCTATACTGCCTGCAATGTATTACGACATGTTTGGCTGATAGGAGTGGGAGATGATTTTGATGTTAATGTAAATGCCAGTTTAAGGATTATCTTTTAACTTTGAGCAATGCGCACTCTGGCTCCTAATTCAGAAAGATTTCCACAGGTATAATTGAATAACAACAAGTCAGACTATCTTTTCTTGACTGTAAAACAATAGAAGGGAATGTGGCAATATATATCTGACACTTAATTTAATTTTCAGCAACATAATACAAGTAGAAGACGTGGATACTAATGTATCAACAGCAACAAATCCTTTTAGAAATCTGTTTACAAACCAGACCAGAGATATCACCAGCTATTGAAGGAGGGATTAGAGAGTGGGCTCAGATGTTCCATATTTTCCCCTTAAGTAGGTCAAGAATTATTTTCCATGCTGACTGCAGTGCTTACTTTGTGCTTACTATATAACCATGAAAATTTGTCCATGCCTCATCCTATTAAGCGGAGATTTCACAGAGGCCTGATAAACCCAAAGCCACATACCTAAATAGATGTCACCTTTTGTCCAGTCTAAGCCAATCACTGGAGTATCTGTCTAAGTTATGTCTTTCCCTAACTGATGAGCACAAGTGTCTTGGTCGTACTGCTATAGATAGTCAGTCACTCCTGGGAGAGATGGATGATTTGGCTGGAGCTCACTCTGGGGAAGGAACAGACCAAAATTGGGACAGGTGCAGAGGTCTTGCCCTGAAGCCTGCCAGTGAGCCACTGCCCCCTCGTCTCTTTGTGTTAACACCAGTGCAACCTGGCCTCTGCCCTAGTTCAGACTTTCCTATTTCGTCACATAAACTGCTGCCATTCCTGTCTATGCTGAAGAACAAGCCTCTGTCATCTCCTTTTGTGAAAATAGTTTAAATTCTGTCTCACTGGGTCTCACACTATGTATGGCAGTTGCAGAGATTATTCCCAAACTGTGTGACACAGAATAATAAGTGCCCTGTAAGAAAATGCTGCTGTGCAAATATAAGTGTGGGAAATAATGCGTACGACACACCCGGTGACAGATCTGCAGGACACGCTGGGAATGTACAGCTCGAGGAGTTCTGCGGTGAGAAGGCCATGTTAGCATTGCTCAGCCCAGTGCTTCTCAGGTTTAGTTGCCATTGTAAATCTCTTATTTGTAACCCTGCCTAACATACTGGGAAACTCTAGAACACAGCTGAGGAACACTGATATTGACAAGAGGGGATGCTACTCGAGACTTCTGAGTTGGGAATGACATGATCAAACCACAGCTGTCTTTAGAAAGGAAAATGGCTACAATGAGAAGGATGATTAAAAGAAAACATATAGGCTGGGCACAGTGGCTTACAGCTGTAGTCCCAGTACTTTGGGAGGCCGAGGCAGCCGTATCGCTTGAGACAAGTAGTTTGAGACCAGACTGGGCAACATAGACCCCATCCCTACAAAAATTTAAAAGAGAAAATATACAATCATTAGAATTTAGTGATGGGCTAGTTATGCCCATAAGGGATAAGGCAAGTTGAAAATGAATATCAAGTCCCCAATTTTATCACCTAGGTGGACAATGATGTTATTAACATGATGATAAAGTCAACTGGAATAGTATTTGAAAGGAAAAGGAATGGGCTTTTTGTTGGTTGGTTTGTTTTTTAGCCCTTAGAAGGACATACGCAAGAAAAAATAATGATTTTTCATTTGTTTGATTTTTAGCTCTTTCTCATGCAGACTTCCCATCACAACACTTGCCAAACCATTGCCTCTAAGCTCTGTAAAGGCAAAGAAGTTATTTCATTTTTCTGGTTAACCTAACTACCTAGCACAATATCTGTACCCATTTATAGTGTAAATAAACAAATGGTTGCAAACAGATATATAGTTGCAAAAATAAAATGACCTTAGCTAAGTCAAGGGGAATAAAGAGTGCAGGTGCAGGTGGGGTGTAGCCCATCAGACTGGAGGCAAGCTGAACAGCAGGCCTTAGTAAGCACAGGAAGAAGTAGGATGCCAGGAACAATAAAAACAATAATAACGTGCAGCCTTCAGGACGCTGTCTTTGTTATAAATCACAGCTGTCATTCCTCTCAAGGCTCAAGTTCAGAGAAAAGACAATCTAGTGGGTCAAGGTGAGATCAGAGCACCTTGTGGGATATCCTCTGGGAGGTAGAGATGTTCCCCATTGGAAAATCAAGGTACAGTGATCACAACAAGGAGAAAGACCCACAACGATGTTGCCTTTCTCTGCAACAGAGTAAAAGTTCAGGCTTTTATACAAAGACTTGACCTTGGCAATGGCCACACGGAATCAGCCCAAAGAGCAGAGTGGGGCAAAAATGGAACATCAGGCATTTTT
The DNA here is from genome assembly GCA_028533085.1 of Varecia variegata. Taxonomy (NCBI): domain Eukaryota; kingdom Metazoa; phylum Chordata; class Mammalia; order Primates; family Lemuridae; genus Varecia; species Varecia variegata. Next base: position 10,095,505 of record CM052439.1, read on the forward strand.
TAAAGGATTGGTTTCCCAGTGTTGGCTTCTGTTTTCTAGCTACATTCAAAGCAAAAGTAATGATATGTTAAAAAAAAACTGAATATTCATATTTAGCCAAGATATTATCACTAAATTAGGTGGGTGTGAAAATGGTGCCAAAATTCTCTTCAATGCTCTGTTTATAAACCGTGTCAAAGGCGATGTCATCTAGTGAGAAGGCGCAGCTGTTTACTTCTGGAATGAAATCTCACTGAGGATGGGAAATGAGAGACAGGTAGCAACTTTTTGGGTGCACCATCTGGACTAAGTGTGGAGAAAGAGGGGCTCGATTGAAAATAGTCTTTCTTTTTCTAGTTAGCACTTGAGGTTAAAAGAAGAAAAAAGTAAAAGCTTATTTTTTCGGTCCAGTCATAGGTTTATCTGAAAATGGATGATACAAGTCGTTTTATTTAAGAACACAAAAACCTAGAATTTTAGAGATGAAAAAGACTTTAGGACAAAAGCCTAGAAAATTTACTGTTTTGCCCAAGGTCACTCAGCCCATCAGGGAATGGACTGATTGTTGAATATAGACCTCCTGGTGCCACCCAAAGTTCTTCTCACTTGTGCACACAGATGCACTCTGCCTAAGAGAAAAAAAGAAACAGCTTATCCATGGCAGTCTACACTTGGCGGTCGTGGGCACTGAGAGAGAAGAAGTGAACACAAATTCAAAACTTGTTTCTGGAAATATATTCCTTAATGCCAACCAAAGCAAGAGGGATGCCAATTTTAAATGCTGCCAAAGATCTTTTGGTGCAATCTAAGTAGCAGATCTCCTTCCCAATCTATGGTACCCTGGCGAAAGAGTAAAGTCAGATTATATGTCTCCTTGTCAGTGTGCTTTAATACTTTTCAGTGGCCTTGGAAAGTTGTGGAAAGGAATAAGGGTTAGACAGAGAAAAAGAAAGTGCAATGCTCTTTTCTCTTGTGTACAACATCAAATCAGTAATTATAATGTTGGTATTTGCAACATGCCAGTAGGAGACCCAGCAAAGTTGAGACATAAAGACGATACTGTTTACTGTTCTGGAAATTTACAGTCCTGCTTAGGTTGAAAAGTAACCATGAAAAGATTTTTTTAAAAAGCATATGATATTGGTTAAAACTTGGCTTTCTTAACTTCCTTGGCATTTGAGACTTTTCTGTGGGATGAAGGGAGATGACAGAAATAGGATAATTGGAACCTTTTGTAGTTGTGCACAGTGGGGATTTAAAAATGAAATAACCAGTGTTGCAAGACACAATGAGCACAAAGAGGTCAGCTGTGGAAGGAATGGGTGTGCAGGGAAGGAGGGGCTGTTTAACCTAATTATCCATATCCAAACCAAGTGGGTCTTCTGGCCATTCCCTTCATGTTTGGAACGTCCTATCTCTTTCACTGCCACTTTCAAAGCAGCTGATGCCTTTTTTGTGCCCCCACTTCCTCCTCCTAATGCTCAGTGCATGAACAGCCAGGGCCATCCTGCACCCCCAGAAAATACACTGAGGCAGCCCAGCTTAAGACCATCTCCTGGACAGAACTGCCTCATAGTCAAACGTACAGCTAACACCTACTGAGCATTTTACTATATCCCAGGCACTGCACTAAGCACTTTACAAATATTCTCTTATTAAGCCTCACAACATGTGATGAGGTAGACACTATGGTTATCCTCATTTTACAAATGAGGAAATTCAAGTTCAGAGAGGTTGGGTAACTTGCCCAGAGGCCCCCAGCAAGTTAAGGGAAGGCCAGGAATCCATGGCAAGCCAACTGACTCCAGCACAGTGGTCTAACCCACAACGGCAAACACCACACTCCCAGCTTCATCTTTGAAATGTGAATTCTCAATTCCAAATCTTTGGGGCTTTGCCTAGGCGACCAGCTTGTCTCTTCTGAGATATCATTCTAGGCTATTGAAGATTATAATGGCTTTGTATCTCTTCCAGGCAAGTGAAGTGATGGCTGCATTTTAACAGAGACAGCCCAGAATAGAAACAGCCCAGAAACAGAAACCTAGGCTCGTACACTAATTCAAATACTGGAGTTTTGAGACAAATGGAGAAGTGAGAGAGGGCACTGACTTGAGGGCCAGGCAGCCTGAGGTTCTTCTAAGCAAGTCAACTCAGCTTTTTTTTTTTTTTTTCCTTTCTTGATCTGAACAGCAACCTCCATCATCTGCCAGGAGATCCCTGGCCCTGAAAACCACCATCCAAGAAATACAGGACTTAAACACTGGCAAGGGGAAGGATTTTGCCTTCCTCCCTCCCCAGGGACCTTTTGGCAACGTCCAAAGACATTGTTGGTTGTCACAGATGGGCACAGAAGGGAGGGAGATACTGGCATCTAGCGGGTAGAGGCCAGCCAGAGATGCCATTGAACATCCTTGCAGTACACAGGACACCCCCTGCCACAGCAGATAATCTGGTCTAAGATGTCAACAGTGCTGAGTTTGAGAAGACCTGATGTAGGCAATAACTGAAGAGACATAACAAGCATGACCAGGTTTACAGAAGTCCAAGCAGAGAAATGGCCGAGGAAGAGGAAATGATGTGAAATCACAGGTGGCCGGGGCAGGTGGAGAGGGAAGCCGGGAGTGGGTGTACGGCACAGCGTTTGATGGATGGATGGATTTACTCAGGGTTTTCTCCTTGGTCTCCTGAACATGCGTCATGATCCGGCTGGTTAGTGAATTCCACCTGATGGAGTACACGTTAGGAAAAGAGAATATTTGGTTTTATAAATGAGACCTCCATCCAGGATAAAAGATAACTCGCACTGGGAGGTGGTGCCCCAGAGGGTACAACTGTATGATTTTCTGCCTAACAAAACTATTGGGTGAACCAGCTTCTGAGACATTGTTTCTCAAAGCGCGGTCTGCACAGCATCTTTGATGAACATCACCTGGATGCTCTTTAGAAAGCCAGATTCCTGAGCCTCCGTCACACCTACTGAGGTCCTGGATAGGGCACAGGAATCCGTAGTTTTAACAACCTTTCCATGTGATTCTTACACACCCTGGAGAACCTCTGCTCTTGGAGTTGTTCTTATAATAGTGGCTTTCAAAGTCCTACTATTGTCAAGGCCCCAACTCAAGTTGCAGTGCTTACATGAAGTCCTGCTTGAGCTTGACTGACACAATGCCCTCCTTTGTTTTTGAGTTCCATAGCCTGTATTCTTCATTTGTCACTTAGTTTCAGCCCTCTTGCCTTTCTATAGGTTGTTTTATGTGTACCACCATCTCCCCACGCAGGCTGTGGGCAGGCTTTCTGTCCTAATCCTCTCTTTCTCCCTGATCCCTGGCGCCGCACAGCACAAGGAATGTTCAACAGAGTCAGAGCCTCTTTGAATTTCCTCCCCTCCTCACAAACCAGATTAAGCAGGTATGGGTACCCTTATTAGAGCTATCCAATCCTGTTTCTCTGCTATTTCAGTTCTTGTTTACCTGGCAAGGTGTGGCAGATAGCCAGAGGTTAATTTGTCGTTTAATTGGGGACCTTAAGCTACTGGACATCAAAAGGTCAAGAATTTATGGCAGTATGCACAGCTAAATAAAGGAAATTCAACAATTAATTCTCTGCAAAACACAAAGAAGCTCTTGATTGAAAAGCCAAGACCCTACCATTATTCTCCAATTTCCATAATGCAAGGCATTAAATGTTTAAAATATTGTATTAGCTTTGCCTCCTCCTGGTGTAGGCCTTAAAGGATACAAATGCATATGGCACCATTAAAGAAGTGGTTCGTGGGGTGGACTGGGTCGCAGAGATTGCACCTAGGCTAACAGTCTGATCCACTAGCAAGCGATTGTTATTCGGAATATCTGGTTACCTTCATGCTCACGGGTTGGCATTTACATGATGTTTTGTTTCCTCCTCAAAATTGCTTAGGTAAGAATGCTGCATTGCCTTCAATTTATAAAGACACATCCTTCTGCAGCAAAAAACACTGCCACAAGAATAAAATACATGTAATGCTGATATTCTATAAATTAACCAATGTTTCCAATAGAGCTTCACAGATTTAAAAAACCTTGGTCTCTTGTGCACAATGTGATTTTCAGGGTAATTATGAAACAGTGGTGACATTCATATGGAAAGGAAGGTAATTAGCAGTTGGCATGACTACAGAAGGGCAATTTTAGGTGCTTGTTTTATTTTAAAGGAAATAACTCTGGTCTGTAGTTAACTTTGCCAGCAGTGGGAAGCTGCAGTGGGATCCAAGCCAGCAAGCAAGGAGGATTCCTCTTTCTCTAGGGGGAAATGCTATTGGGCAACAGTCCCTATATGATAAAAGATAATAGCATTGACTCAGAGTTCCTCAGCCCCATCTTCTGGGAGGCTGTATCTGTGTGTCTTCACCTGATCATTTGTGAAAGAAATCTTCCGCTTCAGCCTAGAATTCCTTGCAGATTTCTTTAAAAGACAGAGGAATAATGAAAATTGTTGGAGTTTTGGAGTTGATTATTTTTTAATGGGAAATGAATCCTGTATTCTAGGTGAAAAATTAGCTGCACAACTTTTAAAGAGCATTACCAATCCAGCTGTATATATTAGTATGAAAGATAAGTTTAGAAATCCTATGATAGCTGTGGTATTTTTGTTGTTGTCATTGTCACTGTTGTTGTGCCCTGGCTTCTGAGGATGGAGGCAAGCGGGTGTGAGTTAGAGTGTGGTCTCTATAAGAATGAATGTTTTTCCTTAGAGATTTCCCATTTTCAGCAACAGACCAGGCTGGTGCTGGAAATGTTAAAATACACATGACATCTGAAGACTGTGGATGCCTTTAGTGTAAAGCATCAAAAACTTCAGGATGGGTGATTCCCTAAATACCCAGAAAGAAATTAAGAAAAGAATAAACTCTAAAATCAATGTTCTTTATTTTCTAAATATCACATTATGATACTTACTGGAAGGATACACAAGTGTCTCTGGACTACAGTGTTGTTTTCTGGAGGTGGAAGTCCATGACCGATGATGGTCCATTACTTCACTTCTTGCTGTCAGATTCTCACGTGGGCTCACTAAACTCTGTAAGAAATGAGTCCTTTACCCACGCCCCCCATCAAATCCTGAGGAAGTGAGAATTTTCACCTTCTGAATCTTGCTGAAATTCAATAATATACAAATATCATTACAATTTGATACGTGTCTGAAAGGCTATGAATAGGCTACTACAAATTATTTCAATACAATAAAGATAATTTATGCCTATGCATATTTACACAAACAACAAACATAAATCACACACACAGTCCACACACAACAAACATGCATCACACACTGCATACCACACACACACACACACACACAGAGTCTGTTCCTATTGTTGGCTTATCTACATTCTCTGTCAGTATGCATAGCTCCCTTAATTTTCCATGAAGTTTCCAAATATTAATATTTTGTACTAAAACCAGTGCTATTTGGATTACAGTTTAGCTGACAGGAAAAATCATTGCATTCCACAGGCATTGCCCACTGGAAGCTCTACATTTAGAAATAGGAGGTTTTGTTGTGTTCGTTTAAACTCTCCCAGAGAAATCTAACCTCTCGTTGATAACCTGGTAACTTGTAGCTGTTCAGTTGAGTTGACCGTTCTAACAGGAAATAGTGAGTGTGAGCACTACTAACTTTAGGAGCCCTTCTGCCCGGGGCCAGGCTCAGGGGAGACCACAGTGAAGGAGGAAGTAGCTTCTCGCTGCTTCCTTTAAACAGGGTGCACAGCGGTGAGCAGAGCCTGCGGACAACCGACCGTGGACCAGACTTGCTGTTCCTGTGAGATAAAAGCTGTGCAGCAAACCAATCCCCGCCCACCCCCAGCAAAAGAAAAATCTATGGGAAATGGAAGAGAGACAATAAAATGAGTTTTCTAAACATTCTATAAGAATGAAGAAGTAATCACAGCAAATGCTGAAATGCTCAACAGGTAAAAGAACAAGCAGAACAAAGATAAGAGGGACAAAGAGGTGGTAAAATAAAACAGGTGGAAATGAGTAGGAAGTGCTTTGCCACTTGCTCAAGTCAGTATCTGCGGCTCCAAGTATGACATCGTGTGTACTTGTCTACGTCTTAACCACCAAATTCCTGGTTGCTCTAAATTCCTAATGGTATTTTTTAAGCCACCTTGATGGAGTGGATTCGATGCATTGTCAACAAAAGCCAAGTTTCTGCCCTCTGGTTTCTTGGATTTAATGATGATGTCATTTGCAGATTGGATAGCCTACATAAGTGAACCCACCTATAACTGAACATTTTAAAACATAATTGAGCATTTTAGAAGGACCTTCTCATAGTACATTGCCTTTTTTCCTGTGTTTTTCTCCAATATTATTTGTCTTCTTCTCTTCCAACTTTGTCCGTATGGTTCTGCTATCCCATTCTATTTCTCATATTTCTCACCTTAATTTCACTGCTAGTTTTTTCCAGTAAATGATCTAGAAACCAACCTTCTATTTCCTCCCACTCATTTGCTGTAACCTGGATCCCACCTCACTGCTCAGTGGAAACAACACTCAAAGGCCAAGTGTCTTTTTCATCTACACCTTCTTCTCAGTACATTCTTCATGTTAAAATTATTCTTAAAAGATAAACACACACACACACACACACACACACACACACACGAAGTCCAGAATAAGGCTGTGGTAGACAGTGTTTTAAAGTTGTCCTGCCCAAGACTCTCTAGTTATTCAATCAAACACTAATCTTAGTACTGCTAGGAAGGGTCTTAGCAGATGTAAGTTAAAGTTACTAATCATTTGGCCTTAAAATATAAAAATTATCCTGTATTGTCCGTTAGAACCAGTCTAATTACATGAGGCCTTAAAAGCCAATGCTTTTCCCCAGAGAGAGCAGAGATGCAAAAGAAGAGATATGTTAGAAAGATAAGGCAGAAGTGAGAAAGATTCAAAGTGTGAGCGGGCTTCAATGGCTTAGAAAGGGACCACAAGCCAGGGGATGTGGGTGGCCTCTAGAAGCTGACAATGACCCCTGGCTGACAGACAGCACAGGAATGGCCACTTCAGTCCTACAACTGAAAGGAATAAATTTTGCATGAACCTGAAAACATATTCTCCCCTAGAGCTTCCAGAAGGGACACCACCCTGCTGACACTTAGATTGCAGCCTTGTGATTGTCCAGGCAGAGAATTAGCTGAGCCCTGCTGTACCCAGATTTCTGCCCCATCAAAACTCTGACAAAATAAATGGGGATCTATTTAAGCCACCGACTGTGTGGTGATTTGTTACAGCAGCCATTGAAAACTAATACAGATTGCCAGAACTGTTTGTCAAGTTTCTGACATCTTACTATTCAAATTCTTATTTCTTCTAAAACATGGTTAAGCTTCCCACCTTAACTATTAATAACATCCAGACATCCAGCCTCTTATCCATTGAAAATTAAGAACTCACTTTCTCTGACTGGACACCGTGGGACCAGACTTTGAATACATCTATAAGAATGTGTGAGGTTTTGTATTTTGCATGTACATGAATATGCATGTATGTATATATATAAATATATACTTTGATAACACCTGACAAATACCAGTTATATTCAATAAATAATAGTTTACATATATGCACATATAGGAAACAGCAATTATATATAAGCATATATATTTTTTTTCTCAATTCTAGGGACTAACATATTATTTCACAACCACTCTGTATGCTAATTGCTCCTTTTTCCATATAAGAAATTGGCAGAGAGAAAGGTCAAGTGCCTTGCTGGAGGTCATCCAATAGACAGTTGAAGAGGAATCAAACACAGGTCTGTCTGGATCCAAGACTGCAAGGTCTTCAGTTTTCAGCTTGTCTGTCTGTTACACTGAATACTTCTGGACATTACCAGGTCCTGCATCCGTCTCTACCCAGCATGACCCCCTCTTAACCTCACCTCCCAGGGACATCCAGTCTCTGTGCTGCCCTGGTAACTCTCCACCTTTATCTCAGTGTTTCCTAAATTGCCTTCCTTCTACCATATGTAAAGGGACTTCAGGACGTGTCCTCAATTCTATGTTATTCTGTTCTCCAAAAATTCAATTTGCTTTTAGAGCTTTAATTGAGCTCTTTCCATGACTTTCCACTCCACATCTCCAGTCCTGGCTTTTTCCTGAGTTCCAGGCACACATATAACAATGGCACTGGACATGGCCCTTTGCCAATCTTCTGGACACAACATCCAACGTGTCTAAATTGGCATTGCACATTAAACCAAGGGAGGAAAATACTCTCTTCTTACCACACTGTTTTTCTTAGTCATATTATCCATATCCTTGACAGCCAAACACAGAATCCTGCTGGCATCCTTGAACCTCCCTTCTGGCTAAGAGCATGGGCTCCAGAGCTAGACCCTCTGGGTTTAAATCCCAGCTCTGCTACTTACTTGCTATGGGACCTTGGGCCAATTGCTTACCCTCCCTAGACCCCATATCTTCCTCTGTAAAATTGGAGTAGTGATAACAATAATAACAATACTTAACTCACAGGGTTCTTGCATGGTTTAAATGAGGTACTATAAGAATTTAAACCCAGACCCAGCACCTACTATTTTCTCAATAAATTTCAGTTATCATTTTCTATTTAATTGCCAGATCTGTATTTATAATCTCCCTGAGATCTGTGATTATGTTTCTGTTGCCTAATTTCCTGCCTTCCACCACTCTATTTAATACCTAGATTAATGCAAAGTGTCGCTGTATCATATTCTCTACAATCCAGCCTGCATGTAGCTACCAAATGAATCTTTCTAAAGCACTATTTTAATTATAATTCAAAAATCCCTTAGTGGTTTCCCAAGGCTTTCAGGATATAATGGAAACTTTCATTATCTTGGCATTCAAAGCCTTCCATGAACTGGCTCCTGGCTTTAATTTTCAATTGTTTCTACCTCTCCACTTTTTTAACCAGTGGCTGTTGACAAGCTGGATTTCCAATTTTTTCTTAAATGTTCTGCTTTGACCTGCCTGTAATAGTTATGCTTACCATGTACCAGGCAAGGCAGTGTGTTGACATTTTAAGAGTGTCATTTCATTTATCCTCACAACAACTCCGTAAGGTAGCAACTATGCTGTCCCTATTTTACAGATGAGAAAACTGAGGCCTGGAAAGGGTGAGTGATCGGCCAAGGACACAGAGTTAGGAAGTGATGGACCCAGGATTTGAACCCAGGCTGACTCCACACCCTGTGACTTTAACCATTCTATCTTGATGTCTTCTCTCTGCTACTCTCCTTTCCTGGAGTATCTGTTCCCCTCACTGTCCTGTCCTCATCTGTTTGGTTCCTACTGTTGTTCAAAGTCTACCTTAGGTCTGTCTTTTCTATAAAGCTTTCTCAGACTCCTTCAAATCTAGTGAACTCCTCGGTCAGATACGGCCTTCTTAAAACTAGCAAAGGTGTTGTGTATTTCTCACAAAGCCCAGAACTGCCTTGAGTACAGTACTTAACAAATTCTGATCATTTTTGGTATCATATTTCTTTTCTAATGAACTTGACAGTGACTCCTTGTGGTGAAGCCAGAATTTCCCTTTATCACTGGTTCTTGCCTATTGTCCTACTTAGAGTTTTAGATTGCCGACACGTTTCTGAACCTAAGCAGAAAAGGAATTTGTTGGAATGGTGTGTGGGCATCTCACAGAATGCTGGAGAAACAGACTTGGTCTAGGAACAAGGAAGGCAAAGCCCAATAGAGGTCCCAACAGTGCCATCCCGTGGAACACTCCTTGCCCTTCTACTGGATTTTACATTCTTTGCAGTCAACACAAGCTCTTTCTACCTGACATCCCATGTGCTGCCTGGTGGTGCCTCCTTTTGCCAGTATTTCAGGGAGTTGGGATCAACGGCTGAGGAAATGGAGCAATGAGTCATTCTCAGATTGCAGAAGTTGAGGAGTGGGAGGGACTCCAGGACAAAGAACTGTGGTGCCTAAAGAGGAATAGAGGAAAATATAGATGCAAATATTAGAAAGAGAGGAAGTCACTGAAGAGGTTCTCAAGATCATTAAATGCTTTGTTAGAAGACAGTGTGCTTGTCTTCTAAAGCTGTGAGTCAGAGATTTAAGGTTCCCTCGGTGGGAGGGTCCACAGATGGTCTTCAGGCGTTTGTGATCCTGCGTGCACATTTTTTGATGGCTTACATTTTTCTGATGAGTCGTTCCATAGCTTTGATTAGATTCTCAAATGAGTCCATGATCTAAAAAAGATTGCAAAATACTATTACTAGCCATTAAAATATAATCTGACCTCAGGAAATCAGGTGACTGAGAGGCAGACTCTCATAGCATCATATAAGGGAAAAAAATTAGATCTGAAAATTCTGCATGTACTATCATCAAACAGATGTCAAAAAGCTACTTAGAGGATGAACTCTGTTTAGATTTTAAGACATATGGTGGAATTTCTAAATATCCAATGACCGTGCATCAAAAGGACTTGTGCTCTGTGGAATCCTTTGGTTTGCCTACTTCAACCAATTACAGATAATGACCTAGTTCACCTCCCCAGTTGTCATTTTTATAGCATCTTGCTATTTTACTGAGAGTTTTGAAAAGAAGTCTCCCTAGTCTCCATGCTTAGATAAGGAATAATCAGAATCCCTTTTTACCTATCTGGCACAAATCACCCCATGACAAAGTAGAGATGTATGATTGGCTTAAACCTCTGGTATATGCGTATGTTCCAACTAACTCTAATTACTATGGGGGAAAAGGGAACGATCTAGTGCTGTGGCCTCCAGATATTTCTCATCTCACTCACCTAGTAAACTAAACTCATCTAGTAAAAACTAAATGTATTAAATGTCCTCCCATATTCTATATTTATTTATAATTATATAATTCTTATCAATAGCTCATATTTCCAAGCGCTATATATACGTGACAAGGTTCATTGTTAAGCACAATAAAAAATGTAAGTTCCTCATTTATTCTTTCATTTGTTGAATTTAAATTATAAACCGAGAAGTTTCTGCATGCCAGGCATTGTTCTAATCACTGAGGACACAGTGAATGAAGCAAAATCCCCACTCTCATGGAGCTTAGAGGCTAAGAGAGGAAGGTGGACCATAAGTAAAATGACGAAGTAAACTGTATAGTTGTGTCACGTACTAGTGAATGCTATGGAGAAAAATAAGACAGAAAAGAGCATCCAGGAGGGTTTGAGGGGAGAGTTGTACTTTTAAATTAAATAGCCCTAGAGAAAGTGTGTCTAAAGATGAGGGAATTAACCGTTTGGCTCTTTGTAACCATTTGACACGTAGACTGAAGGTGTCAATGTCTGTGTGTATTATATGAAATAATAGTGAAGCATAATTTCTTTATTTGGATAACCAGTATAAATAGAATTCTCATATTTTCTCCTTGTGCCCTAAGTGATTAGCTTGGGCACGCCCCTTGGAAGACCACTAATTTAGTCTACACTTAACATGAACAACTGCTTTAAATAGAATTCTCAGACCTCAGCTATATTATTACCAGTTTACCTTTGGGATCTGGCCAGAATTAGAAAGTTTGGATGGCTGTTTTAGTGACAGACATGAAGCCCTCTGATAAATTAGCTCTTGGATTCAATCTTGATTTGGTTCCATGGGTGATTTTACATCATATGGTTTATGTAGCTGTGAGCAATTCTCTCAAACACCCAAAGGCATTTTGTGTTTTTGTCTTGCTTTAAAGCAGGTGATTAGGGAGAATGCATGCACAAAAGCAGTATCTGAACAGCTGGGAGTTACTTACTCACAGGAAGCGGTAACTTGTTGGTTTTCCTTTCCTTTCTGTTGAGTTACGTTAACATAGCATGAGCATTTCCCTTTTTACCAGAGAAGAAAGATTTGTTCGGCCTGGTGAAGCTTCAGAAGAGAAAAGTTTAACAAAATTGAGACTTTACAATATTTTGTGACTCTAATTACAGAAATACAATGAGCTTTCGAGGAAAGGTTTTTAAACGGGAGCCCAGTGAATTTTGGAAGAAGAGAAGAACAGTGAGGAGAGTAAATCAACAAGAAATCCACAGATTTAGTTCTGTAGGTATCCGAATATTGCTGTTTGCTTTCCATCTTTTCTTCCGTACTTTCTTTTAAGAAGGCTTAGCTCTAGAGTGGTATCCTAATGTAAGTTACTGGGCAAAGTCTTATGGGGAACAGAAGATTCAATTTGGTTCGTAAATAACCTCTTTTACTTACATCATTATTTTTGAAGTCACCTTGCTTTCACATTCTATGTAACTCTTTTTAAATCATGTTAATAGAAGATTTAAATAGTTACAACATTATTAGGAAATTTGGAATTCACCTAAAGTTATCTTAATATTATGGTACAAGTTGTAATTTCTGGAGCAGTTACTCTCTTCATTAAAGAAAAGCATGTAATTGCCCAAGTTAAGATCCCAATTGATGATTCGTATGTAGTTGTACTTTTTAAAAATATTACTGCTCTATTTTATCATGTGCCACTAGTTATTTCTTTTAAAAACTCTTAGAAGGAACTATCCAAAATATGAAAGAAAAAGGAACTAAGTATTCAATTAGTAGAGCCAAGGAAGACTGTAAAAAGGCACCTATTTTAAAGGTTAAAAAGATTTGGTTTTGTTTTACTGTTAAAAATATCTCTGCCTTGTTACTGTCTGCATACAAAATGAGAGCTCTGCAAATAAGTACTTCTTGTTGCACTCTACATTTCTATCTGTAAGCAGTACTGACAGTTGGACATCAGAGCTGATCGCTAGAGCATGTCAGTGATTCTCCTGTGATGCACAAGGCCTGCTTTGTATGATAAATGGCTGCAGCAACATTATTGGGTAGCTTTATTTTACAGACTGGTTCAAGCTTTGCTTGCTTTCTTCAGGATAGAGTTTCTAAACTTCAGTACTATTATTATTTGGGTTCTGAAAATTCCCTTTTATGGAGGGCTACCCTGTGCATTGAAGGATGGTTAGCAAACTTCTGGCCTCTAGCCACTATTTTCTAGTGGCAAGCCCTCCCCAGTTGTGACAACCAAAACCATCTCCAAAGATTGCCAGATGTCCCCTGTGCAGGAGGGTGATTGATTGGCAGCCATTCTTATGAGGGGAAAGAATCTTTGTTCATATAAATATCTTTAATCTAAAAACAGAAACAGCTTTATATATATGTATATATATAAGAATAGTTATTTATGCATATGAAAAATAAAATTAATGAATAGTCACTCAGCCTTTGACAGACTAAAACCAGATACAAGTATACTGCCTCTCAATTAATAGTGAATGTCTCTGTACTTACAATTATTTGGCATTAATTTAACATGAATAGAATTTATTAGAGGTCTGGCTCATAGGGTTGGTGCTGTGTTGTTGTTTGTTCAGTTTTTATCTCAGGCGTGCATGTCCACCGTTGGTGAGCAAACACAATTGGGTCCCTCAACCCTGTTCCCATGGTTTGTAGCCTGGGTCTTTTCCACCCAGTATTTGATAACCCGAATATGCAGAGACCTGGGTCTAACGTCTTCCCCTTCATTGGCCGGAAATAGGAGCTCAGTTGTGTCCTCCCTACTGGCCCGGTAAGGGCCTCATCAGGTGTTTACCATCAACCTGTTAAAAGAGGATAACGGTTTCAAAAATTTGTTTGGTTTGAGATTATTTTAACCTTTAGACCAGTCCAAAAAACATAATTTGCTTGCTACATTTCTTTCCATGGAATTAAGAAGTACCGTGGGTTATGTCACCCTGAGATTTACTTCTTTTGTCCAATAAAAGAGACAACACACAGGAGAAGAACATGTCTATCTTACACAGACCGCACATACAGTATTGGCGAGAGCACTGTCCCTGGTGTCTCACCATATAATGAAGCTAATCACTCTGTGAATGATCTTAATTGAATTTGAATGTATTGCTACTTAGTACTATGGGAAAAGCAGCCAGTAAGGATGTGTGTTTCCCCACAGCATTCAGTAGCAACGCATTCAAATTTAATTAAGATCATTCATACAGAGACTGTCATTCTTCAATGGGAGGCACGGGGGACTTTCCTGCCGCCGCTGCCTGCTTTTGGTCTGCCTAAGATAGGCATATCTGCTTTCACAAGTTGTCTCTTCTATTGAGTACAGGATTGTTTAATCCCTCCTTAAGTAATATCCTGAGATGTGATTTTCATTTTGGAATCCAAGAAAGTAAAACGAGAAATCAGAGGACTAGGATTTGAGACCGATGTCTTGGGGTGGGGAGTAAGGGTCATTCTATCTGACTCCCTCACCTACCATCTATACGAACTTGGACAGGTTACTTAAATCACTCTGACCCTCAGTTTTCTCTTCTGAAAAATACTTGTAATAATACCTGTCCTAAGATTGTTTATTATGAATTAAGTTTGATAATGTACATTCTGAGCATGGTTTGAACATTGTAAAAAGTTCCAAATGTTGTATAGTATTATTAAAACCAAGTAAAATATTTCCAAGGGCAAGGGAAAAGAAACAGTGAGATTGGGTTTCCAGTGATTGCAACAATTGAAGCCACTGGTCTATAGGGAACACTTTGTTCCTGGGATCCTTTTTTTGGTAACAGAATCACTCAGTCGACAGACTTCTGAATTGCATCAGGCTGAGTACTGGGCAATCCCAGATCTCTCTCGTTGACCCAACCAAAGCCGAACTTTCCACAGCACACTCAGCTAAGCTTTCTAAAATCTAAACCAAAATCCCTACACTGGCTTTGGAGTCTATTCAGTAGGTGATAAGGAAGAAGCAATTCAAGTGACAAAATGCCCCACAGATGAAGATGAGTCCTAAAGTTGAGAAGGGAAAACAATAATTTCTTTTGAACTTTTGGATGTTCTCATATATTGTGATGAAAAGAGGAAAAAATGACTGTTGGAGATAATTTATCATAGATTATCAGATAATTTATCATAGATTATCTGTTTCAATAATGATCATGTAGATTTTAAACTCAATAAGTCATTTCTTGTTCTAAGGCATATTTAGAAAAGAGTTAATTTTTTCATAGTAATCTAGAATGCTTACCCAGAACTCTGTGACTTCCTAAAAATTATACAACCCAAACTTTATACCCCCTTGATCCAGATTGACAATTTTGTGTGTTCTGTTTTATTCAAATTCTTTTTGAAGCTGTATATTTTACTCTGTTGGATTTTTAAATTGTATGAAATTTCCCTTATTAATCCAGTTTGCAAATGTATTGTCTAAGAAATGCCTTCACGTATTTTTTTTTTTTTTTTGAGACAGAGTCTCACTCTGTTGCCCAGGCTAGAGTGAGTGCCGTGGCATCAGCCTAGCTCACAGCAACCTCAAACTCCTGGGCTTAAGCAATCCTACTGCCTCAGCCTCCCGAGTAGCTGGGACTACAGGCATGCACCACCATGCCCGGCTAATTTTTTTTTTCTATATATATTTTTAGTTGGCCAGATAATTTCTTTCTATTTTTAGTAGAGACGGGGTCTCGCTCTTGCTCAGGCTGGTACATATTTTAATCTACTTATCACAGACAACATATAATTGACAGAGTTCAATTGCGTTATGCAAAAAGTTTAAGGAAATGAAATTTACATGTTAGATCACCAAAGAGAACTACTTCCCTTAATTTTTGAAATCTGTATGGTATTCTGCAGTTGCTGGCTTTCTTTGTAACTGCCTTTCTATTTTTTTTTTTTTTTTACTAAAATCATTCAGTATGATCTCTGGTGCATAGGAAGTCAATAAAAAGAAAATTTCTTTCTTAAATTGTATGTTCTAATTTAGAAAGATTAAAAACATGATTAAGTTGAATTATTATATCAAGCATCTATATAGTCATAAAAATATGCAAGTCAATTTGAATAAATGTGATTTTTTTAAGTTGTTACTGGCTTGTGGATCATTAATCTGCAAGATTTTGAAATATTTGGAAAACTTTGGATATCCATGAAACTTCATCCTCTCCTCTTTAAAGTGCCAATTAGCACCTTAATAGGAAAATAAAAATGAAAACTATAGGCAGAGGATCTAAGCTGAATGGCTTTAACATATCTCCTTCGTATGTCATTTTATGTTGTATTGTGCTGTTGTCTTTCAAGTCAGTTTTTTGTCCTCTAATCTTCCGTGTTAATGTGAACAGACTCCCTGCCTGGTGATCTGTGCTTCATTATCTGCTATTACTCTTTGTTTCATACAGACATTCAGAGGGTATTGCCTATTTAGGCCATTGTGTAATAAGCCCATTAGCTGAAAGGAAGTACAGGATGGAGTCCCAGGAATCAGGATGATGGTTCCAGGAATCAGGATGATGTTTCCAGGAAAGATGAAATGAGACTGAATCAGGGTTGAAACACAATAGAAAGCAGGAATGAACATTACGTAGGAACAGGTTGAAGAAAGCAAAGAAGCAGGAGTAGGCAGGGGATCTGAACTCGATCCAAGAAACGGAGACGTGTACATTGAAACTCAATCTGCCTAAGAATCATGGGTGAACACAGATCAGAAGATTCTGGGCGTGGGCTGCAACCAAAGGGAGCTCAGGTGCCAGAGAGCTGCAGAGAGCTGCTTCCAAAGTGGACCTGGGAGAGGTGCCTGCAGTTTAACCAAGAATGACCTTACTTTCCTCCAGGCTGATGGTAAAGGGAGAGAGAAAACTTAAACCAGGAGACAGCCAGCTCTCTGAACATGAGCTGAGCCATTTGTTAGAGAAGAGGAGTACCACCACGGACAGGAAGCAAGGTCATGGTCCCCACAACCCTATTTCCTGGATGATGCCAGTGGTACAAAACTTCTTGATTTTAAAGATGCCCTCAACTAATGACAATTTCCATTGTGGAGGCTGACACATGCATTATTAGCATTCCTTATATGGTTCCCAAATCTGCCTTTTTGTTCCCTTCTCTTCATCTTTCCTATCCTCCTATAAATATGTTTTTGTCCTCTGTCCCTACCATTTGTTCCCTGAGGTGCACCATGAGTTCACAAAAGCCCCTCGCCTTCTAATGGCCTTTGCTGCAGAAACTCACAAAGGGAGCAGAAGCAGTACCCTCAGCTATACCCAGAATCTTCCCAACAGGGGGAGAAAGAAAGTTTTCTGTCTTCTGTTCCTGCAAAGCCATATTCTTTGCTGGTGGGGTGGAGAGGAGTGGAATGGACTGTCGGCTTCAAACTGAGCTGAGTTGAAATATCAGTTCTTCCATCAACTTGGCCAAGTTGCTTATGTCCTCAAAATCCAAGATTCCTCATCTATTAAAAACAAAAAAGCAATGATGCTCTCTTCTAGCGTTGATGTGTGTATTCGATGAGCTAAGATATCAAATACTTACGATGATCTTTGCCATTGATAATGGCAAATAGTAGAAAAATAATAACTATTATTACCATTTATGGGGTAAATTATAAAAAATGATAGTGCCTATTGTGGCTATCATTATTAAATTATTTGGCTCGACTGTGTTATTTCTACAAGAAAACACATAAGAATCACTCTTACTATAACATATATAACAAATGTGACTCTTAAGATGAAAACAGCAGAAGGAAGCAAGGTGATCGGGAGCCAGCAATGGCTTAGAGATGCCTGGTCTGTTCTATACTAGGGGTCTTCCAGCTCTTCCAACAGCACCAGGCACCTACCTCCTATGGAAAGCAAAATTATAGCATGTGACTGTGATTCATTGTTTGGTTTCCAGGTGTCCTGCTGTCATAGGAGAATGATGAGTTGAATGAGTTAGGCTTAGTGGAAAATTAGAGATCCAGTCTGCCCTGAATGCTTCCAATGCTTCCCCTTGGAAACTAAGAAGGTACTTAAGTCCCCCTTCCCAGGATGCGTGGTGCCTGATGTACTTTTGACAGAATGAGATGGTATTGGGATGCATTGGTAACTCGGGAGTTTACTAAGCCTGAATTCCTGCACTTCAAAGGCAGGAGTCATTGGCTACAATAGGTCCTCCTTTAAGGACATTCAAATCCAAATAAACACAAATTGAGAAAATAAAAGTCCCTTTTTCTAGGTGCTGCTCCGTGTATTATATCTCATTAGATTTCTTTAGTTGCAAGCATTAGAAACCTACTCCATTAAACAGGCACGGTCCAGAGAAGAGGACAGAAAGAACGATGGAGAAACAAGCTCTGGAAAGAACCGGGAGTGGACTTAGAGAAGCTCAGGACAGTGGAAAATAGAGGTGGTCTTGGTGATGGGAACTAATGGACAGTCTCACGCGAGTACAGCCCCAGAAATGAACAAATTCCAATGCTTTTCTCAACTTTTGCATCCCTCCACTCAAGATTTAGACTTCTGGGGAGGGGGGGAGTTGAAGGGGCCTCGCCGGGATCACATGCCATTGACCCCAGAAAAACAGGGCCCTTTTAATAATCAGACCCACCAAGACTGCTCCTTATGGGAATGGGGAGAGAAATAAGTCCTCAAAAGGAAATTAAAATGCTAGTATTCACAGAAAGCAGGTTGGGTGTTGTGTAGGCCGAAAAACAACAAACATCCACTGTGTATATTCAATTTCAAGTAGCCACAGGTAAGAAAGCAAATAAAAGAATGGACTGACTATCATTATGGGAAGATTTATTGAAAATATAGGATGCATATTGTTGACGGAACTATTTACATTTGTGTGTGTGACATGTATATATGTGTGTGTACACACACACACACACACCACTTGACCTGCGAGTGAAAGTTCGTTTGTGTGACTGTTAAAAGTGCTAAAATAGTATCAGAGGTTAAGCTGGTGGCAGCTTTCATCACAGACTTCATAGAAATTAATCCAAAATACCCCAGTTTGCTCTAAGGCATTAACTTCACTGGTGTCAGGCAGCCTCGTAATTGGGTTGTGATGTATTTTTAACTATATTTATTATCATTCAAGTGTTTTCTAGAAAAGGAAATGAGACATGTAATTTAATTTGACTTGGATCTTCTTGGAAATTTTCTATGTCTTTACAAATACCAGTATTATACAGGGAAGCAGCCACTTTTAATTTTTTGTTTTCATTTGCTATACAAAGATGTGTGAGTTTTGATGTGCTTATAAGCGATATATATATGGTTAGGAAATAAAAAGAAAATAAGACTTCCAGGGCCTGAATTCAATTTAAAAGTACACCTTACACCATAAATCCTGTAAGGCTTATTCGTATCCTGGCTTTTACTAATGAATTTAAGAGTTAACAAAATAGAAAATTCTGATTTTTCTAACTATCATGTTTGTGTTGAATATGATGAACTAATCATCCCTTATATCTGCAAAGGGCTTTATGCTTTACCAACTTTAACCTGCTTTATCTCACTGAAATGAACTAAGATATTCAAAGAGTTACCACTGGTTGATTTCTTCTGAGATTTACTGCTGTCTGACTCTGTTACCACGGGAACCATTTCCAAATTCAGCTTAATCTGAGTTTGCCCAGCTGTGCAGTTCTTAACTTTGATTTAGCCAGTGTTTTTCCATTCTCATGAAACTGCATGGTTCAAGACAGAGAAAAGGTTAAAGGGTCAGTATACGATGGTTTATTCCTTACTTAATCATTTCCTTTTTGCTGAGAAAAACTAGTCCTGTTTTCTGAATCTCAGACATTTGCGAGGTTGTCCAGCGGAACGTCCCTCTGATGAAAGGCCGTCACAGGACCGCAGGCTGACAGCTGTGGCTGTAGATCCAGCTGTTTGGACTTTCTCCGCTCTTCCCGTTTGTTTTAAACACAAATAGTGTGGGAGTTGGTTCCATTCCAATTACACTAGGGCCAAAAGGTCCTAGATTAAGTTAAGGTCTAAAGAATCCATGTGTCATGTAGATCTTCTGTTTCTTCTAAGAAATGTAATCCATTATCTTCATAACACTGAAATTAGTTAACAGCTGTGTTCTTTCTGATTTGTTTTGGAGATCTCAAGATTGGAATTCTTTTTAGGGTCTCTCAAAAGACCCCGTGGGTCATCACTTTGAGTTATTTGCTTGTCCATATGCCAAGACGTGAAGAGAATTTTAAAATAATTATCATGTGATATTCTAATAGAGCCTACTCTATTGGTCCTAAACTAAATACTAATTTTTGTTTGTGTGATTTTCTGTGTCATTAACCAGAGTGATAATTTGCACACTGAAGAAGGCATTCAGATACAGGATTAATTCTGTTCTGAATACTGAGAGTAAAGATTCAGACATCTAGAAAGGACAGGGGTGATTGTGAAAGAGTGAGGGAATCCCAGATAGCGTCACAGAATATACTGCATGTCACAGAAAGAACATGAAACTTCTCAAAGGCAGGGGGAAAACGCTTTTCATCATGTTTCTTGAAAAGACCAGATATTATGAAAAGGAGTGCCAATATCTATCTGCTAATTCAGATAGACAAAACTAGAGTAACCCCAATGATGAGTCACTAATTGGCTAGCTAATTACACTTGACATTTACAGCCTGAATAAGTCCTCAGACAGGAGGGATTTGCTCAGAAATTGCTCTTTCTGCCTCATTCCATCAATCCCTTTCCTGATTAGCCCCCCAGTGCTGACAAGTTCACCTTGTATCTGGGTACGTCAGAGCTACAGAAAAAAATTCTGAGTATCTACAACACTGATTGTCCTTTAGATATTTCCATTTGCAAAGCGAATGAGTTTAAGACTAAACTAATCCTAAATTGAATCCTTCTCTTTTGATCTGCAAGTATAAACACACGAAAATATTTTCTAGGCCATTTCTTAAGGAAAATAACAGGTAGAATTTCAAAGTCACTTTCAATTTGCTGATATACATAATTAGGTAGGTTGCCTTCCTTTTTCCGCACAGGGGATAGAGGAGCCTGATTTAATTCAGGTGGTACTGGGAGGGGGCACTGCCCTTGTTTTATTTCTGTACTCTTCCTTGTATTATTACCTCTTTTGCCTCCATTAGAATCATTAGTTGGCAGGGTTATTTTTAAATGAAATATAGATAATAAATATAGAAGCTTGTAGTATAGTTCCTGGTGCAGGAAGAATTTAGTGTAATTGTCTTGATTGGATGATTGGTTTGACTTGGTTTTTATATGTTTCTAGGTAAAACATATAGGTTAATATTCAGTCATTTTCAAATAAAAACAAATCTATATTTGTCTGGTATTTGGTGATTCATGTACCACATTCACATATTCCGTTTCCTTGATCTTTGTAACACTGACCTTTTGCCATTTATCCGGATATCAGCTAAGTCTCTAATGACATGTCCAAGTCACGTAGCTGGTAGGGAACAGACCTGGAACTTCCAACTGGAGATTCTGACTTCTAAGCCTTTGCAACAATGGCCAATGCATGTGGGTGTTTAAATAACTTACTAGATGTTTATGGTTCCCTATAGAACTAAAAAAAAAAAGTAATACGTTAGTTATTAAATTGCTAATTGTGCTTCCCTCCTCTGCTGACATTAGCTTCTAGAACCACATACATAATCTGTAATTATTTTCCCTGGTTTCCTTTCCCCAGGGTTATATGTATCTTTTTTTAATTACTTGTGAAGCTGTTAATGGTTCAACTTTTATGTGAAGTGTCGCTGTGAATTTTTTAGGCTCCTTCTCTGGTGGATTTTCAAAGGGGAAACAATTTTCAAAATCAAATAACTCCCCAGTGTTTCCAGGAAGGCATGGTAGTTTTGAGAAACCAAGTTCATCTTCTCACTGTGGTGAAAGAAATACATGTTCATTATAGAAAATTTGGAGAATGTGGAAAAATCAAAATAGCAAAATCCTAAATATCAGTCCCACCCAAACATAATAACTGATATTTGGATCTATATTTCTAATATTTTTTCTATAATTTTTTTTAATCTTGTACAGTTGTTCTGTTGTATAACTTTTATTTTCACTTTTATTGATTATTATAAGACTTCAAAAAACTCAGTTTTGAAGGGCATATATTATTTCATAGGGTGGTTGTGCCATAATTTCCTAAACATTCCTTATCCACGATGATCTATTGTTTCTCATTTTTAGCTGGTCTTCCCCTTCCAGCCTTACTAGTAGGCATTCTGGATTTAAACTCTAATATCATAATATGTGTGCATCTGGAACGATTGTCAAGATGACCTTGACCTCTTTCCTTCTGAGGTAGTACCCTTTCTTTATCTTTTCTTTTGTAGTAATGCTTGCCATCTTGATCATGGACCCCAGCCTCCTCATGTTTTCAAAAAAAAAAAAAAAAAACATGTGCAAAATGTTTTGAGTTAACTAACTCTCCTGAAGGATTGGAGAGTTCAGTAAATTCCTGGCATGTACTGCACAGCTATTCATTGATTTACTCCAACCCCTATCCTAGTTTCAGTGTCCTTCCCAAAGCCGACTGCAGCATTAAGCCTCTCTCCACTACACGTGGTTCTCTGAAAAATATAAGCCACTTTTTTTGAACAGCAGCACTGCTGTCTTCACTTACGGGGCTCCACTAGCCTACCTGCCTTTCTTATCCCCCTGGTATTAAGGTGAACATGTTTTCTCCATCTTGTTACAAAGATAAAGTTGCAAAGACTAATCCTTGTATTAGTCTTGGATTGTATGTGTGCTTGTTCTTTAAGATAGAATTCCAGATGGATCTGGATGAAAAAATGTAAACTTATTTATTCCACAAATATTTACTGCATGCCTACTATTTGCTCTTTATAGACATTAAACTTATAATACAGGTGTTTTAAATGCCCAACTAGTGAAAATTTAAAATCTGCAGGCTTTATCTATTCAACTCTTATGTAATGAGTCCTACAGATGTGGTGATCTTCTAAAGACTTAACAAATACGACCTCACTTAATCCTATGAGGGAACTATTACTAAGCCATTTTACAGATGGAGAAATTAAGACATGGGGATTTTAATTACCATGCCCAAAGTTCCATAGTCCATAAGTGACAATGCCAGAACTGGAAACCCTGGAATTCTGGTTCTATGGTGTATGTCACACTTGCTGTCACATCTTAACATAGAAAACCTATAATCACACTCTCCCTTAAACTTTGGACTTTCCCATAATAAGGGGCTGGATAGTCTAGGTTATGTTTTAGTTAGACTGTACTTCTATTCTGGAGAAATATCTAGGTTGGTAATTTAATCATATAATTTTTCAGTGATACATACTTCACATGCTTATTTTCTTTCAGTGTCATTTCTTCACCCATTTGACTTTGAATTATAACAATGAAAATAATTCAACTCTCTGTAATGGATTACTATGTTCTTGAAATTAAAATCTTTAGTTAAGACATGCACAGTCTGCATGTTTCAAACCAATATTTTTTTTTTTTTTTTTTTTGAGACAGAGTCTCGCTCTGTTGCCCAGGCTAGAGTGAGTGCTGTGGCGTCAGCCTAGCTCACAGCAACCTCAAACTCCCGGGCTTAAGCGATCCTCCTGCCTCAGCCTCCTGAGTAGCTGGGACTACAGGCATGTGCCACCATGCCCGGCTAATTTTTTCTATATATATTTTTTAGTTAGCCAGATAATTTCTTTCTGTTTTTAGTACAGATGGGGTCTCGCTCTTGCTCAGGCTGTTCTCGAACTCCTGACCTCGAGCGATCCACCCGCCTCGGCCTCCCAGAGTGCTAGGATTACAGGCGTGAGCCACCGCGCCTGGCCGTGTTTCAAACCAATTGAATGGCCCTTGGCATTCATGGACTATCAAGGAGATGGCAGTTTCACCACCCTTGGGCCATGAGAAGTTATGGAATCAGTAGAGAAGAAAGCATTTGTTTTTGTGGCAGGAGCCCATTCTTCTACTGTGAAGTTGATTTGGAGGAGAGTTGTGGATTTGGGGAACTAGATCAAACAAATCTCTTCATACTGTATAAGAATAGGGCCTCTTACCACTGCAGCACACCACCAGCCCTGATGCATAATAACAGGTACTGGGGGTGCCTTTTCCCATGCAAAGTGACTTTAGAATAGCTAACGAAATTTATTAGTCATTTGAGAGAAAGAGAGTAAGAGTAAAAAGCACTATAAAAATCCAATCCAATTCAGGGTAATCTTGGCACATACCTTATCCCTGTTGGTGCATTTCCAAAAGAAACAGGCACATTAAATTCAGGAGGGACAACCCGGCCCTTGTTAAAGCTGTAAATCAATGCTGCTACATGCCCAGTTTCACTCAACATCTCTACACAGAGCAGTAGTAAGAAATTCACTGATCCTTCCATCCTTGTATACGTCTGCCTGCAATTGCCCTTTGAGCTATCAATTTGTGATCCTTGGAATTAACCTTTGCCTGAAAAATAAGGAATTGAAACTTAAAATACATCTAAATAGAATAATAATATCAAAAGGCAGGGATTCTAGAAAGACTTTTTTTTTAATTACTTAAGTCATGCCATAGTGTCTCTGTACCTTCTACCTCAAAATATTTAATATTTCACAGCTCTTTCACTAAATAGATTATGTTGATCAATGAAATTTCTTGTTTTGTCCAAATACTGTGTGGAGTCTGTATTTTTATTTGCTAAATCTAGCCACTTGAAGGGCCTTCCAGAGAAAACATTCATCTTACATTGCCCTTAGCTTACCCTTAGCATTGCCCTTAGCACTTGTGAAATGAAGTTTTTTTCTTTTTCTTTTGTAATGCAGAAAGTACATGGAGAGCCTCATATTTTGTTTTGTTTTATTTTTTATATTTGGAAAATCATCAAAACAAATATTGACTGCTACTTTGAGGAGCCCATTAGCAATTATTTAAATGTCAGTGAAAGTTTCTAGGGCTTCATGAGCAGAGATCTTCCAGAGAAAGACTTAGAAATCAAAACTAAGTCCTTGTGCTCTGCAGAATGAGGAGGAGGGGCAAGTGGAGGGCGGGTGTTGAGGGATTGGAGAGAAAGTGTCTATTGTCATTGATGTGAAAAAGAAATCTTTTTTTTTCACCTACGAGATCACTTTAACATCAAAATTTCATGGTGATCACACATGCTTCTAGGAGCCCAAAACTAACCCAGAGGACCACCTTTTCATTTAGGTGCAGAAATCCTTCATCAAAAGGGCTACAAGTCTCAGACTGTGTCCTTGGTTTTCTGTTTCATTTGTTTTCTTCAGGGGGAATGTCCATTTTTCTCATTTTATAAGTTCTGTACAGTTGGGAGAAAGCATGTCAACCCTATTTATAAATGGGGTTCATATAGGAGAATGCTTCTTCCTCTAGCATTTATTTTTTTTGGCAGTGTGGGAGGCTTCTTCGAGGGGAGTGCATTTCCTCTTGGCTTCAGGATTTTATTGCAGTATTGATATCTGGCTATTTTGTCACACTTGTCCATTTTCACCACATTGGGTACAAAATAATTGTGTTGTCCACTTCTACTTGAAAATGATCTAGCTTCTCTCAGTAGAGCCAAAGAGGCTCAAAGCCAAGAAATTAATCCTGACACAGGATCCATGTTTCACTGACAATTAAGACAGCCTGCGATACTTTGATTGCTAGCAAGATGCCAACATTTTAAAACTGACATGCACAGAATCCACAAGGAAGTATCTAATTCAGCAAAAATGCTGATGATCATCATAGCACTATAGCAAGTAAGCAGAGGTCTTTCTTCATGTTGCCAAAGATAAAGGTAAAGATAAGGCTGGTCCCAAACTCCTGGCCTCAAACGATTCTCCCGCCTTGGCCTCCCAAAGTGCTGGGATTACAGGTGTGAGCTACTGTGTCCAGCTGACAAAGATGAAGTTTATGTACAAATCTATTCTGTGGATGTGATAGGGCTGGATATTGTGAGCCCAGGGGACTCGATATGAACAGCTTGAATTTCTGAGGAAGATGTCAGGTATTTCAGGATCTTCTCAAATTATTTCAGCTCTAGGAATAATAGTTAGGTGCCTTTGCCTTAACCTCCTGGAGTCTCTGTGACTCCCTTGGAAGGACTGTGCAATGTCAAAGCCCCTGTGATAACTAAGAAATGAAATCCAGCCAGGCATCGAGAAGAAGGGAGATGGTGCCTGCAGGTGACTAATATCATATTTTCTTTTTCTACAGCAGGAAAAGCCTAGACTCCTTGATCCTTTGGATTATGAAACTGTCATCGAAGAACTTGAAAAGACCTATCGGAATGATCCTCTTCAAGATCTCCTGTTCTTCCCCAGTGACGACTTTTCAGTAAGTCTTCTTGTCTCACGCCACCTAAATTCAGGAGGGCCCCATAAGTTGGGTCTCTGTCTTTCCCCATAGATTCAGGGAGCAGAGGCCGCTTCCTGTGGCCACGCTGCGTCACAGTCTCTGCAGTGGGAGTCCACATCCAGCAGCAGAAACTACCCATGAGCCTCCTCAAGTTGGAAGATTGGAGGCTCAGTGAGGCAGTAAGCACTGGGACAGAGGTGGCACAGGATGCTGTCCCCACAATTGTCCCACTTTCTAACCGCCACCTCACCTGTACTCACAGAGCACTTCCTCCCTCAGGCCATTTCTAAGGGAAAGCTTCCAAGCAACTGAAACCAACCAATGGCAAAGGCAGGAATCTATTGGCACAAAAGATGCAATTCTTAAAAATCACCCTTAATCTTGATTTGCCTTTATTAAGGAGATGTTGAAGCTTTGGGGCAAAGAAAGGTAGGCAAAAACATCCTCATGGAAGGATTTATAGTCTGAGATATGTCCCCTTTAGGACAATGCATACCACCACATAGATTGCTCCTGAGGGCAGCAGAGAAAATAAATAAAAAGGAAATGCCCTTTGGAGACAAGCAGGATAAAGTTATGGATAGTGAGCACCTACATATCCCAGACATTCAATTCTGCTATTTGTGGTCATCTTAAAAATTTTTAGGTTGTTAGTAAATATCTAACTATGCAAACAGAGATCTCAATGGTCACTTGATAAACTCTGCTGTTTTTTCTCCTAAAAGAAAGTTAGTCTTAGACATCACAAACTTCAACATCTTAAAGCAGGTGAGAAGGCAGGTCAAGGCTAACCCTGCAAAATAGCCACTGTCTGTGAAAACCTCTGTCGGGGACTGTGGGCTTCAGTACCCCACACTTTCTTCAAATAGCCTCCAACTTCGGTTTTCTCTCTCACCATTGGGGTAAATCTGGCTTCTAAATGGTTAATTTTTTTTAAATCTTCCTCCATGGGTTCATGAAAAAGAAGATATGTAGAAGTTAGTAATTTTCTGTTCCAAGTATGAAAAATAATGGAAGAAAGGAGACAGATTTGTAAACAGGAAGAAAGAAACTCTTCCAGTCTGTTTTTTTAAATTTTTAAATGGCTTCTCCTTTAGTGTTGGCACATTTCGAGAGAGGCTTATCGCACACAGAAATCTCATTTCCGTAGTTGGATCAAGCCACTAGGGGTTGAACTGTAAACCTAAAGTTGAAGCACTTTTTTTTTTTTAATTCCACATCCTCATTTTCATTTTTCGGACGGAAGGTAAACCTGACAAACAGCCTCTTTCTGTCAAACAACACCAAAAATCATGAAACCTGGAGCATCTTTCCTTCTAGCTCTGTCGTTCAGAAATATGTCAAATACTACTCAAAGTCTTCGTATCTCAAAAAAGAGAGTGGAGGAATGTAGATGAGATGTCATATTTTCACGGAATTTGAATTTATTCTTTGGCATCTTTCTGTGCTCGTTTATGTTGAGTATTGTCTCTGATTATTCTTTGGCCTTGGCCATCCTTAATGGTGTAACAGAGCGTATAATAACATACTCCTTATTTTCCCAATGTGAACATTCCAAGAAATACACTGAACTCTTTTATTCCGTGCCTGCTTAAAACCCTCCGTGGCTCCCCGTTGTCTTCCAAAGGAAGTACAAACACCTCAGCATGGCCCAAGGCCTTCTCCAAAATCAGTCCTAGCTCCTTTCTCAAGGTCATGGCCTTCCCTTCCCCCACCCCAGCCCCATCATACAGAGTCACCCTCACTCCCAACTGGGGTAAAATATTAGCACAATTCTAAATGTACCGTTCTCAAACATACCCCAAACTATTTCCTTCCTTTACTCATTCAACAAATATGTAAAAAATGCCGAGTGTTGGACATTGTTCTGTCACACAACAGTGACTAGACAGAAATTATCTCTTGGTGGGAGGAGTCAGGGAAAAAAATAAGTAAACTAATTAATTAACAAGATAATTCAGATGAAGACCAGCTCCATGAAGAAAAGAAAACAGGGCAGTGTGATAGAAACTGACTAAGGGAAGGTAGCTACCTTGGGCTGGGAGGACAAGGACAGCCCCTCTGAGGAGGTGACATTTGAGCTGAGTTCAGAACTCTCAAGGAGGAACAGCCGTGCTAGAAACCAGGGAAGGCGTGTTTCAGGCTGAAGGAAGAGTTGGTAGAAAGGCCCTGCAGAGCTCTGAGATTGGAGATTGGTGTGGCTGGTTAAGATAAGGCATTTGCGTCTTAGTTTTTCAAGAAGGGGAACAAATGACCTGGCATGTACTATTAAAAGCTCATCTGGCCCCTGTGTGGAAAACATGTGACAGGGCACAGAGGAAGCAGGGAGGCCAGTTGGGAGAGTGGCTTCCAATTAGTTGATGCTCAGGGATATCTGATGCCACCTAATCCTTATTATCACAAAACGTCATGTCCCACAAATGGCTAAAGTTTACTTTGCATTAAGCAACTGACAAACAAAAGGATAGTATTGAATATTATTTCTACATAAAATTGCCAATTTTTGAATACTATTCTGATAGATTGCTCTCCCTCTTTCCTGTTGTACAGAGTATGGCTTGGCAAACTGCAGCACATGAGTGTCTGCTGTCTATTTTTGTATGTCCCTAGAGCTAGGAATGTTTTTTTTATGTTTTTAAATAGTTGAAGGAAAACAATAAATGTATGAAACATATGAAAATTATGTGAAGTTCATATTTTAATATTTATAAATAAAGTTTTATCTGAACACTGACATGCATTCATTTACCTATTGTGGATGGCTGTTTTCATCATACAAAGGTGGAGTTGCAACAAATTTGCAGGAGTTGCAACAGAGACGTGCAGCCCTAAGTACTCTTTGACCTTTTATAGAAAAAGGGGCCAATCCCTGCTATGCAGTATAATTGCATTTGTTTTTTTTTTTCTCACCCTCTTTATGGAGTATAAATGACACTTCTTTAAGTGTCCTCTGATGCTTTTTGTTCCATCCACAGCCTACGTCATGATTTAGGGGTATTGCTCACCAACAGCAAACTTCTGTGCACCTGGGAAGTGCGTCATTTCCTTAGCTCCTACTTGAGCAGTGAGTGAGGATCCTCTGGGGTGTGTGTGGACAGTCTCGACTCAGCCAGTGGGAAGTGGTAGTAGAATGACCGCGCCAATCCCAAGGCATGGCGGGATGGAAGGAGGGCAGCAGCTCCAAACTCTCCCCACCTCCCTCCAAAGGTCGTGAATCCAGTTCCTGCCCTGCAGATTGGAGAATCCATCCCACTTCTATGTTTTCACGTTACCAAGCACCCACGCTTGCAGCAGACATGATTCATTACTCGGTTTGTTTAATCAATATTTATTCAGCACCCACAAGGTGCCAAATATAGAACAGCACTTCCTAGACCCGTGAGACTGACAAGAAGAGAAAAAGCCCTGTGTTTAAGGGGCTCGTGCCCGTATATGGATGAGAAAGCCAGTTGATCAAGCATGCTTATGGTTCAGAAATAGCAAGAAACAGGGGTGTCCTCTGGTACTTGGTATACTGAAAAGATGATTTTTTGCCAAGGCAGTATTGCTGCATTGTGAACATAGATGTTAAGTTTTTCTGTATTCACTCTGCTGGCCTCCATCACACTCTTTTGCCTGGACGCCCAGAAGTGGCCTTTTCCCTGCTCTCCCTGTCTTCTCCCTCACCCTGCTCTGATTCATTGACATATAGTATCCAAAGGAAGTGTTTAGAAACACTAATCAGATAATGCCACACCCCTGGTTATAATTTCTCAGCGGCTTCCTGTTGCCTCGAGGGTCAGAGCCAGCTCTGTCATCTGGCTCCTGGCGACCCCCGAGCCCCTCATCTGCTAGCCCTGTTTCCCTTGGTCACTGCACAGACACCCAGCGTTCCTTCTGTTCCCTAAATTGCCATGCTTATCCCCTTGATAGGGCCTTTCTGCTCTCTGTACAACTGGTTCCTGTTTTCCCTTCGCGACTCAGTTCCAATGTCAGCTCTTGAAAGAAGCATCCCGACTTCCAGCCTGCATTGCCCCACACCCACCCTGAGCTACTTTATCCCATCACCCCACCTGCTTCTCTCTGTAGCTCTTGTCACTGCTGGGAAAGATCTCAGTTTGCTTTCTCACTCCTCTGTCGCTTGTTTCTTGCCATTAGATTGTAGCCTCTCGCAGGACAGGGATGTCCTCTGTCTTGATCATTGTGAGAGCCCCAGTAATAAAAGCAGCTTGGCACAAAACAGACGGAAAATAAATATTTATTTCATGAATTGTCTTTCAGAAACATGTAGCTTATCATTTTAGAATATAACTTCGATGCTTTGAGTATCTCGAGGAACCACAAGGCCATTCTCAAATGAAATTCTCGAAAACAAAGAGAATGAAGTAATTGTCTTTGCTCGATGAGGAGGAAAATGGTTTAGTATCATACATTCCTCTTTGACACATCTCAACATATCACCTTAATAAACAGCACATGATTCCTTCTGATACAGTGCCTGGTATGTAGCTGATGTCAACAAAGTTTATCTTCCTCCGTCTAACACTTTAATGTTTTTATTCACTCACTTAGTCACTTGCTTTCCATTACTAGGCAATGGAGAAATCAGTTCATATCTGTATTTCAAGTACCCAACACAATGTCTGGTTCATGGGCACTCAGTAGAAATCGTTGAACCTGAATTAAAATAGTCTTCTTCCAAGTTAAGGAACTGAAGGTGAAGCATTTGCCTTTATCCTGGTACACTAGGTAGAGACTGTGGTTCCTGGGATCTGGGACTAGGAAGTGTGAACTTCTGCACTACTTGTGTCAATGATTTCCTGGGAATAAGCAGCATAGACGCATTTATTAACCCATTCATTGCAAAAAATATACTATGAATACTTCAAAAATTGTATTTGCTGCTCTTCTTCTTCTCATCTTTCTTTTTGAAGCTGGTGGTAAGACCGAAAAATAAAGAACTTAGTCACCAAAGTGTGTGACTCAGTAAAGTAGGCAAAGAAAGAGAGAAAAGAAAGCAAGCGCTGAAAAGAACAGTTTCAAGGACACACTGAATCATACTGTCGAATGGTTCACTTAAGTAGAGGCTGATGCAAAATAACAGAACAAAAGGTGAGAAAGCCAGAAATGAGTTTCTTGCTGAGCAAAAAATGTGAAATCCTGAGGTGGAATCATTTCCGGGAGGTAGAACACCTTAAATAAGAAAGTTCTGATGTATGAAAGCTGGAAATACTGCACACTGCGTAGGAAGACCACTTATCACCATATTTCAATACTGCCCACACCACCAAAACTCCTCTACTCAAACTTACCTTCATGGACCACTTGGTGATCTAAGCTGTATATATCGAGGTACCAGTATGAACAAGAAGCAGCCCTTACACCTGAACAGTTAGACTTTCAACACTGGGCAGTGTTATTTTCAAAGTCAAAGATCTATGTCACACAACTGAAATCACCTGTCAAAAGAGTGACGTTATCTTCTTAAATTCCATTTTCATATCATTAGGTCACAATTAGTGTCCCAGGGCATCCCAGTGCATCCTGCATTTTTCATCGGCTTACTATTAAAATTGTAAGTGGATGAATGGTGGATTTCATAATATACCGATGGCTTATTCTTTTCATAATGTGTCTCTAGCTATAAAAAGCAGCTGGCGTATGGGGACTTCCAGAAGAAACCACATGGGTCATTCTAGGAGCGGAAGCAGAAAGACTTTAATATATTTTAAATTGCAAAGCAGAAAGGTCATAAGTTTTCTTTTTTTTTTTTTTTTCTGAGACACAGCTTAACATTTTATAGGAATCTCAACCTCTTTTTAATCCATGGCCTCCGAGCCTAAAAAGCAAGCTGTAAATGACTTATAATGTTAATGCAAGAACAACGGAATTGCAGTGTGAAAGCTAAGTAATAGTTTTTGTGGAATTAGATTTTCTTTCTGAGTTATAATATTCCTCTCATTTACAAGCTAATGAAGTTAAGATTTGGAAAGGCTCTTGTTCCAGGATGTAGAGCAATCGTGAGGACAGAAGTCAAACATAAGCACCTTGACTTTTGCTGTTAGTGCCTGTCTAAATGGCATGCTTTTGGCCAGATGCTTCAAGGTGCACCACAGGTTAGGGGAAATATTAATATCAACTCCCTGAATCCCACAAGGAGTGAAGCTATTAGAAAGTTAGTACTGAGGGAAGCAGTTCTAGTTGCTTACTTCATTTCAGTACACATATGTGGAGACTCTGCTCTGTGTTTGATTGCACTAGGAATGTATGTCCACACACAGACTTGTACACACATGTGCACAGAAGCGTTATTCATGATGCCCCCAAACTGGAAACAACCTAAATGTCCACTGACCGATGAATACATTTTGTTTATCCATATCCATACAATGGAATATTATTATTCAGCCATAAAAAGGAATGAAATATTGACACATGCTACAACTTGGATCAACCTTGAATACATTGTGCTAAGTGAAAGAAGCCAGTCACAAAAGACCACTTATGGTATGATTCCATTTGTATGAAGTGTTCAGAGTAGGCAAATCCATAGAGACAGAAAGCAGATTAGTGGTTGCCAGAGGCTGGGGAGAAGGGCAAGTGGGCACTGACTGCTAGTGGATATGGGGTTTCTTTTGGGGGTGATGAAAATGTCCTAAAATTAAACAGTGGTGGTGGTTGTACAACTCTGTAAATACACTCAGAACCACTGAATTCTATTTTTAAAAAAGGGATTTTATGGTATGCTGATTATATTTCAGTTACACTGTTATTCAGGTTGTTCTGTGTATTAGGGTAGAGGTCCTACAGGTGGCCAGAGGAAGGATACCAATGAATCATAAAAGCATATGTCTGCTTTCAAGTTCTTTATTATTTAAAAGGAAGAAACAAAACATACCAAAGGAACAATAAGGAACATGGCAAAACTTATTTCATTAATTGTTATATTTTATTCCTAAAGCACATTTAGTGTGGCTTGCTTATGAATGATAAAACACACGTGTAAAATGACTGGCTGAATTCATCAGCAGCGTAGCTTTTGGTTCTAAAATATTTATAATTAAGCTCCAGACTTCATGTATGGTACACATCGTAAGTAATAGAGTTCAGGGAAGGTAAAATGTATTTTGGAGGAATTAGAGATTTTCAAAAGGAGGTAGCACCTATATGAAACCTGAGATTTGGAAAGAATGAGGAAGGAAGAGGATTTTCTGAGAGGCAGCGGGGCCTGGGCAAGGACCATTGCAGGAATGAGCTCATCGTGGTAGGGGCCTTCTTGGGTACTGAGCTCTGACCGCCACCCCTCCTTGCCGAGGACAGGTTCTGATGCAATAAGTGTCTTTTTGTTATTGGAGCCCTTTGTTTTTATTAGTGCTCACATTTTTCCATATGTATAATGTTTTGTCCTCACCTGCTTTGAGGAAGTGAGAAACATTTTGGAGCCTGAAAAATGAGTCACAGAAAACAAAGTGAAATGACTTGCTTAGTAGTTTGTCAGTCGAAGAGTAAAACACCTTGAACAACTTCTTATGCACTTATATATTTACTATATTTTTATATTCATAATTATACTTAAGTATACTTAAATACTGTAATGCTAAGTCTCCAGGCTTGAATTGGTTGGATGATGGCTACTATCCAGTCATGGACAACTGTTCATTATTTGTGCATTTCCCAACCAGTTTAACTCCAGCAAAACAAGAAGGGCCTTCTCTTTAAAGTACAATGAAGGTAACTAAAGTGATATTCTCTTTAATACTGAAGTATTAAAAAAAATAAGATAAAATCACAGCAATAATATTCTTCTGAATGTGGTAAAAAGTGCTTCTCAAGCAACTAATGTAATATAAGTATCTTCTCTAATAGAATAAAAGGCAATATTAGTGTCTGAGAAATTTAGGTGAAGATTACTTTCCAACGTGTGCTGAGGTTGGAATTGATCATAACTGTTAGTGAATCGTTCCTCTTGTGAGGCTTGTTGACTTCTCAACTTGGGCTGGTTGATTACTTTAAACATCATCACTTTGTCCTCCTTTTTGAGCAGCTGGAACCCACAATACTGTCAGAGGAAGCTTTTCTCAGCCCAGGGTAGGAAAAGCAGCCCTTTTTTTCAGACTTTGACAATGGCTTTTAGACAACTGAGAAATGGCCCCAATGTGCTTGGAGTGAGTCTTCTGGAGCTAGCGTACCTGGCAGAGTGGCGGCCGCAACAAAACCACAAAGCCTTCCCACTGCAGGGTGGAAAGAGCCAGAAGGTGACAGGGCCACAGTCGAAGATGTCTGAATATAACAGATCTGAAATTACAAACATCGGCCCGCATGCATCACTTCACGACATTTTTTTTTTATTATTTCTAAATGCCTGATTTCCAGACAATAGGCTCCTTATGAAACCCTACCACTGAAAGAGAAGTTCAGCCGGGTTCCAGTGCAGTCTCAGATCCGTTTCATGCTACTGAGCTATACTAATTGTAGACCAGAGGGTTTATAAAAGAGAACAGGAAGTCTCTTGTGGCCAAGGCAATTTGTAGTGGTCTGAAAATATCTAATTCTCAGAAAAGAAATTCTTTGTAACCATATTAATACCCTTACCAAATATGATTCTTTAGAGTTTTCTTCTTATTTTATCAATGTATTTTTGCTTCAGTGGAGGCACATTAAAGAACTTTTTAAAATGAATTGGAGCGCCACAATTTTTAAAGTTGAAACTTGTAGAAGCCTTTTGTTTTTTTTCAAATACTCTAGTATTATAACAAAATACAATTATGGCATGCATTGTACATATATTTCTTTTCTTATACCTTGGGTACTCTGTGAAAGGTAATTAGATATGCAATAACTGCATGCATTGTAAAAATAATGTTTCAAATTTATCACATGGTTCCATGAGCATGATTCAACCCCAGTTGTCTTATTTAGTAAAGAGTCAACATTGTTTCATAATAACTAGAGATCTTCAGGAATCACTTATAGGCATTGGACACACCATTAAGCAGCTTTTATTACCCCACCTGCATAAATTCCCAGTCTCATGTATTACACATGAGCATTAGCTTATGTATTTTGGAGTCTATCTTTGCTATATGACATTACTAATCAAGCTGCCATGTCATTTTTTTTTTTTTTTTTTTTTTTTTTGAGACAGAGTCTCACTCTGTTGCCTGGGCTAGAGTGAGTGCCGTGGCGTCAGCCTAGCTCACAGCAACCTCAAACTCCTGGGCTCAAGCAATCCTCCTGCCTCAGCCTCCCGAGTAGCTGGGACTACAGGCATGTGCCACCATGCCTGGCTAATTTTTTCTATATATATTTTTAGTTGGCCAGATAATTTCTTTCTATTTTTAGTAGAGACGGGGTCTCACTCTTGCTCAGGTTGGTCTCGAACTCCTGACCTCGAGCGATCCACCGGCTTCGGCCTCCCAGAGTGCTAGGATTACAGGCGTGAGCCACCGCGCCCGGCCCATGTCATTATTATTATAGGAAACCTGAACCTACATTCTAGGAACTTAACTATTAAAACAAAAAAAGCTTCTTAAATCCGCTAAGTATTCACTTTATTTTTTTATGCCACAGAGCAGTGAAATCAGTGGGACAATAAGTTTACGTAGACGGAAAAAGGAGTGATTGCTTCACATGTCAAGTATGATAGACCAAATTTAGATATTATTATTTACATTTTATTTTATTATAAGCTTTATTTGGAGCCATGTTACCCTACTCTCCATCAAACTTAAAGTATTTTAGAGAAGCTACTTAAAAAACTACAAGCAAATAATGGAGGACTCTAGGTGGATAATGAGAAAGAGGAATCTCTTTCATCTTTTTTTGCATAAAAATTTTATTAAATAATGGCCATAATATAGAAAATTTTTGAATTAGAGGAAGAAAATTCTGATGTTCCCAGTAGATTATAATATGTAATATTCCTTGAGAACCAAGCAAGTAACACTGTGTATTTGTGAGTTATCTGTCCAAAGAGGAAACAAAGTCATCCCAGATAATTGAAATCTAGCAGTAATCCACAAAGCTCAATTTAGGTGTGATTCTTAATCTTCTATTTTAAACTTTCAATAGCATTTCTTTACTGTTTCTTTTCTCATAGAATAACATAAAAGAAGCAACTTGAAGGAGGAATTTCAAAGGGAATTAAAAATGTAAACTATAAATAATAAGATCTAAATTGGTTCTATCATACTTTACATAAGAAGCAACTACTTCCTGTCCTATCTATGTATCTGTACTTGCTCCCTCTATCTGTACGTGGTTTGAATTGGTAGCAGCCATAGCTCTTCCAAACTCTGTTGATACAGCTGCAGTCAAATCCCTGGGCAAATGCAGTGGCCCAGGGAGTTCAGTCAACAGCTATGTTTTAGGATGAGCATTTATCTTTACCATATGATGTATCTACAACATAGTTTTCTCATTATTTTATCCTCTAATCTTGTTAGATCCACATGACATTCTTCCTCTTTCACAGTTTCCAAACCCCATGCTTTCCAACACACATGTGCATGCACACACATGCACTCACACTGACACACTCATACATCACACCCACTCACACATGCACAGACATTCACATGCTGACACACTACACACATGCACCACACACACTCACACCACTCATACACACACTCAAATACCCTCTCACACACCCCACACACTCATCGCACAGACACACTCATACACTACACCCAGTCACACGTGCTCACATGTACCACACAAACCACACACACACTCATACGTGCTCCCACACACCGTTCACACATCCTCACCCCAAACACATTTGTACATGCTCACATTCAATAAATTCAACAAAGAATCTTTTAAGTGCTGAAGTTATAGCAGTGAACAAAACAGACAAAATGTCTTGCCCTCATGGAGCTTACATGAGGAGTGAAGAAAAGGAGGATTTGAAGAAAATGAGAGTCTAGGATTGGAAGCAGTGGAATGATGGGAAGGATGCTGCCTGTGGTGGCACAGCTGGCAGTGGTGGCTGCGAACGCAGAAGACTAACTCCCTCGACCTTCTCCTACCCATCTTCTCCAAAACTAAGGATCGGTTTTAAGATTATCAACTGTTCCAACAACTAACCTAGAAAAATGCCTTTCATCTAAACCAGTTTAATTTAGTGCTTTAGAAACCTTGATGAATCATTTGTGATGAGGGAATGTGCAACATACAAGACCTCAACCACTGGTACCATGGATGTTGCAGACTCCTCACCTCAGCATCTCTGTAACCACCAAGATGTACAGACTAAGGGAAGCTGATGTCTGGAGATGGAAACTTGCTG
This sequence comes from Varecia variegata, assembly GCA_028533085.1. Lineage (NCBI taxonomy): Eukaryota > Metazoa > Chordata > Mammalia > Primates > Lemuridae > Varecia > Varecia variegata. The sequence continues at coordinate 10,132,843 of CM052439.1, forward strand.
TTCTAGGGCATTTCACACTCCCCAGCTTCATGGGACTACAAGCACATAAAAAAGAAATAACCTATGAAATTCTGTTTTAGATGTTTTAAGAGGTACTTTACATATTTGTTTATGTATATTCATTTAGTAGATTGTTGTTTGTTTAGCATGGAAGTTGAAACATATTTTGCTTATTTCAACAAAAATAAAGACACCGTAAACATGACCTATTTTCTTCAAGGTCCAGATTTACTGAACAGTCTTTCTTCCCTCCCACCTCTAACTGTGGATAAACATACACACACACACACACACACACACACACACACATGCACACATGCACACACACACACTGTGCTTCCAAAAGGGGCCAAGTTTACCCTGTTGGCATTTAAGAGAGTATTTACAATACTATTAAAATAATGCTGATTTTGTAAATTTTCTTTTTCATGTCAAATTTATTTAAGCATTAACAGTAACAATTTTAAAAAGATTTCAAATAGAAATAAGCTAAAGTGAAAATATAGAGATGCCCAAATCTTTGTTTTCTGCAGGGAGGGAAACTGCCCTTAAAATTATGAGTTTCACTGCTAAAACAGTACCTGCAATAATGCCGGTAGTGGTGGTCAAAGGAATCTGTGTATCTTCTCTCCTAGAGATTAAAATGGCAAGAACTACAGAAGTTTCTCTGTCTTCTGTTATCCCTAAATGCTAAGATCTAAACAACTTCCCTTTTGTGTTTTCAGTATAGTGATCTACCCAATACTTTCAAGTTGGAGGACTTCATTTCTTTTTATTGTTCTTCTCAGACAGCCACAGTTTCTTGGGATATCCGAACACTGTACTCAACTGTACCTGAAGATGCAGAGCACAAGGCAGAAAATTTGCTGGTGAAAGAGGTAAATGCGATGCTTCCGGTGCTGCGTTTCATAAAGCTTTTGCTTTTCCCCAGGGGACTCGCGATGCAATTTACTTTTATCATCTTCTTCTCCTTTTCAATACGGAATTCCAAGTGCTCTGATTAGGGGGTGTTTTTCAACCTTCCTCACCTGTAGGTGGCTTTCCATCTCCCTGTTAATTACTTCACGTTAGCTGGTGACTGCTCAAGTTTTAGATCTTCTTTTCTTCTGTTTTTACTTCACTTAAGATCCCCATGTTGAGAAATATTTTTATATTCTTAATATAAAGATTTAATTTTATTTTACTTATTTGTACTGAAAGGAAGAAAGACTATACTACATGAGAATTTTGGATAACAGAGTTTCTATTTTAAGAGACCTATTTCTTTTAAGTACTCATGATGGAAATAGTTAATGGTATTAAAGCCCTGTAGACAGTTTAAGGGACTGATGAAATCTGTTGGTTTAGCGTCTACTTGCACTCTGTCAGTGTATGGGAGGCTGACCAGATGACTTTGTCTTCTAACCAGACTCCAGGCTGCTTCAGGGAAGGGATTGGACTAGCATGTAGCAGCTACTTAGCTATGTTTATTGAATGAATAAATGAAGCCAGTCCTGCTTTTACAGATAATGCAGTGATAAAATTTACCCAGCACAGGTCCAACTGAAAGTAGTGGCATCTAAATGCAGTCTTTAATCCTGAGAAAGTGGTGTGTCCCAATTAGGATTTCATTAAAGCTGCATACAGTAGCAATGCCTTTTCTCAGCTCTTAAACATACTAGTATTGATATACACAAGACTTATTAGTGTATATATTAATACTATTATGATTAAGCATACATATTTTATGTTGTATTGTTCAGTCCAAATCATTGTTTGCCATTCATTTACCTGTTTATTTTTTTTCCAATTCCACTATTTTATATTTATTTCCCAAAGCTCACATTGGTTTACAAATCTTCTAAGGAGATAGAGAAAAGAAAAACGTGTAGACTCAGAAAACATCAGAATATCTGAGAACACTATTTTAACATTTACTGATAAAGAATAGTGTGTGATATCAATATCATAATCTTTTGTTTACAGTTGCCTTAGATGAAGTCTTAGTATTTAGTAGGGCATTACTGTTCTTTTTTTTTTTTTTGAAAAAAAAGTTGGCAAATAATTTTCTATACTAGAAAATCAGAGTCCATTGAGACCAGGTCTGCAAAAGTCTTGCAATAAATATTTGTTAACTTAGACAGGATTTGAAATTTTTATGATATTGAATTCCTGACTAGGAACCTTAACCAGGTTTTCTTGTGTGTTCTTCCCTAAAATATTGCAGTTTCTTCATAAAGATCTTTAATTTTGTTGTTAAATTTATTTCCAGGTACCTCATAATTTTGTTGTAAATGCAAATGGAATTTTAAAAATCCATTTCCTTTTCTTACTGTTTATTACTGATTCTTTTAAAGCTATTGATTTTTCCAATATGAATAACTAGCTTACTAAACTCTCTTATTTGATTTTTAGGTGTGTAGTTATATCCTCTGCAAGCAATTAAAATTTTCTTCTTTTCTAATAAATATATTGGTTCTTTAATTCCTGTCTTATTCTATTATCTAATATTCCTAAAACAATGTTGAAAATGCTAATATAAGGCATCTTGTCTCATTCTTGAATTTACGAGGACACTTTTAATATCTTTGATGCTATATGAAATATGGTGTTGTATGTTGGTTTCTGGCATTTCTTTATCATGTTTTAAGAAATGTCTTAGTTTGTTTAGAGTGTTTATAAAGACTGGTTGCACTATGTTATCACATGCATATTCATTCTATTGATATAATAATAGTTTTTCTGCTTTAAGTTAGCACTGTACTAGAATTAATGGGCCATTATTCTGTGGATCATACTTGAATTTCTGGTATAAACTTTCTTCTTCAAGTTGTATTATTATTTTAATATGCTATTGTTTTCAAACTGCTTTTATTTTATTTCAAATTTTGGCATTGATATTCATGACTAAAATTTGGCTTTAGTTTTCTTTTTTCTTTTGTTTTAGAGAAATGCTAGCTTTAAAAAATATATTGGGACACTCTAAATCTTTTTTTGTAATTTTGAATAAACAAACAAGTGAAAACAAAACAGTATCTAGAACAGATCAAGTACATATGGTTATTTAAGATGGTACTTAAAGTCTCTGAGAAAGAGTGAACAGTTCAACATACACTACTTGGCTATCCATTTTGGAAGAAAATAAAGTTATGTCTGTATCTCATAGCCACATACAAAAGTAAATTCCAGATGAATACAAAATCTAAAGTTTTGGCCTGGTGTGATGGCTCACCCTTGTAATTTGGGAGGCTGAAGTGGGAGAATTGCTTGAGCCTCATCAAGAGCAAGACCCCATCTCTACAAAAATTTAAAAAATTAGCTGGGCATGGTAGCATGTGTCTATATTTCCAGCTACTCAGGAGGCTGAGGCAGAAGGATCACCTGAGCCCAGAAGTTTGAGGTTGCAGTGAGCTATGATGATGCCACTGCATTCCAGCCTAGGCAGCAAAGTGTCTCAAAAAAATATTTAAATATATATATAAATTTTCAAAACAAAAGTTCTAAAAATGTAGGAAAACATGTTAAAGTGGTAAGTTAGGGAAAATGTAAAGATTTAACCAAATAAAAATTTTAAATTTTTATATGATGAATGGTACCACAAAGTCAAAAGAAAATATTTAATTAGAGAATTATTTGTAACTCTTTATATCTTTTGCCTAACACACATATTCACTCACACACATATTATATATTCTTAATATTCAAAATCCTATAAATTAATAAGAAAAAGACAAATAACCCAAGAAAATATGAGCAGAAGACATGAACAGGCAATTTAAAAGAGGAAATGCAGTCACCCAAGAGCATACAAAGTTGTTCAGCCTCACTAGTAGTCATGAAAATACAAATTAAACCAAAATTTTACATAATATTTGAAGGAAGAAAAATTTTAAGATGAATATCACTTAACAATGGTGGAAGTATAGTGAAAGAAATATTGTCACACCATGTTTGAAATACTCTCATGTCCATAACCTTTTGAGATATAATTCACAAGTACCTTTTAAGTAGCATATATAAATATACACGTACATATTATAAAAACAAATACTAGAGCCTAAAGGTATTACAGATGTGTATTGATGAATTGGAAAATTTGAAATATCAATTAATAGAGGTGAGGTTGAAAAACAATTGGCACATCTATATTTTGTACTAATATATGGCCAATAAAAATTAAATATATTTAACTATTTTAATTTGGATATTCATGATATATTGTTAGGGGAAAAAACCAAGTCACAGAATGTGTAGTATGATAGCATTAAAGATGTAAAACCCATAAGTGTATACATAAATATGTTTATGTAACCCTAGAAAAAGTATAAAGAATATACACATTAAACTCATAATATTGGTTACCCAAGAAGTTTGAGATTATAGAGGAAGGCGAGAGATTGATTTCAAATTTATATAATCCTGTATTGTTGCAGTGTTACAAATGAATTTTGTAGCTAAAGACTATTTTGGAAAAAGTTAGTTAGAATGTATTTTAAAATGTTGCCAGAATTGAAAGCAACCAGAGTCTACTACCCAAACTTGTCTCCAAAAGTTAAAATCCAACATAATTCTTCAAGTAATTAGGCAGTCAACTAAGAGACTACTTCAGATTTATTTTTACTATCTTAGTTTGGTAAAAAAAAAAATGTCACGTGGAGCAGTCAGAATCTCATACGTGTTTTGCTTTATGATTCTATCTGATTCTACCTGCTGGGCTTGTCTGTCAGTCATAGAAGTCAATTAAGTTCACTTGACATAGTCCACTCTTAACCATTTTTAATATAACTACTATAGATTTATAAATGTTTCCATCATTTTAGGGACTTTTCATTTTATAGTTTTTCACCCTCTTCCTGGATGTGTAGGGCATTTATGCATTTCCAGTTTTGCAGCAATTTCCTTTTGATTGTAGAAAATGGCCCTCCCATGAATGAGGCTTCTTAGCTCTTTGCTGTGGGTCTCTGGTACGTAAGACCTCTGAGGCCTTGGACTCAGTTGCAGGTCTCCTTCAGCGCTTGTCTCTTGCCACCTCCTCACATCATTGCTGAGCATGCCTTTGAGGGAGGGCCAATGAGCCCAAACCCCAAATCCCAGGACCAACTCAGAACACCCAAACCCAATCTCTGAATCCAACCAGGCTTCAAGTTTAGTGACTTTTCCAGGGGAAGGATGGCCTGAAACACAGATTTTTACAACACAGGAAACTTCAAAGCACTTTTCTCGGGTTCTTAGAGGCCTTCAGTTTTGTCTGTGCTTCAAGAGCTTCTGCGCTACACCTTCAAATGTCCAGATCGATCCCTTTGTTTCTACAGTTCTCTGAGAATGTCACCTTCAGCAGAGGACAGTTAGACCACACATTTGCCTTTCTCTTGTTATTGCTCCTGGGGAGAAATTGCTCATCTTCACCTTTCAAGTACTCGCAACCTCCTTTTCTCACTTCAACGCTGCTCAGCTTCTCACTTCTCCTAAACTCTGCTCCGAGGAGGAACCAAGCAGAGTGCCTTTTACCCTAGATCCCAAATGTCTGCCAAACTTTTATGTTGCAAAACTCAGGACAGAGCATTTGGCTGTCTTTTGCAACATGAATGAATCTTCTTGTCATGTTTTCCTTAACCATAAGGATCTAAGGTAGTAAAAAAGAAAGAAGATGAAGAAACCTGGGAAGAAACAATTTTATTTCCTGCTAACTTTTGTGTATCCTTGGCAATGAAAATCCTGTAAACACTCCCATAGTTGGGCTTGGTTTTAAGATGGAGATAAAATGAAACCTGTGCTTTATAGGATGGGAAGAAGATAAACTCTACTTATAAATATCCCATAATGATAATGGAGCATAAATAGGCAGGCCTGGAGACAGTAGATAAAAAGAAAGAGGTCACCAGAGAGCTGGGTTAAGACTGGGAAATGACCCCAGAGAATCATGCTGCAAAAAGTCTTGACCTCAATTGCTAATAGCAGCTAACCTTTATTGACTACTTACTTTGTGCCAGATAGGCTTCCGAGCCCTTTATTTGTAGTAATTACAAATGTGTTCATCATTATCATCATCATCACCTTTCAATGACAAGGGAACTATGTCATAGAAGGATAAAGAAACCTGCCCAGCCAGCATCACACAGCCAGGAATAGACAGATCCAACATCTGGACACATGCCATCTAGCCCCGCCCCTGGGCTCCTAAGCACAGAGCTAACTAACTGCCAGGATGGTGCTTTGCTATAAATTTGCCATATTCTTCCGGAAAGAGTACTTCTCTCAGCCTTCTCCCTCACATCCCCCCCTCTGTAGTTTTTGCTCAGGTGGCTCTGATGCGTATAGTCAGGAGACCACACACAGGGAGGAACACTGGCTGGATTTCTGAAACCAGTTTAAGCCAGCATTGAAATGAATGCGTTGACATTTATAGGGTTTTGCAGAAACACTCATTTGCCTTACCATGGCTGCTGTACTAAGCAATCTTTTTGGTCCACCTTGTGCTGAATTGCCCTGTGGCCCCCTGTGGAGTGGTGAGGACAAATACCATGGTTGCTAGGCAGCAAATTGGCAAGAATCTAGTTTAAACACATCCAGCTCCATAAAAATTTTGAGTTATCTCTCACTTCATTCTACTTTGACAATTGTAAACCTCTTGTAAAAGACACTAGGCATTCTCTTTTTTAATCTTGAATGACTTCATATTTTTAATGGGAGTTCAATAAAATGAAGTGTGTTCTCTTTCTGTTTTATCTGTTTTTAATTCTCCTTATCTCTTAAATTTAAGGTTATCTCCCAACACAAAAACACAGGCTTATTTCACATCCACTAAAACACTTGACAGTTATGTTAACATCAAACCATAATTGAGCAACATTGTACATATACAAATATTTTTGTGCATTCTGTGATATAGGTATTGTTACCCATTTTACAGCCTAGAAAATTCTAAATGATTAACAAACTTGCCCAAGTTCACACAGAGCCAGAAATAAGGCCCACTCTCTCTGACCTTGTGCTCCATGCTCTTACCCACTTTCTTGTCTCTGATCCTTTGATAAGTTCCTTTAAACCATGGGCTATATAGCCTGACTTGATGCAAATATTTCCACTGCTCACAGGGAATAATATGTCCTTCATTTTGACACACTATTCACCTTTCTGCCTCAGTTTCTCTACCTTTAAATAGGGCTATTAATAATTCTAATGCTGGGTTTCTGAAAACAAATATAGCAATGGTATGAAAACACTTAGATTAGAAAGTAACTACTGGGGAACATGATCTGACCCTCATAAGTGGCTTGAAATCAACGTCTATAGCCATAAAAATATCCAAACACTTCTGTGATAAAACAAGCACCACTCCCATGGGGGATTAAGAGGAGAGGGGGCAATTAAAGGGATCTATAAATACGATGCAGACTTCCTAAGCAAAACTTCCACAGCAAAGTTTTCATTTTAATATACACGAAGGGATCGCATAAAGCCGGAAGCTCAGCACGCTAATTAGAACTAAGTGCTTGGTTTGGTCTCGCTTAACAAAAGAAGATGAGGGGGCAGAGAATTGAGAGTAATACAATGGCTCAAGAGGGCACCCAGGTCTAGGGACTACTTCCGCAGAACGGCTGAGAGAAATACTGACAAAGTACTAAGGTAGCAAGTTACTCTGGCAACAAAGCCCTCTCTAATTTCTGGAAACCAACCCTGCTGCAGGAGTAGGATAAGGATGAAGTCAGGAGAGAGTAATAAATTTAAGAATCTATGCCTCCCTTTGGTCATAGCATAAAACACTTGAGGACTTAAGAGGTATGGAAACAACATTAAAGGAATAGAATCAAATATTTATATCTACATTTATGTATATACATGCACATATAGCCATAATGATTATGTACTGTCTTCATCAAGACAGTTCTCAGTTACAGAGGCAAGGAAAAGTTCAGATTTTAAGCAGAGGCTCCAAATAGAAATAGTGGGATTTTTTAGGAAAGAAAAATAATGAAAACAGAACCCAAGACAATAGAAAATACAAATCAGATTTAAGGCAGAGTAAATATTGTTGAAATCCCTAGAAGCCCATAGAAAGTTCACACTAAAAGTCAGAAAAATATACGGTTTGAATCAGGGCAGAAGCCAACTTTACATAAGCACAGAATGTTCTAGAAAAACCCAGGTCTGCAGGATATTCGTAAGTACCTCACATACAGACAGAAGGACAGACAGACACACACACACACATATTCAAGAGTCTTCAATCAGCTAATATCCATCAAGATTGTCTTAGAAGGGAATATGACATGTAACATTACCCACATTTATTTGGCCATGTAGAAAATCTGTCTAGTTTTCCTCAAGTATCTTGAGAAACACCTTTGAGAAATGCTAATGTAAATCTGATCCAAGGAGATTATAGGAATAAGGGCAAGATATACTTCAAGTAAAACAGAATCAGCTATCAGGTGAACCCTGGCATGCATTTCATTGAGGCAGATGCTAATGAATAAAAAGGGAATATTAAAGCCCCTAAAGATCAAATAAATTGGTTGCTTCTCTTCATGGCCAAACCTTTATTCTTAATTCTTATCATTACTATCCAAAATGTCTGCCTTTGTCCAGGGAGGTCTAGCAATACTACACAATTCCATACAAGCCCAGTGGTGGTTGTTCTATGGACTTATCCTCATATAGCAAATTATAAGTATAAACAAGATTAATTTCAAAGTTTGAAGTAAATAATAATGATGCAAAAGTTAGCGTAATGCTTTTTTCAGCCGTTACATTTCTCTCCTCAATCTGCTACCTAATGACCAGATTCTTCTTTCTTTTGTCCTAGTGACATAAATAAGCTGCTCCTTTAGGTGGATAAGAATCTGCTACTTGCAATTCAGTTAGGTGTAGTTAATTACCCTATCTTTACAAAGGGATAAATTTACATAGAAAGTCTGTTTCTCACTGATTTATTATTACTATGGATCACATTGTTTTAAAAGCTAAAGAGTATGCAATAAAGGGCATCAACCATTGAATGAAATATTGGACTAGGTTCATTATTCAACATTGATCGCTTACTAAGCTGATGATACCAGGCGGATTTGGCACAGTCCCTGCCCACAAGGGACATACCATCAGGCAAGAAGTAACAGACCTGTGGTCAGATTTTTTGCAATACAGTCTGACAAGTACCCTCTGGAGTATTACTTTAAGACAGAGAAACAAGGTCAGGTTCACATGTCAGAAGAAAACAACTAAAGGCAGACCAGAGAATGGCTTGGTTGGCTTAGAGGGTGAGTAAGACTGAAGAAAGTTGGACAGATAGGAGACTGTTTGTTTTAATAGTCCAGGTGGGTGATTATAAAGATTTCTACTAACATGGTTGTGTGATTGTGGTGCCAGTAAAGAGCTATTAAAAAGACAGAATTGACAGGAGATGGGGACTGAAAAGAAAGCAAAGAAGAGGAATGGGTTAACAATGCCTCCCACATTTATGACTTGGGCTATTCGCTAAATAGTTGTGCCATTCATTTAAATAAAGTGCCCAGAAGACAGTGAAGATTGCTGGAGCAGGCATGGATGAAGCCATGCAGAGATATGTCCAAGAAGGAGGTAAATACATAGGTCTAGACCACAGGAAGAAGGTTTGGGCAATTGCTCCGGATTTGAAAGTTGAAGCTTTAAGCTTGGAAAAGCTTGCCCAGGGACAGCAGGAGGGCTGGGCTGGTGCTGAGAAGACAGGTCCCTGAGCCACACTCCCACATAAGGGGCAGGTAAAGAGGACCCTGTATAGGGAGTGGAGATGGAGTGGGCAGAGAGGTAAGAAGAGAACAGGAGAAATTGATATCTCAAAATCAAAGAAGGATCAATGGTGAGAGAGAGTGCATAGATGGTATAAAACACCAAAGAAGGATAAAGCTAAGGGCTCTCTAGATATGGCAGTTCAGGGTCATTGATGGTCTTTAGCAGAGCAATTTCAGAAGCTGTGAGCACAACCTGATTACAGTGGGTTAAACTTGGAAGAGATGTGGGATGTGGTATGGTATCAAACAAGGTGTTAGTATAGTGTTATCCCTTTACCTACAAGGCACTTCAAGAGTAAACCCAATAAGGCTGGGCATGGTGGCTCATGCCTGTAATCCCAGCACTTTGGGAGGCCAAGGCAGGAGAAGCTCTTTAGGTCAGGAGTTCGAGACTAGCCTAAGCAAGAGCGAGACCCCTATCTCTACAAAAAAAAAAAACAGAAAAAATTAGCCACATATGTTGGCATGGGCCTATAGTCCCAGCTACTTGGGAAGCTGAGGCAGGAGGCTTGAGTCCAGAAGTTTGAGATTGCAGTGAACTATGATCATGCCACTACACTGCAGCCTGGGCAACAGTGCAAGATCTTGTCTCAAAAAAAAAAAAAAAGAGTAAGCCCAATAAAAATATTAGAACTCTTAAGGCAGAATGCCCAATGTGCAACAAAGTTAAAAATAATTCAGTAGGCCATTTATTCATCTTTAAATTATGTATCAAATATTGCTTAATTTATTGAAAAGCAAAATGTAAACATGAAAAATGATACGATCAAATGAGTATAATATTGAAAATGAAATATTTCCTTTCCTCTTTCTCTTCCACCATTTGGACACAGAAAAATGGCATTCAGCTAATTCTGGAGAAAATTATGAATATTCAAGGTAGAAACCACATCATGCAACTTCATGGAAGTAAAAGATACTGAACAACTTGAATACTAGACATAGTGAAACAAATTATGGAGGAGGAGGAGTTGGCTATAATTTAAAATGTACTTCATGCTGCCCATTTTTGTTAACTGAAAGAAATGTATCTAACTAGAATGGAATTTATCTTATCTCAAGAAAACACAGAGAATTTCTTTTCTTGCTTTTATAGTTAGAATAATTACACATGCTTTATGTTAAATTTTGGACTCCGTACTACATACATTGATAAAGAAGCCATTCTTTTAATGAAAATGCCTTTGTTTAGTGTACTTTATACAAATTTTTGAATCTCATATGTAGAATAATGTGCACTCAAACTTGCCTATAAATAAGAATGTCTTTTAATAGATGATTTAGGGGGAGGGATTGCATGTATAAATAAATTAAGTACAAATGAATCTGTTTTCTGATTCTGAAGTGTTGGACAGCAAATGAATGACTCTATGCATTTATTAGCTTTAGACTGGAGCACAGTCAGTATGGTGTTTCTTACTTTAGAACTAACTCCTATGATATGACATTAGGGCTTCACGAACAATTTAAATTCTTCTAGAATACTGAGAAAAATGCCACTATAAAAATTGCTCCAAATTTTTAAAAAAGTTTATCTTTTCTTAATAAAATTAGTGTCAATAAAAATATTTTTGTTTTCATGTTTTATTTTTTGTTTTTAATTTTTGTTTTATTTTCTTGAAGAATAAGACTCTTATTGTACTGATGAAGGTCTTATTGGAAGTTAACAGACTTTGATCTGGGTGTACTTTTTAAAAGATAAATTACAAGCAAAGCCATGTTTATTTTGTAACTTCAAAAATTTAAGGGAAAATTAAGATACAAAATCTGCTGTTGTCTTATGTTTGGCCTAGTCTTATTTATACATGATGACAATATTTCTACCACAGCCAGAACCAAATGGATCACCCCAATTTTTGTACACTACATGTATAGCACTAGAGATAATAAACACATAAAAGTTGACACAAGTTGATCAAGGTAAGTTCAAATGAGTTTACTTTTTAGTGGCATTAGGACAAAATATATCTGGAAATAAACTGCTGAAAACATTGAAAACGAAATGGTTGTATGTTTCACATTAACAATCCTGAAGAAATTTATTTTCTATTCACTAAATTCCCTAGAATAATAGTCTTGTTTCTAAATATGAAAAACTGTTCCAGTTCTAAATTGGCTTCCTTTTCTCCACAGTAAAAATTGTCCTAAAATGCTTGGCAGTGAGTGAGTAAAAACACAGATGTACAAGTCAGAGACCTTGGAGTACAGGAATAAAAAAGGACCCATTTTAAGTTCAAACCTAAAATTTCAGTTCCATTGAATTATTACCAGGTTTTATGCCTTACATGGCAAGAATGATTAGATCGTAATGTTACCAATGTTTTTTAGTACCATCCATAATTCATGTCCTAACAAATTACTTGTGAGATCTAGCTGGGAAATTAGAATGTATGTTCCCAGATCATGCATGGGTATGATTTATGAAAGTCTAATTTTATAGTGTGTTCAACTGCCTGGACACAGCACATTTTGAAAAGAAAAACCAAATATTTTGATTCATTTACAATTTATAATCAATAAAGATACTGAATGATAATTTAAGCTACTTTATAGTTCAAAGTAACAAAACAGTTTAAAAATGATTTTCACTTATATTGGCACTTGATATGATGTTCTGTTTTACATTATGTGTATACTTATATACATAGTAACACTGCCTGATATCAAGTAATATTTTTAAAAATCAGAATCAAAATCCATTAAATGAGATTGTACCATGACTTCTGAAACTAAGTCATACCAATATTTATATCACTTATTTTGTTCAACACATTATTTTTACTTCTTCCCCAAGAATGCAGTATAAGTTTTTGAAAATCATTAACTGCCCAACTTGTTTTTACACTGCAGAAATTAATTATTATATTTGTAAAGAACACATAATGTGATCTAATTGAAGAAAAAAGTGTTTTCAGTGCCTTTTCTTTTGTTCTCTAAAATGGTGATGTATTGAGTGACCATATATCCTGACGGTTTACAGGAATGGTCTCATGTTCTAACTATTTATTGGCCTGGCTAATAGTGTCTCCTTTCACTGTGAAATGTCTCAGTGTAGACAATAAGTTATCTAGCCACCCTTTCAATGCATAATTTGCCTGAACTCACTTAATTTCATGAAGCTTCATTTTCAACATTTGTACAATAGGCATAATTACTTCTAAACTTTATAAAGAATGGCATGAATATGAAAATTACCACCTTCACTTTACAAATACAGAATCAATCCCAGTGGTGACTAAAGGCCAAAATGGACACCATTTATGGTTGCATTAATCTTTCTGGCAAAAAAAAATAGTCATGTAATTAAATAAACCTCTATGGCCAGAAAGAAAAATAATTTTGCATCTAAAAAACCATCTTTTGTCTGCTTATTACTATGTAACCTGAATCTAATAATCAGCTCCTTTACAATGTGGACAAATTGCATCGCCAAAGCCAAATTGCTATTTGAGGTATGTAACATGATTTGAATTGATCCTAATGATTCTCTGAAGAAGAGGAGACAGAAGAAAAATGAAATATTTTCTTTACAGTACCTTAGGGTGCCCTTTATAATTGCCCACTCGTTTCTAAAGTATTTAGATTTTTAGAGCTTTCAAAGTATCATGTTTAGTCATTTCTAGAAGAAAATGGATATAGAAGATCATTCATTCAACAAATAAATATTGAATGTCTACTATAAATAAAAGCCCATACTGGAGTTGGTGTGTCCTTTTGAAAGGCTGTGTCTATATGTATGAAAACTAGATGGTAATCCCAGTCACTAGGGTTAGGCTTTCAGTTCATGGTCAAGCAAGGTCTGGGCCATGTTCTTACTCACCTGGAATAATGGATTCCACCTGGTGAAGTAGCAACGTTGCTCTACCTCCTTCAGAATCACCTGTGGTACTTCTTACATCTTCCTCTAGAGATTCTGATTCAGTGTATCTCAGGTGGGACCCAGGAACCTGGATTTTAATTACCAACCCCAGAGGATTCCTGGACACTATGCTGTTTAGGAAACTCTATCCTAATGGCACAAAAGCCTTCAGCCATGTTGACTTTGGCCAGCCATTTTTATGTCTAAACACATGCAGGCAGAGATGGAAAATATAACGTCTAAATGAGCAAGCATAATATTAATAAATGAGTAAAATGTGAATCAGGGCATCAGTGCTTGGAATAATTAACCAGCTCAGGGAGCTCTTGCTCGAGATTCACAGTCTTCAGCTTTGAAGTGGGCGATGGCAACCTCCGGTTGAAAGATGAGGTGCTGTGGGCTCGGAAGTCAGTAAGGGAAAATTGGAGCCATTGTCTTACTGTGACAAGCAAAGTTGTAGCCTGTGACTTTGAGTTTGCAACAGATCATTTCAACTCAGCTTTTGGACAAAGAGGAACTGTAGTCATAAAAGTTTTTAATGATCTCCTTAGAGTGACTGTGTGGGCTGGAACAAAGAATAGAGTATAATTTTCTATGCACATTTCCAAAATGCCATGACTCTGTAGGAGAAATGTTTTGTGTGTTTGTAAAATGCACCGGCTTTCTCAGAATCAGAGAAATTGCAGATTTAGAAGCATACTTAACAGTCATCTAGTCCAAGCCTGATTCTCATCTCCCTACCCTACCAAATACATCAAACTCAGCAAATATATTCAGAAGAAATTTGATTAAAGCAGAACTCTTTGAAAAATCAGACCTAGTATGTTTCTCCAAAGCTTGACTTTTATAAGTCAAGGAATAACAAGTTGTTATTATTAACTGTTGTGAATGTGAATTGTAGATTGAATCAAACATGCTGGGAAAACTGATGTTTTTAAAGCAAGTATTTACTGAGTGCTTACCCTATGCTAGGTGCTTTACAGGAATAATCTTATTTGATCCTAGTGAAGTTGATACTATTTAGACATATAAAGAAATTGAGACATACTAAGTTATTTGAGATCCCACAGCTATTAATAATAAGCGACAGAACCAAAATTCAAACCCGAATCTAACTCTAGGATATAAAAAGAAACATCATACAAAACATCTAGAATGATGCTCCAAATGTGTTTTTTTTTTAAGTCTGTAATCATCAAACAAGTTATAAATTAGCTGAATGGACTTTTAGAGTCAGACAAACTCAGTTTGAAATCCTGTTTCTACCACATGTAGCATCTGCTCTCAGCTTGCGTCTCTGATGTACAAAACAGGCATAACTAAGTCTCATACAGTGTTAGGATTATATGTAAATTGCCTGGTAGTGCAGTATCTGACAAGCATTTATGAACCAAGAAAAAGAAATAAAAAAAGAGGGTCCTTCTTTTTATACAAATACAAGAAAGTGCCACATTCATTTTTGTTCAGTGAAATTGGTTAATCTCGACTCTGTGGCATATTGTGAGTACCATGTACAACATACGTGACTGTATGTGTTTGCCATGGTCAGACACAGGTACTGTCCACAGCAAGACAGGGCAATGGGTGAGTCAGCACATCTGTGTCCCATTAAATCCTCTGGATCAGGAAGCACAGAGATAGGCATTATGTGGTGGAAATTCATAATCCAGTCTAATATTTTGCATGTTCAATAGCTAAGTCTGAGATCCAAATAAACAAAATGATTTGACCAAGATCACATCAGAAATCAATACTACTCCCAGGACAAGAATAAAGCATTGTAGCTCTTGGTCGAGGGCTACACCGTCCATTTGCATTTTGCCTAAAAATAATACATGCTGGTTAGCAATATTTTTATCAAAGAATCTTTAAAATACTTTGGGCATTCTATCCTAAGAAAATAATCCAAACTGGGCGGTACTTGGTGGAGGAGAGGAGGGCCATATGCATGGAGATGTACTCTGAGGCATTTTTTCCCCACAATGGCACAAATTGGATGTAGCCATAAAAATGACTCGCATTGTCCTCTACTTTAAGTCTTTGCTCAAATGTCACCTTTACTGTAGACCCACCCTAAACATTCTGTTTAAATTGTCTCCCTTGCTCCAACTCTCTCCATGCCCTTCCTCAGCTTTCTTTTTCCCCCAACACTACCATTTTCTGACATATAATGCAATTTACTTATTTTTGTGTTTATCGATCAGCTCTTCTGATGTGCATTCAACAGTGCATGGATTTTTGTCTTTTGTTCACTGCTGTATTCCCATCACCTAGAGTGGCTCTGGGTACTTAATTCAGGGCTCAGTAGTGTTTGTTGAACAAATTAATGGATGAATGATCTCCAAAACTAGGAGACTGGGTTAGTGAATTAGGGTATGGTATTTTATTCTACTTATTTAAAGTGGCCATAAAATTTAGAAAACAAATGTATAGATCTCTAAATATGCTACTAAGTGAATAAAAAACAATATTCATATTCAAATAAATACTAAGAGAGGAACTAGGTAAAACTATGTACCCAGAAAAAGATCGAAAGGGAATGCAAGGGGGGAGTGGGTTTTATGTTTTTTGTTTTTCATGTTCAGATATATTTTGTTTTGTCTGAGAATGACAGCAACGTAAAGAGAAAGGAAAATAAGGGAGCAAGGGTGAGAAAGAACTATAATCATGAAAGTTCTAGCTCCGTGGCTTGGGATGCTGTTGGCCTATATGCTCCTTGTCTGGATCCCTGGTATTTTTATCTAAAATGAAGATGAAACATTTTAGCCAAGGAGTATACCTTCTATTTCCAGAAGCATGTGCTTTGCAGAATTGGCTCAGGAATTGGCACGTTAATAATACATTGAATTATTATATTCAATGTATTATAATACATTGAATTATACCATGCCGTTTTCCTCACATTCCCCATCCATTCTAGTGATGATTTTACAGATACCCTGAATTTTCTTTTATTCTTCGCTATGTTCATCTGTCTTGATGCTGTTCTGTTTCGGGGAAAAGTTTCCAATTAGTGATAACTGGGCCTCGCATAAACCTCCTTGGCTACGATACTGCCGCTGTGCAAAGCTTGTTGTTTCTAAACACATCTTTTGTTGTGTGCCTCCATCCTCTACGCCCACCTTTGTCCCAGTCTCACTTTTTGTTTTGCCCCCAGTCCCCAATTTGTGCCTGGGCACGTCCCGGAACCAATAAGGCTATGGTGCTGAGAGAATGGGGACTCCTCCCCGTGTCCCCTCTCCCTGTCTCTTCTGTGCACCTCGGGCTGCACACACGGACCCTGTGTTCTCCATCCACCTTTCTTCGAGGCCCACGGGGCAACTACCCTCTGTCCCTTCTGCGGGGGCAGTACTAGTGCTTTCTCTGCAGCAGCAGCTCTGCACCTTGCCTGTCCCTTTCGTGGTTACAAAGACAATCACAGGCTTTTATTCCTCACCGTGCAATAAGTTTATTGCTCTTCATTTTGCCACTAATGCTAGAGGGCAGGTGACCTTATAATCCTAATGATAGCTATTTAATCCCCAGAATCATTTAATTTTAGAACAGAAAGGAGTCTCAAAAGCCATCTAGTGGAATCCCATCACAAATCCACAGTCAGTACAGTGCTAGGTGCAGGGTAGGTGTTTGGAAAATATTTGCCATCAATAAATACGATAAAATCAGCCATCACATACCACTATGTGTTAACTATTTTGTGCTATTAACTTTGTTTTTAAAACAGTTTTTGGCTGCCGTTTATTCACATCTGTTTATAAGGTCTATGAACAGTCATGGAGCGGGCTGTGCCTGAGAAGGCAGGAGGTAAAACTGAGACACCAGTTTCAGGCGGACAAGGGCGAGGATTTAAAAGGGAAAAAGATCGGTTACTGAAATTAGAATGAGAAAAAATAGGCTAAATTTATGACAGAAGGATTACATATAAATAATAACACCTTTCGCTTCTAAGAACTGTTAGATAATGGGAGTGGTGACCGAGGAAAGCTGAATGACGGTTCCTGAGGTTGGCAACATTTCCGATATGATTCAGGGGATGATGAAATTAGGTTTTCCTTGATGGAGCAAAGTAGAATAAATATGTTAAAAGGTTCCTCCTCCATGAGTCTGGACAAGGTTAGATTTCCATTTCATTGGAAAATGTAAAATGATTATAAAGAGCAAACCCCTCTCCTACCTTAAAGTCACTAACATTCACACCACCCCTGAGAATATGAGGGCTGTATTCGTGGTACTTTCGGCCAGGATAGCTGATTTTTTTGAATGATAGCTTTATAATTGTCATTTTTCTTTCTTTCAGGCTTGTAAGTTTTATAGTTCCCACTGGTATGTCGTAAACTACAAATATGAACAATATTCTGGAGACATTCGGCAGCTACCCCGGTAAGAACCTGATATGAATGCTCCTTGGGTTTTTTGCATGTATAGACTGTGTTCCCTGTTCATTGTTTATCAATACATGTACATTAATCTAGTGCCAAGGTGCATTTCACAGAATTTATAAATAAGAGTCAAGATAGGACAATATATTCTTTGCATATTCACAGAGTTTGTAGTAAGAGATAAGTATGCTCCGATGTAATTTTTGGATGACATCTTAAAGTCCATTTATCTTATTCTTTGGTGAGCTGTCCTTTCAAGAGCAGGTACAAGAAGATTAGAAAAGCATAATATGGCCAAAGGGTTTTTCTGACAATATTCTGTATGACATTCTTGTTTGACGCTTGTTTCCTGTTTTTTCCTGCTGGATTATCAAAAGTCATGAAAATAAACAACTTCCACAGAAGTGATCTATATCTAAATACAGCAAAAAGGAAAATAAAGACCTAATTTTTTCCCCTGAGTCTTGGGAACATAAAATTTTAGGAGAAAGTGACTTTGTTTTGCTTCTGCTCAGATGTCACCTCCACAGAGAAGCTCTCCTGACTATCTGAACTAATGTAGAAATTTATTTAGTGTTTGTTCCTTACTGAAGTAGATATCCCCAAAGGGCAGGGACTTTTCCTTGCAGAAACCCCTGCAGGCCCAGGAGAATGCATGACACACAGTAGGCATGCAGTAATTACCTATTTGCATAAACAAACTGAGTGACTGGCAAATCTTATAATATTTCTGGGTAGGATTGGAGTTGTTCAAACTGCTGCCTTGAACTGGTACCTCCCAACTGGTTGATTTATCAAGCCAAGATGATGCAAATAATTCATAAAAACTCTTAATCAAACTTAAGTTTTTCTTAGAATTTTGCTCAGGTGATAACATTGAGATGACACACATTGGATCTAATTTTTTAACAGATACAAGGTAAGGAATTGGGCACCACTTTCCCAGATTTCCTGTGACCCCAGAAACATCCTTCCCAGATTTGGATACTTGGAAGCATTGCTCTCCGTTCCTAAGTGTAGAATTTGAAGGAAGGATTATGAAATGGTTTTGAGAAGGTGACATTTGAGCTCAGATGTGAGTGAGCAGTATCTGCCAGCACTGGGATCTTGGGAGAAGGGTTCCCACAGGGCACAGTAAGGGCCGAGACCCTGAGATGGACACCAGCATGGTCACTTGAGCAGAATAACAGTTAGGGGGCTCGAACGGAGGTCTGGGGGGGAACACAGCAAGATGAAATCAACAGCCTTAGGCAGGGGACCTTGTGGGCCCTGGACAGGAACGTGGATTTTACTCTCATTGCAACAGAAGCCTTAGGAAATTTCAACCAGGGTGTGGCATGATCTGATTTCCTTCTTTAAAAGATCCCTTGGTCTACTCTGTGGAAAATAGGATTGCAGGGATGAAAATAGAAGAAAAAGAGAGGAGGCCATTTCTTTTGGAGTTGCATTACTGTGAAGAGCAAGACAATGTTCCTCCAAAACCGCAAATCTGTTTTCAAAGCACTGAACATTAACTTTTACCAAATTAGAATATTCCTTTAGACTTGCATCACTCCGGATAGATAACCTCTGGTAATACCGTGCTGGGAAGGTGCACCGCACCCTGGGCCTTCCTGAGCATTTGTTACAGTCAGAACGTCTGGGTGTTAGTCACGCGCTTTTTGCAAGCGCAACTGAAAAGCAAAGCATTTTTTATCCTCAAGACTTCCACTTTCTGAAAATAGTTCTGAGAAGTGGTCACACTTGGAAGCTGTGTCCGAGCAGCAAGAAGACTGCATGTGAAGTGAGAGGATGTAGACAGCTGTAGCTGTCCTTTGGGACACATGCCTTCACCACTGTTGAGCTCTTCCATGGCAGTTTCCCCCCAAAAAACACTCTTCATCTTTTCTTATATTCGTGATGCCATAAAGAAAGAAAGTAAATTAAAGATTGCACATTCACGGTATTCTTCCTATATTCAAACAATAAAGCATCTTCTGTAAGAACAGGCTGTGGGCATCATTGTTGAATTGGGATTCTTGTAGACCATGAAAGGATTAATCTCTTGAGCAGAAATGAGAAAGTAAACAAAATGTTGAAAATTTCCCTTACTTTAACTAAAGGAAGTAGAAGTTGATACCAAGAAGAGGAAGAATAAGACGGCCACAAAGTTAGAAATTTTAATGAGCTATGTATATATTCAAAATGAAAATCAGTAGTTCTAGAATATAATCCTCTAGCATATACCCTAGAATAATGAAGACTGTAACACTGCATAGGAGACTTATTTTTTTAATGATTTTACAGAGCTAAGCACTCCCCCCAAAGATTACACATATTCAGGTCGGTGGTAGAAACAGTTAATGTACTTGGGCCTTCTGAGGCTATTAGAAGTAAATCATTTTCATACCTCCTGGATTAGAAGAATTCTCCTATGTCTGCTACCAATTTAAATTGATCATTTCTTTTTATGGGTAGCTGAGGCTGCAAAATGAAAATTTGCAATTACGGAGAAAGTAGAAAAAGGTGAAATTTATTCTTTAAATTTAAAATTATGTTATTATTGATTCTTAAGAACTCCCCTTTGTTTTTTTAAGTGTGTGTTCATAGGAGAGAGAGATTGTTTCAGACTAGAATATAAAATGTAAGCCTTTGCATATTAGGAATAAAAATCAGCACAGAAAATAAGAGCAGCATGAAATCCTACGATGCCACTGATTTCATTAATCCACCGAGTAAAATACAGAGATATATGATAGATAGATCTCGATTCACGTTGAATTGGATCAAGCAAACTCAAAATTAGGGAAAACCACCAGTGAAAGGGCATGCCCACATTCACTACAACCCAAACCCCCGAAATGGCAAAGTGACACTCACTGGTCTGCACAGTTTTAGAAAAAAAATGAAGAACAGCCTGGATGTCGCTAGGAACTATTGAAGTTGGTTGAGTTTTGTCTTGACCTCATTGGTGTTATCTGTCTCATGTCTTCTGAGTTATTATTGAATTATTCACACTTAAAGCAAACTCAAGAGAAACAATTAAAGAAAATTTTATTTTATCGAAGAAAGTGTGGAGATATCATCAGTTGTAATATAATGTCAGGTAACTATCGAAGTATTAAATGTAACATTTGGGAAATTCTTGAAAACTCTCTCAGCATTTGTAGGAAGCTCACTTCTTTTTCTAAATCATTTATTCTTCAAAAATATCAGGGGAAAACAATTGAGAAATTCTCACTCAACATTTTTTGAGAATGCTTTATACCATAAGACCATTGTACAAATTGTACCATTTGTACAATTTTTTATCCTCAGTATAAAAAAAGAATCAGTTCAGAAGATGTCATTTTTTGTCACTCATTGTATAATTTCTTCAATACTTTAAACCTTTCACACTTCATCACTTTTAAAATGCTTTACAAATTTCCTAACATTGGGAAAAGTGGAAAGACTTGTGTAGAATGAACACCCCTATTCTCACCATCTAGAACATGTCTTTACATTTTGCTATATTGTTTTATCACATCATCTGTCCATTCGTCCATCCTTCTAGCCATCCATATGACCACCTTATTTTTTGACCCTTTCAAAGTGAGTTTAAAACATCAGCACACTGCATCTCCAAACACTCCAGAATGCATCTCTTTAAATAGAGATATAGATGTTTGCAGCTTATTTTTTTCTTTCCATATGAAATTTACATACAAGGAAATGCACAAATTGTAAGGGAGCCATTTGGTAACTTTTGACTATGGCTACACCTGTGCAACTCAAACCTCTGTTGAGATCCAGAACGCTATTATGACCCCCAACCATTCTTGAATGGTTGTTGAGAAAAACTGCCACCCTTCCTAGGTCAATCCTCGCCTCTCCTGCCTTGTCCCCCCAGAGAAAACCAATGCTCTGATTTTATATATAACACTGGAGTCATACCATGTGGATTCTTACATTTCTGCTTCTTTTCCCTGGCATAATGCTTCTGAGTGATAGCCAAGTGTATCGGGAGCTCCTTTTCCTTCCTGAGTAACATTCCTTCATTTGGATCTGCTGTAGTTTATGCAGCTGTTCTCCTGTTGATAGACACCATCACCATTTTGAGCTGAGTTGGTCATAAATCACTTGAAATCCATGGGTTTTGTGAAAAGTTTGGCCATAATTTATAGGCTTTCTCAGTCATTATTTCCACTTTTCAACTGGGAGATCTGTGAGAAATCTTCACAAGTATTGAGGCTTCTACATGGAGATTTCTGAAAACCTTACTTTGTTTTAGTTTGTTTTATTGTTTTTTTAGAGATAGGGTCTTGCTCTGTTGCCCAGGCTGGAGTGCAGGGGCATGATCATAGCTCACTGAAGCCTCGAACTCCTAGGCTCAAGTAATCTTCCTGCCTTAGGCTCCCGAATAGCTGGGACTACAGGCATGCACCACCACACCCAGCTAATTTTTTTTATTTTTTGTAGAGACAGGGATCTCATTTTGTTGCCCAGGCTGGTCTCAAACTCCTGTCCTCAAGCAATCCTCTTGCCTCAGCCTCCCAAAGTACTGGGATTACAGGTGTGAGCCACCATGCCCAGCCTGTTTCTTTACTTTTCTGTTTTTACATCATGACTAGTTTGAAAGGCTGTTCCCTCTCTCCGTTGTTTGCAAGGATCTTGAAGAAATAATGTTAGTGAGAGAATTTGGACTGAGGCACCTGGCCAGTGGTGTGATCCATGGTTATCAAGAACAAATGCCTACAAAATTATTCCTTTGTAAGGAAAAGAAGGAAGGGTAAGCCATGCTCACTAGACAAGACAGAATAAGGAATTCAGAAACAAACGGTATCAAGGTGAATAGGAGACTGATGGGAAATGACTAGCTTAGGGTCCAAGGTTGGCATCCCATGTTCAAGTTTACCTTCCCTGCTTCTTCCTCTGCTTTCCCTACTCATTCCCTCCTCATTCACTTAAGATGTTTCCTTAATCCTCCCTTTACTGCTGCACCATCATTTTAAGAATCCTGGAAGACTCATATTCTGTTCTCTGCAGACAAAATACCTTGAGTAATTGCTCTGAAATCAGCCATTTGAACCTGCCTCTGAATCTCAGGTGACATGTTACCCCTCATAGGAGGGGGAGAGAGGGTAGGGTTGTGTTTATGGGCTTTCTTTTACCAATCAAATGAAAAGATGAAAGGAGCTGCTTCTTGTTCAAAAAATGTCAGACGATATTCAGGACAAAAAGAATATATCTGGTGTAGTGGGAAGAATTTCCTAGTAGTCCTAAAAGAACACTATGTACTCTGCTACTTGCTTAGCCTCCACTGAGAGTTGACCCTGACCAAAATGAGCAGAACAAGTTAACATCAGTGCAACTGGCACAGATAAGCTTAAGTATCTCTAAGGCTCTGCAAAAAGGAAAAATAGCTTCAGGAACACCAGGATCCTTTGGAAGAGAAAATAGCTGCAATCATACTTAATATGGTTATTAAAGGTGGTTTGAATTCACCTTTGCTAAATACAGGAATTATTTCAGAAATAAGGCTTCTAATCCTATCTCTTCCACTGCGTGTTTATGTAAGTAACCATTAGGGGCTTTGTGTTCATCTCTGAAAAATGTCGAGAGTAGACAAGACTATTGAGCCCCAGTATTGTGTGCAAGTATCTAATTTTACACATACATATTTTAATAAAAAGCAACATGACACTTAATACATATTTAGACTTCAGTATAAAACCTCTGTATATATATATTTTGAACATCTTTGGACTTATAAATAAGTCATGGCTAAGGAAGGTCATATTATGTATTAATGTATTTTTGAAATTTCAGATAGTACATGCTCACAGATATAAATTACATATATACAGAAACAAATATTTATTGAGCACTATTATGTGCCAGACCTTATGCTGGAAAAACCTTGAAATACACATTTCCTAACACTCTTCTTTCAAGCCTGTGGCTGTTAAATCAAACTGCTCCCATTTGCAACTATTTATCTATGGATCTTGGGATTTCATCAAGACTGTGCATCCAAAACAAAATATAAAAGTAAATTGGTACTAGGACCAATACAAGACTCTATATATCATCCTTAATGCTCAGTCTCAATTACTGGGTTCATCAGAATAGCCTTATTGTTCTTAGCTATCAATTTGGGTAGCAAGTAACTTTCATTAATCTGAATTTATAAAACAAAGTCGAAGAGAAGCCAGACATGGTGGTGCATGCTGTAGTCCAGCTACTTGGGAGGCAGAGGCAGGAGGATCACTAGAACCCGGGAGTTTGAGGTTACAGTAAGCTATGATTATGCCACTGCACTCCAGTCTGGGCAACAGAGCAAGACCCCACCTTAAAAAAATAAAATAAAGTCAAAATAGTATAATACTTTTTGAAAACCTGTTTAATATGTTAGAGATTGCTCTTAAGACTTTAATCCTCTAAAATGTGTTCTATAGCTAAAAATATATAATCACCAAGATGCCTTCCAAAAATAGAGTTTTAAATTATACCATTTCATATTATTTCACTTCTGTGATATCCTTGTTCACCTTGCCTATCATTGATTCAATCAGAAAATACATATTGAACTTCTACAGCTGGGTGAGATATATATGAGAATTCATTAGAGGCCCTGGCTTCAAGACATATATAATATGATGGAGGGCTAAGACACGTGCACAAATAACAGAATCAGGTAAGCATCACCAGAGACTCATACACAGAGTCTATAGAAAGAGAGTCCTGATTCTGTAGATTCAAGGATGCCTTCGTGGAAACTATTTTGGGGGCACAAACTCTTATCAGGTTGCAATGGAATATTATTCAGCCTTAAAAAGGAATGAAGTACTGATACGTGCTATAACATGGATAAACCTTGAAGACATTATGCTAGGTGAAATACACTTGTAAACCAGACGCAAAAGGATAAATATTATGATTCCACTTATACGAAGTACTTAGAATATTCAGATCCATAAATACAGAAAGTAGAACAATGGCTACCAGGGGCTGGAAGGAAGAAAAATGGGGAGTTATGGTTTAATGGATATAGAGTTTCAGTATGGCATGATGGAAGAAGTCTGGAGATGGGTAGTGGTGATGGCTGCATAACCATGTGAATGTACTGCACACCACTGAATTGTACACTTGAAAGTGGTTAAAATGGTAAATATTGTTATTTATATTTTACCATGACAAAATAAAATCTCTTATCAGGAATGGAGAACGTGGTTCTGATCTCAGGCTTTCCATAGTTCAATGGAAAGTGAGGTTAATGTTCTCTTTGTGCTCTAACTTTCCCTCTTAAAAATGAATGGGCATATTCATGCCTTTGGAGAAAGGGTAAGAGTATTGTGAAACCACTAGTTAGCACCCTATGTGAATGCAATGTGGCAATTTTATGCACACTTAAACATAAAGAGTCCTGATCATTCACCTTCCCATCTGCAATACCATCAACATAGGAAACAATTTGTGATGGGAAAAACAAACGGTCTTTTTTGCCCAATAGTCAGATTCAGAGGTTGTTTCTACACGATATAAATCATCTTAAAACATTGTTTTATTCCCTATCTCTGTATATTTGACATTTTTTTTCTTTTAGATTCCACATTTGAGATCGTGCAATATTTGTCTTTCTGTCTGTCTGGCTTATTTCACTTAGCATAATGTCCTCCAGTTTCATGCATGTTGGGGCAAATGGCATGATCTTTCTTTTATAGGGCTGAATAATATTCCATTGTATATGTATGTGCGTGTGTGCGTGCACGCACATGCTACATTTTCTGTATCCATTTGTCTGCCAATGGATAGTTAGGATGTGTCCATAGCTCAGCAGTTATGAATAATGCTGCAATAAACATAGAAATACAGGGATCTTTATGAGGTAGTAATTCCATTTCTTTTGGGTATCTACACAGAAGAGGGACTGCTGGGTCTTAATTTCTTCAAGGACCTCCATGCTGTTTTCCACAATGACTGCACCAGGTCCACATTCTCACCAACAGTTACCGATAGCAACGGCGGGGTGTGGGAGGAAACGGGGAGACGCAGGTCAAAGGACACAAAGCAGCAGATATGGAGGATGAACGAGTCTAGAGATCTGATGTCCAGCATGAGGACGAGAGTTAACAAAGCTGTATTGTGTTAGGGATTTTTGTTAGATAAGTAGATTTTTAACTGCACTTGTCACCAAAAAAAGTAACGGTGAAATGGCAAATATGTTAATTTGCTTCACTATACTAACCGTTTTACTATCTATCTATCTATATCCCATAAGATCATGTTGTAAAGCTCAGATATACACAATATAAAATTTAACTTAAAAAGAGGAAAATATTCCATGAAATTTCTACATGGTAAAAGAGGTCAAATAGCCAGATATCAAGGAATGCCTGAACCTTGGATGGTATTGTCTGGTTTCCATTCGACCATTAGTTATGAGATAGAATCAAGCCAAGGAAAGCTAATTGATGACTTATGTTGCCATTTATAAAACCAAGTGTACACTCTCGCTCCTCTTGGCTGTTCAGTGACACTGTGACTTCAATAGGCATTTCCATGCCACCAGGGAAATGCACAAAGTGAGCCTAATTGCTGCTAAGTCCCTTGGGGCACCCTTTGAGAAGCCACAGTTAGGGAACAGCGTAGCCTAGGGGTCACAGCCCAGGCTGTTCTCCGGGTCATGGTTCTTAGGGCTGCGGCTCTTCAAATGACAGTCCTGTACCTTTGAGCACGCCATATACAGATGACACAGAAAAGACCACGAAAAATAACACTACTTAATATTCCACTTCAAAATGTGGGGGAAGGATAATATAAACTATGAAGCCTTTCAAATTGTCCTGCTTGCTTCCTCTAATGCAAAAAGATATGTGTAAATTTATATAAATAGTAACTTCACTGTTTAAAATAGAGATTTATTTACTGGGCATAAGATATAATGGTGTAGAGGAAATTTAATACTTCCAAAAGGAAATAGGATCCTAACAAGATTGCATTATTTTACAAAAATTTGTAGGAATGCCAGCACGTGAGTCATTGCCCAGGGAGTAGCTGAACATGAAACCCATGTCTCAAATGACAAATCAGAATTTTTTTTTTTTTAATATTAGAGCAGAATACAAACCAGAGAAACTTCCTTCACATTCCTTTGAGGTTGACCATGAAGATGCTGATAAGGATGAAGTAAGTAAATTGTTGAAAGTGAAATGTATAAAACATGAGCATAATTAGTTCCTGTCTTTCCCTAGAGTGTTTCACGTTCTGACCAGTTTTTCATAAAGTTGTAGTAGCTGTTCGTGTTAGGGCTTTTAGTCAGAATGAATCACGTTTGTTTTGAAATGGAACATGGTTATTTAAGATGAGTCAAAGAGAGGAAAAGGAGTCTGTTTTAAATGCAGTGTCTAGAATGTGGGACCCACAAGAGATGGCTGTGATGCTAACGATGCCTTTTGTTCAGGATACGACATCCCACTCATCCTCCAAGGGCGGTGGGGGAGCAGGAGGAACCGGAGTTTTCAAGTCTGGCTGGCTCTACAAAGGGAATTTTAACAGCACCGTGAACAATACCGTCACTGTTCGGGTAAGGAGACAAGATTCATCTTTGTCTCTGTTACCTTTCTTGACACCCCTTCCTTCGGTCACAGCACAGAGGAGAATCATTTCTATTGAGTTTATGATGTTTCACGTAATATTTTACTTATGAAGAAGTAGGATGCTCTTCTCTAGAACACTGCCCTAGTACTGTTGCACTCCTGAAGCAAAGAGAACAATTCTAATTTCCATGAGTAATCGCACACGGCCATTTGAGCTACTTCCTTCTGTCTTTTCCTTTATTTAGTCATTCAAAAAGCGCTACTTCCAGCTGACTCAGTTGCCAGATAACTCCTACATTATGAATTTTTACAAAGATGAAAAGATATCCAAAGAACCCAAAGGCTGCATCTTTTTGGATTCCTGTACAGGTGTGGTACAGGTGAGTAGAAATCCTTTTCCCCCTTGGGATTTTTTTTAATTTGAAAAGTGTATTCAACAAATATTTATGGAATATCTGACATGAGCCAAGAATTGTTCTAGGCTGTAAGGATTCAGTGAAGAACAAGGCAACTTAGATCTATGCTTCCACAAAACTTATTCCAATAGATAAAGAAAAACAAAAAATATGCAAAGGAGTAAATAGAAAGGAATCAGTTGGTAAATTTTGCAATAAAATGAACAGACTAACAGAAGGGAATAAGACAAGTGGTGAGGTTAGAAATGAATATTAATACTCAATAAGTGAGAAGATCATTTTGAGGAAAGGCCATTTGATCTACAGACTAAAGAATGAACAGAGGCAGCAAGTGCAAAGGTCCTGAGGCAGGGGAAAGTCTGATACATTCAAAGGGAAGAGGAAGATGAGCACCAGTGGAACTTCAGTGTGGAGATCCCCTGAACTGAAGAAATTCAGTAAAGTAATATGTAAACCACATAGTATCAAAATATACATTTCATAAATGTTATCTTTATAATTAGATAACAATAACAGAGTCCATTTACAGTGTGCATACGTCAGCTTTTAGTATGAAATGTCAGTTCTTAGTGCACTTATGGCCAAAGCATGACCAGACACACCAAAGTAAGGCAAGCACAAAAATGAGGTTTATTGAGGAGAGAAAGATAGGATTATAGGGCAAGAGCAAGATACAGGTTTGCAGAGCATGATACGTATGCCACAGATGATGACTGGACCCATCGTCACAGCAAAGGGAAAGCAAGAGGAAAGGCACAAAAACGGGCCTGGTTATGGTCTGTGTCTTGTTTTATAGAGCCTGGATTGGGACCTCCCCATGGGTCAAATGTCACCGTGGAACCACTTTGGACATTTGGGAGATGTATGATCTAAGTCTTAACTGTGCATGCAGATCTCCCATGAGCCTCTCTGAAAGCCAATTTTGGGGGGTGAATCACAGCAGCACCCACTTTCGTCCCTAGGAGACCCGGAATCCCTCGATAACTACCTAACACATACACATCATCTTTCTTCTAAGAGGAGGTTTTCTTTAAAGACAAGGATTACATTGATTCCCAAGAGTTTAATTTCAGAAACAGACATAGCGCTTTTAACAGGTAATGTTCTACAAGCTCTCTCAGTCTTCACATTATTGTCTTTAGTATTAAACTTGCCACAGGCCACTGTGACAAAGAGGAGCAGAATAATTCCATAGACCTCAGCTGGGCATCTTGCCTTCAAAACATTTATTCGTTCTATTCTAATGAAATAACTCTCCTTATTCCCTCTTAAGTAAAAATTGAAGCAGTCAAGTGTTTTAACAATCTCCCCTCAAAATTTCACCACCTCATTCTGGCTCAAGGAAGTTAAGGACTGTGTTTCTGGTCACGGGCCATTAGAGCAATACTTTCGGTTGCCACTAACCCCCAGCACTCTGGCGTCTTGTTACTAGCTGAGATTACATCTGGGGGCGCTTGGATGTGTGGGTGCCAATAGAGTTCTCTCCAGTTAGTTAGTCCTGGCCTATTTCTAGACAGTTCATCTATTAAAATCTGGAATTCTTCCAGGAAGTCATAAGGCTGAACTTTAAAAGGAAAGAATTAATTAAGTATTGCTGAGCACTCCACTAGCAGCGAAAGATAATTGCATTTTAACACAGATGCCAACTTTCCATATGGAAAGACCAATGATGACCTTAATGGAGGGTGGAGATGGTTTTCTATTGTTGGTCACAAAGGAGCCTCTTTGGCCTTAGAAATATGAAGTAAAAGTGCAGCAATGAAGATCAATAACTACATTTTATAGACATTGAGCTGAAAAATTTAAATATTTTCTTTTCCATTTGTACTTCAAAGCTTTCTCTGGCAAAGGAGTCATTATTTTTTTAAAGAAGTATCAATGTAGTTCTTTGTTATGTATGAAGTTTGCAGAGATACAGTCTAATGTGCAATATCTTTCTTCTTTAAAGAATCACAGAACTCAGTGTTGGACACACATTTTAGTGCTATAATCTAACTGTCCACTATAGTAACCTTTTCTCCCATAATCTATTACTTGGACTGTGTTTCAGTCCCTGCTTAAACATTGCCCTAGAATTTAGAGTCTTACGGGGCAAACACAAAGTTGAGATGCATGCAGGTCAGTATTCAAATCCTGGTTTTGCCATTTACTGTCTGAAGACTTTGAGTCTTTCTATCTCAGTTTTCTCATCAGTAAAATTAGACTAAATATGCTAACATGTGAAAAGCACTGAGAGACAGTGTGGTCAACCTTTCTTCCCTAGTTCTTCCATTAATTACAAAATTAACAACTTCAGGAATACAGACATTCCATTGTGGGAAAGCCTTCCAAGAAAATCTTGATTCACTTGCCTAAAATTTCTACCTCAATGTACTAATTTATCTATTTCTTTATTTATTCATTAATTCATTCCACAAACTTATTTAGTGCCTATGACATGCTAGAAGCTGTCCTTAGGCAGGGGGGATTCAATTCCTTGTTGAAGTCAAAATAAGAGAGGGACTAGCTGTGGGCTCACTATGACACAGTGTCACAAGAGTTACAGAGGAGGTGTGAATGGCAGAGTCCATGGAGTGTTCTGGGAGCACCGAAAAGTGATGAACTCTGCAAGTCTGTACAAAAAACCTGGGCCTGTCTAGAGGATTGCTCAAGGTAGATTTTGCATATATATCTTTCAAGGTTTCAGGTCTGTGCCTACATTTATATTCCTCCTTATCAAGAAACTTTATCCAGTATGTTCTACATCCTTTGTAGAGGCAGGGACCAGCTTCTTGAGATTACTTTGGGAAGACAGACATCTGGGTCACTTGTCACTTTGTGTGTGGGTCCCAGATCTTACATATTTGCTTACAGCTCTTTCTGATTTGTAAGATTTTTCCATCTGGAAAGAAGATTTTTGAGGGAGATAATGCAAGTTTCATCATTGTTCTAGGAAACACTCAGGGACAAAATGTGCCTGAAGATGAATCACGTACACAGAGCAAATGAATAACTGGGATGAGTCAGACTGATTTTGTTAGGAACCATTACCAATGTGCATTGAATAAGGCAAAAAGAGGAACAAAGTCTTTGTTTCAGAAAGTGCTACCTTTTGTCCAGCATTCATGGGCAGTTCAAGTTCGTAAAGGTCTTTAGTGAATATGCCATTTTAGTTTGCCTCATTCAGACCCAATCCATATCATTGTGTTTTCCTCAGAATAATTCTTGGAATTCTTACACATGTATTACAAGGGTGACCTCAAATAGAGATAAACTATTACCCAGCTTTCTCAGACACTTTAGGTGATGTTTATGATTGACAATTTCTTGGATCCTGGCAAAAATAAAAGGCTTAGCCATAGTTTTCCACTTGTTTATAACATCATCAAACAGTATTAGGTATGTTTTAGAGGCCTATACTCCCAATCTAGAGCAGAACTTCCAGTTTTGACTGCTTCAGCTTTTTCCTAGGACTGAGGGCTATTTGGGTCTGTGTTACTCTGTTTTGCTCCTTCAGAGTTCATTCATTCATTCTCACATCCATCCATTCCAGGTTCTACCACTGTGGCAGAGAATGAATGGCCCAAGAATCCCATCTATCTTGGGTCTCTATTTCAATGGTGATAATGGCTGATGTCTGTGACTTTATAAAGGCTTAAATGGGGGTAGGCAGAGTTCCAGACACTGTTTATTTCATCCTAGGTGCTGGGTCTTGGAACCATGTGGATATGGGTTCCAAGACAATGGCTTGATGTAAGTAACCAAAAGCTAGAAGCTCAGATACCTTCCACAGGTTAAGCAGCCCACTGCACGAGTGAAGTGAGGCCAGGTGTGAGAAATCGGGGCATCTTGGACTGCGTAGACCTGGTGTGTGCATGCCCACAGAAAGCTGGTCAAGTTAGGGGCAAAGAGGAGGGGAGTACCTCCGAAGGAAAACAAATCCAGAAGCCAAATATGACCTCTAAGCCTCTCATTAGGAAACTCTGGTTCTAAAGATCTCACTTCCCAGGATAATAACAACCAAAATGATCCTTGTAATTTCCTTCATCTAATATGTTATTTGACAGCAGTTGATGGAATATGCATTATTATTGTCCCCATTTATTCAAATAAAATTCAGAGAAATGGAGTGGCTTTCCCAAGCCACAGAGGTAATAAATGACAAAATTAGATTTGAGGCAGAGGCATATCCAAGATTACAGAAAGATGCCCAAGGAAATGCTGTCGTTATCATATATAAAGTGGGCATACTCACACATACACATACACTTATCCTACATGAGCCATGTGGGCAGAAGAAACACTATAAAGATATGCTCATGTGCAGCTCTTAGCAGTGAGTGTTAGATGTAGGATTCACTTAAGCGAATACTGTATATATCGGAAAACTTGTGATGTGCAAAGCATTGTGGAAAGGCCAAATATGAAAATAGACATAGCTTCTGTCTTCAAAGAGCTTCTAGCCTGTAAGAAGGATACCAGAAAAAAACAAAATAGTTATGGTACATGGAAATAAAACATGCATGGCACACTTCAAACAGTAAGTCCTGATAACATATGCAAAAATGAAATTACACTTATCACTGCATAATACTATATTATATTACACATATATTATATACAATATTGTCTTTCTGCTTATCTGTTTCCTGATAGATACTCCATTAAACTGGAGTGTAAGTTCAATGAAGGAAAGCATTTTACTTGAATTTTTTTCAATGCTATAT